>JAECUM010000143.1:0-131068 GCA_016617855.1 Megalonaias nervosa | reverse complement strand
CATTTTTTAACAAAGTTTTCTGATACTGGTGGGATAGAGAAACATACCTCCTTAGAGATTTTGCTGCTGCAAACTTTTTCAGTTTATTAAAGTTGTTTTCAATCTCTGGTTCTTTTAACTTTGTGGTAATGTTGGTGAAAAAATCACTGGAAACATTCACAATGTCATTGTCATAAGTGACACTATAGTCACTTATGACAATGACATTGTGAATGTTTTCAGTGATTTTTTCACCAACATTACCACAAAGTTAAAAGAACCAGAGATTGAAAACAACTTTAATAAACTGAAAAAGTTTGCAGCAGCAAAATCTCTAAGGAGGTATGTTTCTCTATCCCACCAGTATCAGAAAACTTTGTTAAAAAATGACACATTCACCAGAAGTGAGTGAATTTTATTTATCTGATCTTTGTGTGTTCCTCCAGTAAGTTCATTGAAGACTTTCCAAATGGAGTTTTTGTTGCTCTTTTTGTTTTCAAGCAATGATTGATAATAATTGTTTTTAGCTTTTTTAATCATATTTGTTATTTTATTTCTCCATACTTTATATTGTGCATGGTTTCCCATAGCCTTGAATTGGTCTCGTGTTTTCATAGCATCTAGGATTTCAGTAGTAAGCCAATTAGGTTGGATTTCATTCTTTACTCGATTTACTTTCAGTGGTGCATGCTTAGTGACTACATCCATAAATAAGTCAGTCCACACCCTCAGAGCTTCATCTATGTCATCCAAATTTTGGATCATATTCCATAGAACTTTATATAGGTCATTGAGAAATTGTTCTTCATTAAAATTTTTGAACGATCTGTAAGTGATAGTTTTGTGTGTATTTTTCATATTTCTCTTGCATTTAACCTTTCTTGTCAAAAAAGTAGGATAGTGGTCACTAAGACCAACTTTTGGTACATTAACACAAGCCACATTGTCTGGTAGGTTGGTATAAATGTGATCAATAAGAGTGCTTGATTTTTCTGTTACCCTTGTGGGCTCATTTACCAGCTGGACTAAGCCTAATGATTCAGTACATTCCATCCAGTTGTTCCTTATTTGAGTATCGAGAAGGTCCTTATTTATATCGCCGAGTATATGTTTCTTTCTCCAGTGCAAGAACATTTTCCATTTGTTTCAAAAAGTTATCATTCCAAATTGCTTTGGAGGAAGGTGGCCTATAAATGAAACCCACTAGGAATGATTTTGCATTATTTTGAGAAATTTCCAAATTTCCACCCAGATACTCTCAATTTCTTGCGACTCCAAGTCAAGTTGCCTTTCTGCATTTACATCTTCCCTAATGTATACAACAAGACCTCCCCCTGCTGTCTCTCTGTCCCTGCATAATGGTTTATTGTAGCCTTGACAGTGATATAGATCATCATTGTGGTTAGCATTTAATTTGGTTTCAGTGAGTCCTAAAGCATGCATATTATTTTCCTTGGAAGACAACATTAACTTAATTTGGTCTATTTTTCCCACTATACCTTATACATTTAAGTGACCTATGTTAAAAACTTTTGTATTTAGTTTCATATCAATTATATGTATATCATCATGCAATGGGGTACTCACTGAGATTGTCTCCATACTACTTTTATCATTCTTACATCCTATTTCCATATTTAAATGTTCATATATATTAGCGTCTTCAAAGTCACATACAGACCCAGAAAATCCGTTAACATTTGCATATACAATAGTGTCCATTGAATAGTTAGAGTCAAAGAGTCTCACTAGGTACATTTAGATTTGTTATAGATGAAGCAATGTTGATCTGATGGACAACAATACATGGTTATGTTCCACTGACCTTTTGATTCACCAATCAAATTGCAGCTTTCACATTTATGAACGTTAGCAACTTCATTCAGAGCATACTGTTTCCAATCATAACTCTTTCTAACATGAAATGCAACGCTTATGCTGAAGGGTTAAAATAAGTGGACTTTAATTCCAAGGTTAGAAGAACATGAACCCTTTTTAGTGCCGTTCATATCTACTTATCAGAGATTTTGATTTAAGTTATGTTAAGTGAAATATGACTCAACTATTTCGAACTGGACAAACTAACATGCTTGACACAAGCATGTGAGGTGTATTTTGCAAGTGAATTATAAGATAATGCATGTTATCCTCTCCCCAAATACATACATACATAAATACATACACACAAATATACATACATGCAGGGTTCTCACTAGATGTGTACCATTGGGTTTTGATGCCTGGAATTTAAATTTTGACTCATTCTAACACATGTGATTCCAACCTGTTCAGTTTCATTACACAGAGTTGGGCCGGAGCATCAGTCGCTGGTATAATTTCCTATGTAAGTAAGCACTGTCCATAACAAATTGACTGTATCCACCAGTGACTGACATTTATTACTGACTAATGTTTACAACAACCCCCCCAATAATGTCATGAATGTGCAAAGTCAATATGAACTGGGCAGAGCTAACATGGTCACATGGATGTCAGGCTTAGCTGGACAAAATTCAATCAAGGTTAGATTGTCCTGAGATAATCTTGGACATTTATGATAGAGGAAGAGGGCATTAATATTTGATCAAATATTGACATTTGTTTGATTGCCCATCAATACACATATGATTCTAATGGCAAGAGAACAAAAATACAGTTTTAAAGGCCATCTATTGCACATATTGTGAGGCAGTGTAAAGCTACCCTACTGCTTGCCAAAAATAAAAGATTGTTATTATTATAATTATTATTTTAATTAAAAAAAAATGATCTGCATATCTGTGAGTTCTATCCCTATTTTAGAAACCAGTGGGAACCAGTCTACTGGGGGCCAGAAATGATATGCCAGTGCAATCAGGTAATGAAGGCTTACATGTGTACACAACAACCTGTTAAATGATTACTTTATTGTTGTAATCTGGAGAGTTTAAATCCAAATACAGAATGTTTAATGAGGTGTTATAATAAAGCTTTCAATTCTTATAAAAAATTACTGGCTGACCTTTGGCAGAAGCAAGATAATCAGGAGACCAAACAATAAATGATTTTGGCAGAAATACTTAAGTGTTTTAATATTTTGCATTGCTTAATTGTTGTTGTGTTGTTCAAGATATATATAGGGAATATTTACATGCAGTTGATACGTTTTCATTCAGTTCTTGTCAGAATGCCAATAAATAATCTTTCTCCCAATGCTAAAGAAACCCTGGCTAAGAAATATGAATCTCAGGAATATATCTCATTTCCAATTCAGAAACCTTCTCCTCAGGATGAAAGCAGCTTGGAGAAGTATTGGAGGGCAGTTAGCAACCTTAAAAAAGTGATTAAAGGGGAAATCGGACCTAAAAAACAATTGAGAGCCTGTTAAATGTTAACATTAATAATCACAATCAATGCTTCAAAGTAGTATATATTCTTTTCTGTCTTAGTCTCAGAAACGACATGCCAGAAATAATTCCAACACTCCAATGAAACAGAAAATTAGTAACAACTCTTGAGAAGGAGAATAAATCTCCTAAAATTTTTAAAAACACCTTAAGCATCCATTTACTCTAAGAATAATGAATGATCCCAGATATAATGAGCTTACGACTAAAAACAAATGACTTGAGATTTCAGTTTCATTTGGTCTTGAGAGATTTTGGTATTGAGTCAATGATATCTATTAGGAACCCTTATGAATGTGCATCATAGCTGCCAACCCCCAAGTACAAAAATACTGATTGCTTATGACAAAAATACTGATTTTCAGGACCAAATACTGATTTTTAAAATTTTAATGCATATTTAACTACTTACAACATATACAACCATCAGTAAGGTAGGACAGTGCCTTACATAATTATTTAATGTCAAAGATGCATGTGTTGCACACTTGCACCTTCTGGACGGGCACCCTGTTCCATTCAGGTGCCCATTCAGAAGGTGCAAGAGTGCAACACACTCAGACACAGGCTGTTGTATTGGAGCCTTTTCCACACCTTGTTTAATTTTTCAATTATTGTCGATTTCAATGTACCAACTGTCATTGATAATCTCAATTCTGTGCGATTTTCTTACTGAACTGTTTTCATTCTAGCATATGAGTAATCCTTTGCCATTTTACCGTCTGGAAAACATGTGCAAAATAAATTGCCAGCAACACCAGTAACTGAAGGAGGAAGGTACATTTCTAAAAGAAATTTAATAAACCGAATTTCAATCGAATTACATCAAGGTTCTCTCTGGAATTTATATACATCCAAGTTCAGGCAGAGTTGTGTATGATGAAGCAGCAAGCTGATGTTTATTAGCTTTATCGTGCTCTTGTATTTCATGTGCGCCTCCATTACACAATTTCCAAAACGTAAAGTCTTCTCCCTTACACATTTCACAAATCTAAACAAGACGGCACAATTGTCCTTTCAGTTCTGTTTTCTTGTCTTTTCTGGTGAAAATTCTGAATATTCTGCTTTCCTATTCAACATGATTAGAAGTTGAATATTACGAAGATGAGACACAGTGGCATCGGTAACTGTTTGCGAAATCCAATATGGTGGATAACGACAGGCATGGTAGCCTTGATTTCGAATGAACCAATCATATTGTAGAACTGTATTCCTATATACATGCGATACATTTCTATCAGAATGGAACCGAGTGCCCGTTCTAAACTGAAAATTGCAAGGAAATTTTTTATTATTTTTTTGAATTAAAAAACGTATTTTTTGCAAAAAAAAACGTACACCCGTATTCAGGTCCAAAATACGGGACAAATACGGAAAAAATGGGACAGTTGTCAGCTATGTGTGCATATGTATATAGCTGCATATAGATAAATATACTGATTGATTTAAGGTTGTTGAGCATCTTTTTTTAAATTTTGTTATTAAAGTCAAAGAAGGATATCAACCGAGACCTTTATTTTCTAATCTGTATTCCTAAAATCCATTCAGCAAGTTTAATGAATATTTCAAAAATATCCAGAAACAGCTAACTGATACAACACAATTAAAATTTAAAAAAGCATAGTTTACCATGACCTACATTTGATAACACTTGCTACAGCACTTCATCGTAATAACGTGGAAGTCTGGGTCCATCCCTGCCAACTGTGATATATACCAAATCACATAATACATAGTACTGCAACCATGATATATTAAGACTCCATTTTAGTATAATTTATAGAACTATGGTATAGTGGGCAATATGAATTTTTGTTTTTAAAATAGTGATGCTTTGGAAACAGAAATGAAGATATTAGATTAAACTTTGACCTTGTTTCCTTTCTTCCCGTATTGTTATGCATTGGTATGAGTTATGTCCTGGGCTACATAACAGTACCATGTAATACATATATTCACATTATACTGAGATGAATTGCAATTGAGGAGAGCCGTACTTCTCAAAATAAATGCATCACTAAATCTTTATCCTTCTGCAAAAAATTAGAAAAATTATATATAAAAAAATCAAAGGTGTTTTCAGAATTATGAAGTCTGTTTTATAGATTTGTTTCCAAGAAGAATAAATCAACCAAGAAGAGTTATTACAAGATCTCTAAAATGTTTGGTCCTTTAGAGAATTATAAATTTTCAATTGCTACTTGATATTATATCAGTCCATTATAAATGTGTACTAATTAAATAAATATGTTATTTCCATGAAAAAGATCTACAAATAGCATATGAATCATGGAATCTCTGAATTCTTATTGATGCAAAATGTATGGTAAGAAATTTGACATGTACCATCAGCAGTATGTGCATCAGTATTGTAGCGGAAGATTTTGATGATCTTGTCATTGGATCCTGTCGCAATGAGGTTGTTAAGGTGACTCCAGGCAACACAGTAGATGGAGCCCTTATGGTGCTTGTGTTTCTGATAGAGAACCTTTGTAGGATATGTTCCATGATCCTGTCTGAAAACATACATTTTAATGCACTAAGATAGTAGTATTTGCTTGAAAATAAACAAGCACTGAGGCAAATAAATGCATGTTAAACATGCATGTTTCAGGTATCCTTGAAACCATATTAAAAGCAAACTCAGCCTAACAGATATATATCATTGAAGATATTTTTTTAACCCTTTGTAAATATGATCACTGAAACTGAGAATAACGATTTGCATTTGATGATTGGGGGATGTTTATATGGTAACTGTAAATAACATTTTATGAGCAAAACTTGTATTTTAAACTTTTCATTTCATAATTGTTCAACATTGTGAAAAGCAACATGAGCTTTAAATACTGCAAACTGTAATATTCAACCAATCTGACAGCACACTATACTCAAATTAATCATATTACAGTGTGACCCCACTATAACACGGTAGTTGGGAGCTATAAAACCCAATAGTGTTATAGACCGAACCGTGTTATAAGCAACCACGTCAGTTAGCAGAAGAAAATGATGCATGTACCCGAAAAAAATGTGCGGGGTGGGTGGGGGGTAAGGGGTAGGTAATAAATACGGGCGCAAAATTGTGCTTCATTGGCACAGTTATCATCTTAAATCGATGCATATTAAATGAAAAATACAACTGTAGTGAAAACAGAGAAGGCATATATAATATTTTACTTTATTCAGAGAACCACTCATTGGTACATATATGTGTATACTGTTTATACATACTTGTCTAATGCATAGCAATAAATAAAGTATCAACACTGTGTACTCACCCGCGAATCACATCACAAACGTTGAATCCACAATACAAGTAATTCCATCGAAAATATGCACACACACACACAGATTTAAAATATTCAATAATTTTGTCACAGGCCAATATAAGTCTGAATTCAGTGGGGAAAAAATAGCACAGTCACGTAACGAATGATGAAGCACATTTACTTTTAAGTATGTCCCAAGTCAGTAAAAGCTTGTTTTAAGCCCCGTCGGTAGAGTTCATAAGCATAAACTTTTATCCTGTAAAAAGGAAACTTTCATGCCACGGTAAAATGTTCCAGTCACATTGGAAAATGAAACAATCCGTCAGATTCCACTGCTTTTATTTAAGTTCGGTAATGACTTCCTTTGAAGAAAGGTTCTTTGTTTTTATTGAAGATTGCAGTTGGCTTTCTTTGATGAAGGGTGCATGCGTTATTGAAGTCACTGCTAAAGGACAGCTTTGGCGAACCAAACAAATGCCCGTTTCTTATCATGGCGGCAACATCAAAAAATTGTACTGCATGATTGAGACTGATTTTTTTTCCATTTGCTTAGTTCGTTTTCATAACAATCAGTGCTTCAAAGGTAATGTTTTCTTTGAAATTTCAGCTACTATTTTATCTGGTTACATTAAAAAAAAAATTGGCTGTTGTATGGTCAATTGTAGTTACTGTTCCTCCCTGCCTATTGAACAGGCAAGTGAGACCTTTTATTTTTTTTTTAACATTTATGGTAGTGGAGTGATGCTGCCTTCCCCATGCATGCGTCAGAAATTTAAAGAAAGGGTCAATCGACAATAGAGACGCATGTGTTCTGGACTGATGACAGGGATTACTGCAGAAAATGTGAATGTTCTGAAGGATTTAATTCTGAGTGAAAAGAAGAGGAATTTTACTTACCATCCACATACAAATGTCAGTCTATGTAAATATATTAATTACTAGCGAGCGGCCAAAAATCCAGCGAAAGATAGATTATGAGATAATGTCTTGTCCTGTTGATTTCCGCTACCAGAAATGTAAATTTGAAAAAAAAAAAGATATCTCAAAACATACAGTACTCATACTAGATGTCAACATAAGCGGATTATGATATAACAATGTACTGTTAAGATGGTTTGTCAATATGGACAAAGAATTTGTTTATGCAACAATAGACAAATTTAGCGCATTTTACATCAACTTTACAGCTTCCTTTCATGGGACCTCTGAATTTCTCCACTCCAAACCAATGGTTGTATATACAAGTTTAAACAGCCAACAATGTCGCCAATAAAAAAAATCTCCAGATGGTATATTTTGCCGCCAATAAGGGGAAAAAAATCGCAATTTGCGACATTGGCGAAACCCTGCATGATTCCTGAATAAATTTTTACATGTTATTTTTCGTACTTTTAAGAAGAAAACACTATTGTTTTGTGTATGAGAAAAATGCATATAAAATTTCAGTAGCCACGCCACGATTTTCTTGTAATATTTATACGTGATCTCTTCCCTAAAATGATAATAAACTTTTTGGGGTTTTTTTTCGTACTATTAAGAAAGATTTTTTTTTTCGTGTACAAGAAAAATACATGTATATGAAATTTCAGTAGCCATACCACGACCGTCTTACATCCGAATTCGTGTAATAACGGAGTGTGCTATAGCGTGGTCACACTGTACATTCACAACCAATCAGATAGCACATTACATTCATGGCTCTTAAGTTTGTGATTTGAAATAGCAATGAAATCCATGAAAATTGTTATCCCACAGAAAAAAAAATTCACTGTACTCTCCTGAAATTCTAATTTTTAAGGGCAAACAGGGACACTCTTAACACTGTAAATAGTTTAATAATACAGATTGTTTTTTTGGGGGGGAGGGTACAATTAGTTGTACAATACTTACTTGCCACTTCTGCGCAGCATTTACATTTTTGTGTTGAAAAATCTTCTTCATTCATGTGAATACATTCTTCCTGTGGAGAATTGCCAATAAAACATTGTCCACTTGTGTACCTGGCATGACAGTGTGTAGAACAGCCATCACTTCATAGTCAATATTATACCAGGACATCAGAACAGGGTGGTAGTAGGGCACATGGGAATAGCGATGGGTGAGTATTGCATAATTAAAATTAGTCTTACCTGCCACTATTCCACAGCTGAATTTGTTCGCTGGGTGGGTAGGCTGATTTGTTAAAATAATCAAGAACAGTTTATGGTGCAACTGGCAACCTGCCCACCTCCCCCAATTTGTTCTGGTGGATAGATCAGCTGAGATGAGACAGGCATGAAGGTGGAAAATGTGCAAGATTTTGTGCAGGACGGAGACCCTACTTTTCTGTGATATAAGATCCCTCCTGTGAGGTAGAGACCTTGGTTGATCTATCAACAGGTCTAGATAATTGCTGAACCACAATCATTGGAGCAACAGGGGCTATGAGAATGATATGAGCAGTGTAAGTTTCGACTTTTGTATAATTTGAGGTAGCAGCTGGTACAGTGGGATGGAAGCTGAATGAATCCACTGTCTATACTTTCTGGTGCAGGACTGACAGACATAAAAGAAAAGTCTGTTGTTGAGCCTGGCCACAAACAAGTCCACCAGACTTTTTCCATAGCTAGAAAAGGGACTCTCTTACAGAGCAGTTAAGTCCATTTCATGAGGGTCATTTTGCCTAACCTGGACAGACTGTCCATCCTTCTTCACCAAATGTGGCAAACAAAGAGGGTGATGTTCTCCGAGTTGGCCTAGTGGTGGACATTCCAGAACTCCATGCAAATAGAAGGGACATGTGAGGTTCCTCCATGTCAGAGAAACACTATGATGGAGACCATGACATACTGATCCCTTACTGTAGATGCACCCTTGCAACACTAGGAATATGGTTTTCATTTCTAGGCTGTTGTTCTGGAAATTATGACCTCCAGCTCTTAATGAGCACCCCAGCAAACAGGTAGGAGTTGGGTCAGGTGCATGTATGGGGACACCAGTAAGGAATCTATCCTGATTCATCCACCAGTGCAAATGGCTATGAAGGTCTGGTCTTAAAGAATCAGATAGAGAAACTGTGCAGTTTCAACCATGCAAGGAGGAGAAACTGTAGATGGCACATACTGTGACATCATAAGGGAACCAGATCTGGAGTGGCTTTGAAGGTTCCCAACAGGATAGGTAAAGGTAAGCAGACAACAATGTTTTATTTGTAGCGCCTGAAAGGGTCAGACTTTGACCTATCCAATCTAGTGGAACTTGGACTAAGTCTTGGTTCATGAAGAAGCTCATCACCATGTAAACAAAGTCTTCAGATGAAACAACTATTCAAGGTTGAGTAAAAGATCCAAATGAGTTACTGTGAATGAACAATGGAAAAGATCCTGATGGAGAGCCTGAACCTGAACATAGTGGATCAGCCAGTTATCGAAATACTGGAGAATTTGTGTCCCTAGTAGCTACTACTTGCGTAACTCGGGTGAAGACTCAGGGTACAGAAGCAATTCGGACTGGCACAGCAAGGAATTGAAAAATTTCCTGGTCCAAGCCAAACTGGTGGTATTTCCTATGTGGAGGAAAACTCGGAATGTGCAAAGTGGCACTCTGAATGTTGACGGGGACCATCCAAACTGACAGACACGTTGAATTCCAGATTGAGTATGTGGTATCCATCTTGAAATGTTCCTCCATATGAAAATGGTTTAATGGGGAGAAATTGATATGATACGAAATTTCACACTGTTCTTAGTGACCAGTATGATTAAGGAGTAAAATGTGGGAGAATGATTGTTCAGGACCCTCTAAATTGCCTCTTTCTGCATAAGGGTGTATACCTCTTCCATTCATTTCACCAGATTGGACTGATGAATGAACATGGGGTCCTTAACAGAGGGGGTGTTCCTGAAACTGAAGTCAGAAACCCTCGCTCACAGTAGATAGAACCCACCCACTGGCTACTGACCTTGAAGTTTGACTGGGCCTCCAAAAACAAGCACCTATGAGGATGTTTGGGACAGGAATTAATGGCAGAAGAGGGCACAAGTCAATAAGGTTGTCTCCTCCCCCATCCTTGGGAAAGGAAGGTGGGCTGGAGAACTTTCTCCTAGAGGCTCTTCAGCAACTTCATTGTTAAGGACCTGACTGACAAGGAGGAGATCTCGTTGTGTATTGGACTTTGGTTGCAACTGTTTCAAGAATTTTGCAGTTGGCCCCTGGGGCAGTTTGCATTAGTACGCTGCTTGGTAGGGATGAGTCCTCCGAAGAGGGTCTCAACTTTGAATGGAGCAGCCCTCTGATGGTCTTTGCTATGGTTATATAAGACCTTCAAGAAATCCAGTGCAACATCACAGCGTAAGTGTAGAAGTTCTGCTGATAAAGCCATTGTGACAGAAAGTGAATGTCAGGATGTCTTGGTCACAGATTCTAATGATTGTAATGCAGTTGGGTTCAAAGCAGCCTCCATCAGAACATTAAATGAAGTAGCCGAGAAGAGGTCAACAAGGGAAGCTATTGTGACCAAAAGCCAGATTTTCTGCTCAATGGCTTGAAGGGAAGGCATGCCCAGGTTCCAGCTGTAATACCCACTTGGGCTGCACTTGCATCCAACTGGGAAGGTTTAATGGGCCAATTTAGGGAATGTACCTGTACCTGGTAACTACAGGCTGATACCAAGAGGCAGATATTATAGGTTTCAAGGTAGATGAGGTATAGATCACCCTCTATGTCAATGAGAGATGTCTTGGCCTTTGAAGAAACTCTACTATTTTCTCAATCACAGACAGATGAGGAAATGCAGGAGATTTGGCTGTGGTTGGGTCCCCGTTTTTTTCCTAAATGGAAGGGTCTTCTTGGGCTGTGCACCAGATAGTTTGAGGCACAGGTATAACATAGTAAGCTTCATCAAAAGACCTGACTTCCTCTTCATCCAACTGAGAAGAACTGGTTGGCCTGATAGGAGACATTACATGAGTGTTTTTACCTCAAACTCATAGGAGTCAACTAGGACAGATAATACATTATCATTTAGAACACTCCAAGCAGGATAGTGACTGGGAATAACTCTGATCTTAAGAAGAAGTGAAATAAAAACACTCTGCCATTTCCTGTACTTGTTTATCATTTTGAGTAGGGGTTCTATGTGCTCTGGAAATTTTAGGATGAAGATGAGACCACCTGTCTTTCCTTGATGACGATATGCCTGCAGTCTTCTTGGTGGATGCCACACAATGAGGTGATGGCAGGGCAAGAGCTGCTGCATCACCTCTACTCTGGGTCCTGTAGCTAATGGGGACATAAGGGACCAATTACCCTGATGTGGAGGGCCCCACATCCTGTATGGATTTGTTATGATAATAGAAAAGGGGGATGGTACCTATCCAATTCCCTTCCCTAGTCTGGACCCACTGGGCTACCAATCCTGTACATGCTATAACAGTAAAGTGGAGAGAGGGGGAATATCGGTCCCATGCCTACCCCAATACTATGAGGCCTCTAAGCGATGATCAGAGTAAATTCATCAACCAGTATGAGATGACCAGTGGCTGGTGATTGTTACAATCTGACTGGTCATGGGAAAAAGTGACTGGTGACCAGTCAAGATATACTGCCGAGTCGCTTTGACAAACTGACCAGTGACCAGCGACTTAAAACACAAGACTTACCAGTAAACCAATTGCATTTTGAAAATATGAAGGGTGTACCCTAATGCCTAAAAAGTGGGATGCTTCATGGGAACTTAAGAGGACCTTTCCAAAACTACTTTAATACTGAAAAAGGGCAGGGTTACTAGCGTAAAAAAGGGCAGGGGTTACTAGCATAAAAAACAGGGCAGGGGTTGCTAGCATAAAAAAAAGGGTAGGGGTTACTAACATAAAAAAAAGGGCAGGGGTTACTAGCATAAAAACAGGGCAGGGGTTGCTAGCATAAAGAAAGGGCAGGGGTTACTAGCATAAAAAAAAGGGCAGGGGTTACTAGCATAAAAAAAAAGGGCAGGGGTTACTAGCATAAAAAACAGGGCAGGGGTTGCTAGCATAAAGAAAGGGCAGGGGTTACTAGCATAAAAAAAAGGGCAGGGGTTACTAGCATAAAAAACAGAAGGCAAGACAGATGAAAGTAACACTAAATGGAATTTGTTGAAGGGAGAACTAAATGTGATTTTAACTTGCAACAAGCAATTTTTCTCATGGTATGAACGACATAACTGTTAACATGGTGTCATGAAAATAATGACTGTTCTGAGCATGGTCACGCAGGGTGAACAAGCGGACTGTGTCTTACTGACAATTCTCCACTCTGTGGCAGAATGTATTCACATGGAACAGGCTAGATTTTTCAATGTGAAAAACTAAAAGCTACACAATAGGAATTTACAGAAAGTATTGAATTGGAACTCTTTTAGAGCACATATATAATTAGGCAGCACTTCCAGGTAGTAAGTAGGAGTGATTGTGATGTGATGTGATGTGATTATGATTTTTAACGTAGCTTTAACAATTTTTCAGTCATATCGCTACGATGTCTGCAGTGTGGCAGTTTATAGTGATGTCTAGCACTGGGGCATCATGCCGCAGACATGTAGCATGATGTCCCACCCAGTCACATTATCCTGACACCAGGCCGACCAGTCCTAACACTAACCTCTTAATGCTGAGCGCCAAGCGAGGCAGCTGTTAGTACCATTTTTGTAAGTCTTTGGTATGACTCGACCGGGGATCGAACCCACGACCTCCCGCATCCGAGGCGGACGCTCTAACCACTAGGCCAGCGGAGCGGTCAGGAGTGATTGTAAACAATGACATAAGTAACTGTGCAATTACAAGTTAAGTAACTGTATAATTACAACAAGTTAAGTAATTGTGTAATTACAACAAGTTAAGTAATTGTGAAGAGATATGTCATTGCACAGAAGATATTGATGCATTTGTAAGAATTATGGTGAAAAAATAAGGAAAGAAGGTTTCCATGCATTGTTTTCCAGCTAAGAATCATGTATGAAAAGTATGGATTCAATGTTTCAAATATGTGAGACCAAACTTTATATATGTCAACAATAACCAAACAAGAGTATGTTCCGAACATTTTAACAGGAAGACTGGACCATCAAAAGAAAACCATCTTCCAACTACAGTGTTAGAAGTGGACCTCAAAAACCTTGAAAAAATTCAATTTTGACCTTAGAAACCTAAAAAAGCTTAAAAAAAACTGTAAGAACGCTAAACAAATAATAAAATCCTAAACATTTTGACAAAAATGGTTAATGGCTCTACCCTGAACCCACAAAAAGTGCTTTTTTGCACATAATTTTTTGTTGGGTTAGCCTAGCAGTCTAGAAAGTGCATGAATTATGCAAATTAAAGACATCTGGTCATTTTAATTACTTATTAATTTTCACTTTATCCTTATCTTCATTATACTTAAGAATAAAGTCAAAGAGTACTTGATCAGATTTGTAATAAATGTTACCATGGACATAATCTTGTGACCATTTGGTGTCTTAGACCTCAAAAATATTTTTAAAAAAACTAAAAACTAAAATTCAATTTCACTTCTATCCTTGCAACTAAATTACCAAGACCAGATGGAACAGAAAAAAATAAACAAAATTCTAGTAAGTTAAATTATGCAGGTTGAATTAGTTTTTCAACTGTGTGGCATCTGATTCTAGTATTCAATTTAACAGAAAAGAAATTAAATAAAACTGAAAATTAATGTCATGTTCAAACTTAAAGTCCTGGAGATGGAGATGGGGAGAGAGATAGAGACTTCGTCAGTCAGTCATTCCTGGATTTTCAAATAAGCATTGTTAACTAATATCAGGAGATCTTTCAAAACTGATAAAGAAGCAAGCAGAGTTTCCTACTTTTTCAGCAGCATAAGCAATGTTAAAATTTTCTCCACACTAATCTGCCATACTTTCTTTATTCTCAGAAAATGACAGCATTTTCTCTATGTTAACTATATGACAGTACCTGGCAAATAAAAATCATTTTTTTCAAAATACATTCACTGTGAGTGCAAATGATGATCTTTTTGCTAGCATGGGTTACAAAATACAAAAAGTATTATTAAAGTTAAATGTTGTGAATACTATTTACCCTGCAAACATCAATGCCTGCTTGTATCAATTATTATTACAGATGGCAAACAACATGGCTTGGGTGGTGAATATACACAACTGTTTGTTGCGAGCAATCAACTCATTGTTTGAACTTATGGGCAGGATATCAAAATACAAATTTATCTTAAAACAGAGCAAGCTGACCTCGAAAGCCAACTTTGGATTCTTTTAAGTGTGCTGAAAAATATATATATATATATATATATATATATATATATATATATATATACACACACATAAATATACACAAAGTCAGCCGTCACAGGGAAGCCAATCTTTGTTCCTTTTTTACCAACATTCACTGGAATTTTGAAAATAAATTAAAACAGTTTTAAAGCAACACAGTCTAGTGCTTTGTGCACAGACATCAACTCGCATTTGCTCCCTGTCACAAGTTGATTATATATGCATATGTTTGATCTGTTTACTTGGATTATCAATATTGATTTCACTTAAGTACTTTTAATTCTATTGTTTAGTGCTCATTTTCTTTTACTACCCAGATGTACGAAAATCGCGCCACCTTCGAAATAACTAAGGGCAATATCAAATTTCTGTAAATGCCTATAGTGACATGTAAGATATTCTATTAAAACAGTGTATACTCATGTACATGTATACAGAGCTTAGCAAATTTTTAGCCAGGGTAGTGCCAAATGAATCCAAGCCAATTATAAATTATAACATCTTTACATTTATATAAATGTCCTTCATGATAGCATATTTTGGAAGGGTTTATGTTCATAAAATTTTTATTCAATTCTTCATTTTTATATTTTTCAAACTTTACCTTAAGGTGGCACAATATAGCCACTAATGTGCTGAGTTACCTCAAGATACTACTACAACTACTACATATTTTTAAACAATTCATGACAACAAAAATGGTTCAAATTGTAAAATTATTTTTCTGAAGGAGGATGTTGAATTTTTATATAAAAAGTATGGTCCAGCAGACATAAACACTGAAATTACATGAAATTTGTTGAAATTATCAACTTTTAGATATCTTAAATTTTTTTACTCAAATTCCAAAATTTTTACAACAAAGAAACATGAAACTTTCCATACACAAAACACTGGTAATCCATTTTCTCTCCCTACCTGAGGCCGGAGATATCTGGAAAAGCACAGATGCGTAGAGTTTTAGTGTTGGAGCCCACTGCAAACAGATCTCCAGTGGTGTTGAATGTCACAGTACGGATGGCTTGCAGATCCTCCATTGTCGTAACTGGGATAAATCTTGGTGCACTTGTCTTCTGCCAAATACTATACATGGGGAAATTTCTGCATGGTTGAATTTTCCACATTTTCGTGACCTGGTCACAAATTGTGAAAATTCAACAATGCAAAAATCGAATAAAGTACAGTACTCTCAGACTATAAAGACATTGGGATTCATACAGGTGACCTGCCTTACAGGACAGGATGCATTATAATGAAGTATTTTTAACACAATATAATGATTAAAGCAACGGGATCCATGACTGTCCTTATAAAAGGGAATATTTTATACTGAGGTGTCCTGTAGTGAGGAGTACTGTAGTTGTCAGATGAAGATAAAACTTGAAAAATTAACAGCAAATACAAATATTATTTATCCCAATTTTTGAGAATTCACAATATATAAACTTTCACATGCACAGAAGTATTTAATGCCTAAGATATCCTTTTATCAACCCATTTAGTGATAATCCCATCCCCACCTTTTATATATTTAAACATAATGAACAACAAATTTTATTTCTGCAAAAAATTCATCAAATGATAAGAACATCATCCTTTTCACAAGATATACTAGGTTTTCCCTCAACAAAACCCCAAGATTATCTTAGGAAAAATACAGTTTTGGACAATACCACTTCCTCGTAATCCATGGGTACCAGATTCAATACCTTCCCAGTCCAACTATGGCTGGCTGCCTCAAAAATCTCCTGTGGGAAGGAACTTACCACCCATTTCCTCAGTACAGTAGTAGCCAACAAATCCAACCATAAACTGCCAAATTGCCGGTTACATAAAGTACCAGCATATCTAGGTCCATGCAGTTTGTCAAAATTTATCAACAAAGAGCAGAAAAGAGACACCCAGATCTATAAGCTCATTAAGCAATGACTGATCAGGATCCATACTGTTTGCACTTGGACCCAACCTATATGAGTATACATTACAAGTAGTTATTAGATTTATTTGCTTAAATTTTAAAATCTATAGTATATAAGCAGTTCATGTACCACTTATGATTTGTAAATTGATAACAGATAAGTTAAAGGTTTTCTATGCCACAATTTCTAATTCAGGTCATAATACTGAATGTGTCACTGACAATGTGGAGAGTGTATATACTTAAACAAATATCCTGTGTAAATCTAATTGAATGGAAATATTTTGAATTTCTCAGGAAATTACTGATTCTCACTGTATCAGAAAATTAAAAAAATGATGATTTTAAATGGAATAAAAGCATACAAAATGGTAAAGGAACATTGCATGTTCAGGTGTTATGGGTTATCTGGTAGACTTCCAGACCCCTCCCCCCTTACAAACTTTAAAAAGCCAAATGTTGAGCCAATTCCAAGCAGCATCCCTGAATCAGCAAGCGCATTATGTGATGACAGATAAGGGTCTGTATTGTTTGTAGCTGGATCCAATTTCACTTGGATTTACTAAATATGAAAGAGACAGGTTCAGTGCAACAGTATTCAGATTTTGGACAATGCAGTTGTTCCAATGGGAAAGAAGTCTACCTACTCAGAATAACGTAACTTGATATAAACTGGTTGACTATACATATGTTACATGTGACTTGATATATACTGGCTGACTATACATATGTTACATGTGACTTGATATATACTGGCTGACTGTAAATATGTTACATGTTACTTGATATATACTGGCTGACTGTAAATATGTTACATGTGACTTGATATATACTGGCTGACTGTACATATGTTACATGTGACCTGACATATGCTGGCTGACTATAAATATGTTACATGTGACTTGATATATACTGGCTGACTGTACATATGTTACATGTGACCTGACATGCTGGCTGACTGTAAATATGTTACATGTGACTTGATATATACTGGCTGACTGTACATATGTTACATGTGACCTGACATATGCTGGCTGACTGTACATATGTTACATGTGACTTGATATATACTGGTTGACTGTACATATGAATATGATGCTGTTTAATTATTAAAGTTCACAAGAATTTTTTGTGGTTTGTTCCTTAACACCCATAACCATGTGGGTATAAGTCACTGTCCTAACCATGACATATTTTCACCCAAAATTCACCTAAAAAACCCCCACAATCACCCAATGGGTCACATATATGTGGGGAAAAAATTCTTTAGAAAACTCACAGGTTTAAATAATATCTTACGACCACTGAAAGAACAAGAGTACCATATACACCCACCCAATCTGATTAAAATCAATATCACCGATGTAATGGAGAGTTGACAGACAGAAATAAAAGTTTTTTTCTTTTTTTTAGTGACCTTTGGAATTCCTCAACACTTATTTTATAACCTATCAAATAAGGCTATGCATTTCATGTTGAAAATATGAGTTCAAATGATGTTTTTCACTTTCAGCAGTATAAAAGCTGTAATTTGCTTGGCAGAAAGTGACCTTGATTCAGTACCTTATTCATCTGATCTTGTTTTTAATCAGACTGTATGCCTGCTCCATGTTCAGCAGTCATCTATGGAGGTTGTAGTAATGCCTGGTTAACACCAAAGATAGTACACCAACAGGTCTCAGTGACTTTAATCATCTGTCCAAGTGAATAGCCTTGAGCTGAACGTAACTGCACAGGAAGTATTATTTTCTCCTTAGACAAAGTATTCTAAAAGCTATAGGTTTCTTTCTCACCCAATTTTAAGCCATCCACAAAGTTTGCTCACAAACTTACTCTAAAACAAAAGTTACTGTGCAAAACTCATGTTTCCTTAAGTGCCCAAATCAACAGACCTTTCCTTAAGTGCCCAAATCAACAGACCTTTCCTAACCTTCAGTGGAAGCTTTGTTCAAGGTACATGGTCTACAACTAAAGTTATTATTCAAAGACCTTTTTGTTCTTCAAATTACAGTGGCCTTAACCTTTGACCTTTTGACCCTAAAATCAATAGGCCTCTTATCCATGAAAGTCATCCACAAATTTGGTGACGGTACAAACTTTTCCATAGATTTTCAACAAGTTCAACTGGCTTCATCCTTACTCCAAGAGGAGGAATAATCTAAATAAGACAATGGTAGTTGCTCTTGGATTTTAATTTATTCGTTTAAACAATAAGAGCATTATTTTTAATATTCTGCATACCTCAAGAGGAATATGACTGATACACTGATATAAGAGTCCACACAATATATTAATATGCCTAGAGGATCAGAACTATGGTAGACATGGATCTGAGATGGAGACAATGATGAAGCCAGTTGTTTTCCAATAAAAATAGTTGGATTCTTCACTACTGATCTTAAAGGGATCTATGCCGAGTCTTCAAGAAATAAGTAATTCTCAAAATGTGAAGCTCAGCTGTTACATTGCTATATATATATATATATATATATATATATATATATATATATATATATATGAAGCTCTGCTGTTACATTGCTATATATATCAAAATGTGAAGCTCTGCTGTTACATTGCTATATATATCAAAGGAGATACATGTAACTGCTTCCTAAATTTGACTGGAATCCAATAAAGATATAGGATGATGAACATTGACAATCAAACTCGGCCATATCAAGTTAAAATTTTGTTTAAATCCAGTAATAATTAAATGAATTATTGTCTTGATATGGAAGTGGGTGGGTATGATAATATGGGGCTATCACTACACTAAATAATTATAAAGAATACTGACGAGTGAACTCACCCAATACCTCAACAATAGCAAGTAGCATATTATGTTTTTGCTAAATACAATAAGAAATTAAGGGAATGATTGTGAAGAAATAAAAGTATGACAGATGGAAGGATGAACCAAAAGAAAGGCCCAATTTTATATCCCTCTTTTCTTTTGAAAAGCAGATGACAAAAATTAGGTATAAGTGCCATTTATGAGGATATGATTTTTATATGGGAGTCTACTGAGGCAGGTTTCATGGTAACTGTTATCAATGCTGACCTGAAGACTACAGAACTCTTGAGCTTGAAATCTGTGATGAACCAATCACAAGAGATATTACATTTCTAAAACCCTTTTGAATGGCTGATGGTAAAACTCAAGCTCAAGTGTTTCATTATCATCATGCATACCTTTGGTCCCTTGGAAACAGATGAGAGATTTTCCAAATGAGACAAATGTGGACTCCCATCCTGACCTGGAATTCCTGTAATTAAGAGACAACATTTCAATCACTTGATAAACATTATTATTAAGATTTATTTTGGCACGATATTGGCCAAGAAGTAAATGTAATAAACATTGTGCAAGACCAGTGCTATATATGTATGAGTGACCTTTAGAAAATGAAAACAAATGTCATCAAATCTTTGACACTGAAGACAAAATGAATCTGCAACAAATGATGTGCAAATAGGATTAAGTCATGAAGGGTAAGAAAAGACCTAGGAACTAACTTTAGTTGCCCATCTCAATTCTCGTCATGCCAAATAAATACCTCCACCCCTAGGCCCGCTCACATGATGGGTTGTAATGAAATTTTAAAACTGTTCTGCAAATCTACATACCGCTGATCACATCCACCCATCTGAAGCCTGTCTTTAGAAGTGTAGGTGTTATTTTGTTTGGAGGGGAAGGATCACATAAGCTTCAAATTGTCCGAGGATAATAAAGTTTGAAGGTCTTAAATCCAATGAATTATGATGAACATACCTATTGGCACAAACTGTTTTCAACTGAAAATGTGTGTCTCTTGTGCAGTGAACAGTATTAGTGAATATAAATTTAAAAGATCAATCAAGCCTATATTCTGGGCCACTGATGGCCCAGTGGTCTAAACCGCTCACCTTTACCAGTCGTGCCATCTCAACTCCATACATATGGTTTTCAATCTTGGGCTCAGCTAATGTGGGTATGCAAGAAAGCTGCCATTAACTTCCTGTGGGTCAGTGGTTCTTACCGGGAATTACTCTGGGTTCTTCCTCCACCAATTATACTGGCCACCATGTATGGCCTATCTTGGACTGAGAAATGGCATTAGACCCAAAGCAACAACAAAAACTCAATATTCAAAGTCTCATCAAAATCAAAACTGAGCAGTAACATACTCATCTAATCAGATGCAAGATCATCTCATTAATATTCATGGATCTTACTTATTATCATCAGAAGATATAAGCACATATTGCAAGTCACCCAAAAATCAGATCAGATTGATGGCTTCCAGTGTGGCTCAGCCAATCAGACAAAAGATGACCTCATTAATATGCATGCATCCCAACCAGTATTGAACTAATCCAAGATCTTTATGATATCACACAAATTTGACCAAGATCAAATCAGAAATGATGGCCTTCAGAGTGGTAACAAGGTCAGCCAAATGGATGAGAGATAACCTCATTAATATCTATTGACCTTGCTTAATTATCAAACTTGTCAAAGATTTTGATGAAGTAAACCCATCTCACAAGTCTGACTGAAACTGGATGATAAGAAAATCACATGAATGATGACAGATGACACAGAAGAGACCCAGGGCCTTACCATAAGCTCACCTGGAATTTCAACCAGCTCAGCTTAAAAAAGAAAACAAATGTAATTGTAGTTTTGTTTATCTAATCTCTGACCCCCTCCATGGAACAGCATGTGAGATATATGCCTAAAATTTTTATCCTTCTCCAGGCGTAGATATTAACAAAAAATTTCTTTCAAACCGTAATGGCGAGTACATTGAGAAATTTACTAGCCCTGATGAATCTTCACTAGTCCTTCCCAAAAATTCTGACTCATGACAACTGAAACTATAATAGCTGTAACCTATGCACTAAAATTAGGTGAATTTTCACTGATCAGTGTAGTAAAAATTACAGATGGATGGATGAATGTACAGATTGAGGGTTTCCCAATATCATCCCAATAAAGCACGAAAATAAAAAGGCAAAGACCTAATGATGAAAATTTACAAGAATGAATATGGTACCATTGCTTGTTTCCTGCAATTCTAAACATACAATGGCAATAAGATTGGCTGCTTTTTTATGAACAGTATGGATGACTGATTGCTTTTTTTTATGAACAGTATGGATGACTCCTGCCTGCTTTTTTATGAACAGTATCGAAGATTGACTGGCTGCTTGTTTTTTTATAACAGTATGGAAGATTAGGCTATCTGAGATTCATCCTCATTTTCTTACTTGAGTGACTGGAATGCAATTCCATTACTTTCACCAAAACAAATCTTCAATCTCCAAACTTCTCTTCCATTTCTATCAGTTATGTTGATAGCAAAATCAAAGAAAAGTTCAAAAATGATTTCATTTAAAACTAGAAATGTGCTCATAGATCATGGATGCCCAACCAGTTCCTGAAACTGATCTTAGCAGCTGAATGCAAAACCTAACCAAGGTGTAATAAATGGATGGATAGATGAGCAAATGGAAAAGACCAACTAATGTTGTGGTAGGTCATAACAAAATTGGAACCAACTTTACAGACACAGAGCTGATGTTGCATAATGCACAGCAGATCTGGGCCTCTTCATTTTGTTTTGGAGTTATCAGTAGAACAAACAATACAGCCCTTGCATTATGCAATGGCAGATCAGGGTCTATACTGTTCATAGTGGGATGCAACTTATTCGCCAGTATATACAGTATGTTGCAAATGCACAAAGTTTTCTCCCTCTACACTCACTGCTCCAGAATGAAAAGCTTGCTAATATTTTCTTTACTTTGTTTAGGGGAATCTACACACATGCTTGCATGCATGTAAGTATATACACGTATGCATACTGTAATCAGGTTACAAAATAAAATATACACCAGTATATTCATTAATGAAATAATGTTGACAATTGATTTTTTTTTCTTCTAAACTTCATTTCCTGGTAAGTGCCATGACAAAGATGACATTAAAAGGTCAGCAAAGTTCTATAAAAACAGATCCTGAATGTCAATAATTCCAACCCTAAATTGTGCTAGGCAAAAGAAACTGAAATCATTGCTGCAATCAACTTTAAAATGAATTGCTAGAATGATTTTGTTGTTGTTATAGAGTTTAACGCCATTTTCACCACAAGATAGGCTACACATGGTAGCCAGTATAAATGGTGGAGGAAGAACCTGGGAAAACCCCAGAAAGAACCACTGACTCATGAGAAGCTACCGGCAAGCTTTCTCACATACCCATATTGGCCGAGGCCAAGACTTGAACCCACGCAAACAGGTGAGATGGCAGTGATCTGTAATGGTAAGCACTTTAGACCATTCGGCCAATTCGGGCCCCTGCCAGAATGAAAATTCCTGTGTGTGTGTGTATGTGTGTGTGTGTGTGTGTGTGTGTGTGTGTGTGTGTGTGTGTGTGTGTGTGTGTGTGTGCATATATAATTGCTATAATGAATTTGTGTGTACATGTATGGCAAACATCCATTTCAGATTTTTCTGAAGGTTGGCAAAAAAACACAACCATAGGACCCAACAGATACGGGATGGAGAATATCCAATTTGTTGGGCTATCATTTTTGATATTTTCTTTCTGTTCTGAAACATACAATCGTAATCCTGACAAAGCTGTGCATTATTTTAATTTTTAGAATCAACTCAGCTTCCACAATACATACTAAGGAAAATGAAAGCAAAGACCTATATACATGCAATATTTTGCTCCAATGCATGTGATTGTAATAGCTGTTATGATGTAATTTCCACACAAACATTCAGAAGGTGCATATACATGCCTCAGTATCTGGTAGTAATAAACAAAGCCCAAATTACTTAACAGCTGAGTTCATAATTTGAGTCTGCAAAGAGGCAATGGGAAAAGAACTATAATGATATAATTGAGTACCAGTCTCACATCTACAACTTTAGTACTAGATCTCCACTGGCATTCAACACCTGGACTAAAGCTGGGAAACTCTCAGGCAAACATTATGAAGGTAACTAGATAAACATCTGGTAAGAAAAAGATAACAAAATACCAGTTCTCAAAGAACAATGTTGCTTCCTCCAACTGGTCCTGTCATGAAAGGTTAGAACAAAAAAAGCCCATCAAAGATTAAGTGACTGTCACAAGTGCCTGTTTAACATATTCAGATGGCAAAACAATTAATCATAATAATCAAACATTGACAAGAAACAACTAAGTGTTCAATTATGAATTTCCACTGTGTAATATAAACAACTAGTTTCTTTCCCACTGTTCAAATCTCTGGAATGAAATTTTCCAGGGAAAGTGAAATATGTTAGTAAGAGCTTCCAGTTAGTATAGCCTTATGTTATATGTAACTAGTGCATGGGCCAGCAACATAACAAATGACAACCATGCTGGAAAACTGATTGTATTGGATACAAGCAACTTAACAATTACCAACTATGCAAAAATGACACTGTCCAACAAAAGACTATGCAAAAATGACAATGTCCATGAAAAGAAATACTGAAAATATTTCCAATCGATCAAAATTGGTGGCTGTTCAGTTATGCTGAACCAATAATTGTTCATTAAAAAACTAATTTCTGGTGTTCAATAAAATTTTATGTTGGTCTAGACTTTTTAAATAATTTATGCAATGCTGGCTTGAATGACTATTAAAGATTTAATCAAGTCAGCATTGTCTTCAATAACAAGTCTACTCCTACTTTCTGAAAACACTGCAGTAGAGTGCTGATGATCAACAAGCAGATTATGCTGAAAATTTTTGCTTATATGACCTCCCACCAAGTAAGCCTGCCATTTTAAATCCCACAGCTTAATTAAAATCAATCAAACATTTTTTAAACAAAATCATGGTTTCCTAATACAAGTGGATTCACATTTTAATGATCACACAATAGTATCGAATACAGCAGGGAAGCTTTATTTGTGAAAGTATTTATTGTAATAACACTAAACATCAATTATGTGCTACAAGTCGCTAAAATACTTAATTTACTATGTTCACAAAACTGTAATGATGCTAAAATATTATAATTTACAGTAATCATTGTTGTACTGTAGATGGAGCCCCTTTGTGATGACATTTCATAGAAATACTGTACTGTATTTATTGTTCGACCATAGATGGAGGCCCTAAGGGGGAATAATTCATGGAAATACTGTATTTAGTGTTGCACCATAGATGGAGCCACAATAGGGTGATAATTCATAGAAATGCTGTAATTATCATAACCATTATTTTTAATCAACAGAGCTTGTCACATTATTAACATGCAATGATGCAAAACTATTAACTTCTCAAAATATTCTGCATCATCAGCAACATTATCTGGCTCCATATGTCTTTCTGAGAAGTTTGTGAGGTTCCCTATCACTATATGTCTTTCTGAGACACGTGAGGTTCTCTGTCACTAGATGTCTGAGACATATGAGATTCTGTCTCTATATGTCTTTCTGAGAAGTTTGTGAGGTTCTCTATCACTCTATCTTTCTGAGACATATGAAGATCTCTGTCACTATATGTCTTTCTGAGAAGTTTGTGAGGTTCTCTGTCACAATGTCTTTCTGAAAAGTCTGTGGCTATTATCCTTAACAAACTTGATAACAACATTCTGCTGCCAGATAACAAAAAACCCTAACGACTGAACAGAATGAAATAAAAGTTATTTTACACACTGAAGGAAAAACTATCTTCATTTACAAGTAGCTCTTCTTTGATCTTTTGATACCAAATCAATGGGTTTCTTCCTTACCCCAAGTGCAAGCAATCCACAAAGCTCATTAATTGTAGACTGCCACATTATTGTACATAAAGAAAACTGGTAACAGACTGATGGACAACTTCATAATACAATATGCACAGCCTTCTGGCACTCAAGGTATACATATGAAAATTCAGCATGCATGTTTATAGGCATACAAAGATTATTACATTTTTAGCTTTTTACAGCAATGGTAAAAAAGATTTCAACATATATTTGAATTTTTTGGGCTGGAGTATTTCACATTCACAACACAAATCTACATTTGTTATGTGTGTTTTGGATTTTTAACATAGCTTTTAAAAAAATTTTCAGTCATATCGTTACGATGTCTGCAGTGTGACAATTTACAGTGATGTCTAGCACTGAAGCATCATGCCAAAGACTGTAGCATCATGCCCCACCCAGTCATATCCTGACACCAGGCTGACCAGTCCTAACACTAACCTCTTAATGCTGAGCTCCAAGCGAGATAGCTGGTAGTACCATTTTCATAAGCCTTTTGTATGACTCAGTTGGGGTTTGAACCAGCGACCTCCTGCATCCAAGGCAGATGCTCTAACCACTTAGGCCACCAAAGTGGTCACATCTGCTTTGTATTGTGTGCCTGACCTTTGTAATTGTGGGTAGGAGTTTGGACCTACCTGACTAATGTAACTTTTTAAAAATATGTTTACTTGGATTTGAGTTCAGGACATTGGTTTCTCCCTTGAAAATTCTATGGTCTACCTTATTTTTATCAGGTTTTTTGGCTAAATTCTAAGTCAATAGACCTGACTTTATTTACGAATTTGATGGAAATTTCCACTGGAAATTACCCAGGTCCAGGACATTTTCTTGTGTCATAAGTCAGGTGACAGTCTTTATATAAAGAATACTGATTAAACAATTATTCATTACCATTTTAGTATCTTTGTGGAATCATTTTTAGCTGTGTTCTGATATAATTTGAGAGGAACTATTTATTAAAATTATTTGTTGGAATTATAAAGTGCTCATTGGCATTTTTGACTATAACACTATTTTGGGGATTATTTTAAATTCATTCCAAAATATTCTCCATTATATCACTGTGATACATCATGACTGTTGGTACATCAACTCATTCAAAACTAATGGTATATCAGCACATTCAAGATTCCTGGAATTCATTCAGAATATTCTAAACTTTTAGATTTGTCTTAGAATGTTTAGGATTATCTAGCACTGAATTCAAAACACTGTAAGTTCCTTTTAAATTTTCAGTTTGTATTCAAGGGAAATAAATTTGTTGAATTTTTTACTGAACATGTTGGTTTTGCTTCTTTCTGTTACCTAGCTTAAGACCACAGAGTCATAACACATTACTGTTAATTTAGAACAAGATTTTGACTTCCTGCCTCTTCATTTTAAGCTTCCTGTACACTACCTAAATTGACTGAAATGTTATTATCTTATGAGAAGGAAACTAAAATGCAGACCTTTAAGGTCTCAAACTTTTTATGTCACAGTCCTAATAAAATTTCTTTTATTCATTTTTATCAATTTTTCAGTGGCATAGTGAGGGTACTTGGCGCCCGGGGACAAAACATAAACTTGGCGCCCTCTTACTTAGTGCCCAGGGACAAAACATAAACTTGGCGCCCCCTTCGAGTGCATCTGAGATGACGAATAGTTGTATTTTCCTAATTTTGGCGCCCCTGGCACATGACGCCTGGGGACAACTGTCCCCCCCTGCCCTCCCCAAGCTACGCCACTGCAATTTTTCCTTTCATTTTGGCAAGTACCAGTATCACAAAAATGATAAAATGGTCATGGAAGTGGTAGTGCTTGTGGTGATAGGGAGAGAGTTTTTCGTTTCAAAATCAAAATCCCTCCCAATTTGTTTAATCTTCAGTTCAAAAGGCCATTTTGTTCGTGGGCTCCTCAAATCCTCTCATCTTGTACAATTCACATAAGATATTTCAACATCTGTTCTTTATCTAGTAGAAGTATGGACATTATATGTTCTGTGTTAGTGATTAGACAAACATGTACCACTATCCACAAATACCAAGATCACAGGGCATACACAAGCTCTGCAACAATCTTACAGTCCATTACAATTTCAAAGTTTATGTTCTTTAGTCTTGGATTCAAATACCCTCATTCGCAAGTATGATGTTTTCACTGGAAAGCATTGCTCTATACATGTACTTCTTACTCATGGGGTTTCATGCACATCCAAACATGCCCTGTTAGTTCTGTTATGCATCTTTCAACTTTACCTCTGGGAGATGGCTTTGTAGGTGACTTTTGGCTTTTATTCGATTCTGACCTATGAACCTTCAAAGAATTGGGTCGAGTAATATTGGAGTTGGCATTCTTGTTTGCACCTTTCATTGGTGATCCTTCCTTCTTTAAGGAACTGTTAACTTTTCCTGGGATTTTTGATACAGCATTGGTTGCTGTACCCTTAGTTCCTCTGGATTGGATACCAGTTCCCTTTGATTGGTTTTCAACTTTGTTTTCTCCTCCAGTTGACACTTTTACTGTTGGTGCTGTTACTTGGATGCAAACAGCTGGTGTTTGGGGTGATTTAGGTTTCCCTTGCTTTTCTAATGAATTTCCAGGACCTTTGATTCAATAAAAACCTTTTACCTATATTTTTGCTATAAATCAACAAGCTTAAAAGACACACACACACACACACACACACACACATATATATATATATATATATATATATATATATATATATATAAAACATTTGAGAAAAAAATGATGGCTATATTGAAAGCAACAACATAAATAACTAACACATAATAAAGAAATTCTGTAGGACAATGTGCCCTGCCCGCTTTTCTTCTTCCCAAATAATAATGATGATATGGAATGTCACAGAATCATACTACCCAGTAATAGACTTGATCATGTGATCGCAGGTTACCTGCAATGTTTTCCTATCTTTCCCAAATTCTGACCACTTTGTCCCCTAAACGTACTATTTTTCAGGAAATAATGTTTACAATACACTAACTTTTCATTTGTGCACATCCATTTAGGTCTCTACTGGCAGTGGCCAAAGCTGTTACAGTCAAAACAAATTACATGATGGCAATTAATACACATTTTAAACAATATTCATGGTTTGCGGTATAATTTACCAACAGACAATGTAAAATCTTTAATGTCTTCAATTAGAACAAGTTTTGGAGGTTAAAGGCACACCTGCAAGTATGGCAATAATTATTTCATTTATTTTGAGGTTTAATTAGTGACAAAAGGATTAAATTTACACAACTACACAATCTGTCATATAATCAACTAATTACTGATTTATAAAATGAAAAGTAGTTCTGAAGAAAAGGAATTATTATAATAATGCTGTTAGATAATGAGTGAACAAGAACATCAAATAAGCACGACATCCAGGAACAGATTTCAGGTGACTCAAATATTCTGACAGCTTAATATTTTCATGAGTTACTTCATAAAACATTTATTACAATAATATCAGTGTCCACGGAAATAAATTATGGTACAGTTCCAATGATAAAGTTAAGGAAAACTATTCGAATAAGACTATCTCACTGTCTTTAGCATTACTACTATAGTTAGTATTATAAACACGATACAAGTTTCCTTTGTTACTTTAAAATATTGTTTGTCCCCTGGAATTGGACAGGAGACAGATCTTTGGTGTAACACTGCTAATTGTTGCATGCATTACAGATGACAGGTGGCTAATGCATCAAATGATATGAAGTCTGAAGGTATTTTTTTGAAAATAATTCCTATTAACATTATGAGGCAAAGCAGATGTCATTTAAATGCATTTTATCTAGTACTTAGGAAGAGACACTTATTCCTGGTAAAAACTTTTATAATTACCAAGAAGAAGGGGCATCTTTTCTAATAATGAGGTAGTACACAATGATATGCTATATGTCATACAATTACAGATGTTTGTGGAGGTGAAAGACATATTTACTGGGTCATAAAACTTAATATTCACCAAAAAGAAAGGTTTGTTACAAGTATGTACTTCAGTCAGAATTTCACCCTGATGCTCTACTAGCTGAAAAGAATTTCCAGGAATTCAAGACAAAACCATTTCTTCTTTTAACTCCCAAGTGTTGAAACCATCTTTGATATTCTTCAGCAATAACAGGATTTTCAAATCAGCTATTATTGTACATAAAATGGATGTTGGCTTGCCACCATTTTCATTTAGGACCAACAAGGCAACAAGTCTTCTGGTGGAAAACCTGGGCTGATATGACTTTTGGAGAAGTATAACAAGATTTTCTAGATAGTCATTGTGGTAGTCATATCAGAAGCTGGATAGCACCATTTACATTTATGACCAACTAAATATCTGAAGACGACTTTCAGCAAAAAACCCATGTTGATATAACCATTCATTCAGCAGAAATAGTTATACCAAGATTTCCATGATGGTGACAGTGGCAGGCATACTGAATGTCTGAATAGCAATGTGAGGACCAACTAGACATCACAAGTCATATAGTGACAATCCCATATTATTACAACCATCAAATCAATAACAGTAGTGATATTTTCAAGATGGCAAAATAAAACAACACTATTTTCAATTGGACCAGCTAAAGATCGTAAGAAGTCATTATGTGAAAACCCCATCAAAATATGTATTATCATTCGGATGATTAGTAATAACAAGATTTTCACAATGGCCACTGTAGCAGCCATAATGGACATCACACCAACTAGTAATCATAAGAAGTCTTTTGCTGAAAATCCTATGATAAAATTACTTCTTGTTAAAATGGATTAGAGTGAGAACAAGAATTTCAAGATGGTCACTGTGGCAACCATACTGAAATAAAGATTGGCACCCTTTTCACTCAATATTAACCAGGTATTAAGTCTTTTAGTGACAACTCCAAGCTGATACAGCCAATCTGAAGGAGTTGCAAGAAGGAAAAGAATTATGTTTCCTGTTGCACTGGTTTGTTTACCCTGAGGGAAAAAGTGCTAGGGTCAGCAATGAAAAACAGGGATGGTAGGCCAACCAGAAACACACATTTTCAAGATGGCCATCAGTAGTCATACTGACCATCAGATCATCATCAATTTCATTCAGGACTGACCAGACATCACAGACATCAAAGGACTTCTTTTAGTAATACCCATGGCAATATCCAATTCCATTATGACAAGAAGCAATGACAAGCTTTACAAGATGGACATTAGATCATCCCCATTTTCATTTAGAAGCAAGCAGAGAACAAAAAGTCTTTCACTGAAAACCTTTAAGCTTCCCAACAAATTTTATTTTTAAATCCTCAAATCATTTTAAATGCAAAAATATACTCATACAACTATAAAGTTATATCAAATACCACATTTCTTTATCATAACCTGATCATCATGCATGAAATGACATGAACAAGACAGCCTGTTTTTCAAGGATGAATATAATTGTTGACTCTGAAACTCTGAAGTCATCTGTCAATAGAACATGTCAGTTAATTATTTCATGTTATTTTTACTATTTACAAACTTAGCAACAACATCTCTTTAAGAAGTATCAAGTGACATTTTATGGGATTTGGTGCCAAACCCTCAATCCACAGGAACACCACTCTTATGACTTCTTCCCAGCAAGATTATGGCTTACTTGCACTTTTCTTGATTAAAAAAAGACAGTGTGTAGTGAATGTCTTTCTTTACTTAGAAGGGCTGGATTTACTAGATACCAGGATGTTAATGGATTATGACCAGATAATGTATCTGAAGGTGAAACGAATGATATTGGAAGATATAAGACAATATTATTGACAGAGCTTTCCTTATCAGCAGGGAGCAGGAAGATTTACCTGGCTACTTTTACATGTATTTTAAACATGGCTACTTAAAAAACAAAAGCTATATCCCTGTTGGGGGCAGCCCCCCACCCCCATCCCTGCCTATTTTGGCAACTCACCCTCCAACTTTAAATCGAAGAGAAGGCCCTGATTGATATTGCAGATATTGCAAGATACAAGACAATATCAACGATACTGCAAGATACAAGACCAATGATATTGCAAGATAAAGATGATATCAATGATACTGCAAGATACAAGATCAATGATATTGCAAGATAAAGATGATATCAATGATACTGCAAGATACAAGACAATATCAATGATACTGCAAGATAAAATATCAATGATATTGCAAGATACAAGACAATATCAATGATACTGCAAGATACAAGACAATATCAATGATACTGCAAGATAAAAGATCAATGATATTGCAAGATATAAGACAAAATCATTAATATTGCAACATATAAGGCAATATTAATGATATTGCAACATACAAGAAAATATCAATAAATTTCATATATAAAAAAGAGAAAGCAATTGGAGGGGAACAGAAGGGATCTATACATACCTGTAGGTAAGAGATTTGGTGGTTCATGTTCAAACACAGAGTCTGACGAGTCAACGCGTCCTATCACATCACTTTCAGTTTGGTCTGGAAGGATTGCCCCCCTTTGTGTTAGTTCAGAATGCACAACATTATTATTCTCCAGATCCTGTGCTGATGTACGATCATCAGCACCATTATCACTCTGGAGAAAACTGGGCGGTTCCCTAAGGTTACTTGCAAATGGTGTTGCAGCATCACTGAATGCACGCATAATTGGCCCAATAGGAGAATTCACTGAATTTCTTAATGATTTTTCCTCCTCAATACTAACACTTTCCACTCTTCCTTTAATGTTGGAACTATTTTTATCATTCTTAGGGATAGGTCCGACATTATTCTGACGCAAAGATTTTGGCTTCCCAGTTTTTCTGTCTTTTACACAAGTTTGTGAATTAATTTGTTTTCTTTGGTCTTCAGGGTTTTTCATCAACTTTGACCCAGCTTCAGATGCTGAATGCTCCCCATTCATATTGCTATTTAGTACAAAAACTGGTAATTTGGCACTTGACTTTTCTGTTGTTGGTGCTAAAGCTGGTGTAACAGGTGAGGGTTCAGGCTCATTGTTGCTTGTGTGGGGGATGTGAGTGACTTGAGCCTTGGGAGTGCTTGTCACAACATCTATTGCAAATAAAAAACAATAAAATAAACACAAAACAACAACATAACTAGACACAAAAAGAGCAAGAGAAGCAAAAATTCACAAACAAAGCAACTTTCTGACATCTGCACAAAATTTTCTACAAAAGGAAAACTTACAAATTACAAAAAAAAACCACAGAAATGGTATGTATGTAGGTTACTATTTCCTCTAAAAGAATGCAACAGGTTTATCAAATCAGGAATATATAATAATAAAACACAACAAGATTCAAACTATAATAAAAAGGAATTCTGCAGCAATTAATGCATTATAAATGGAAAATCTTAAGAAGTACAACCATACACATATGTCTAGAGAAATAAGTATAGCACTGGCACCCTTTCAACTTTTGCCTGATGAGAGCAATGATATAAAGAACATAAGTAATATACAAGGGGCGCCTATTTTTAAATGATTAACATTACCTCGGAGATAGTAAAATCAAGGATTTTTCTGTATATGTTTGGAATATGTTTGAGTTTATTGCTATAATTAACCCGCAACACAAAATTGGGAACCAAGGCTAAAGTAATTCATAAAGGAGAACTATCGGATAGGTTTCACATCAGAACCGGGATGAAATGGGTGTAGATATGTATGTATCAGGCATGTATGTCTTATATGCACCCTTACGTAGGCATGTGTGTATCAGGCATGTGTCTCTTATATGCACCCTTCAGTAGGCATGCGTGTGTCAGGCATGTGTCCTACATGCACCCTTCAGCAGATATGTATGTGTCAGGTATGTGTGTCCTATATGCAAGTGGCAATACCACATAATCTCCAACAAGTTCTATATGAGAACTCTGCTTTTGGCTCATCTTCGCCAGCCAAGGTTACGATGCGTTAACCTTATCTACACCCTGGCGGATCGCTCAGATATTATGGTGCTCGGGTCTGTGAATTTCATTTGATGTGGCGGCAAGCCACCATATTCAATCAAAATCAAGTTGTTCAAATCTGAACAATGTTCCCCAAGATTGAGACAAGGGGAGCACACAACTGGAATGGACTCATAAATAATAATTTTCCACTGCCTGTCCGTGATGTACAAATACATCCTTTCCCTCAAATACACCTGTAATGGCTTCTCTCTGGCATATAGTCATACTTTCAATGTTAAACTTACCAAGCATCCTTTTGAAATCAACTGCCTCCACTATTTTGGACAATGTACAATGCACTGCCTGTTACATGCTATTGGTTAGTTGGCAGTACATACAAAGGGAAACAACTCATAAAATCCAATAGATGTTGCTAGGACAAAGCTCTGAGATATCTGACTGATCAGGCAAGATGTAGATAGGGTTAACACATCAAAACCTTGATAAGTGAAAATGCTTCTGGCTGGGCTACAAGGAATTAAGTTTTCACTCATTTTTTCAGACATTATGGTGTGCTCTTCAAAGCTTATGAATATATCACTGCCATTAGGATGTTTTGACATCAGGATCATTTCAGCCCCAGTACATTGCCACTGTGCATTGGGATATGGGTACACTGACTGGATCCCAACAAGTTTCTCCAGTCATTGATTGAAAGCAACAAATAAATGAGAAATAAAAACCAGACTATGAAAAGTGGGTTCAGATGCTCTTCATTGTGAGGTTATCAGTACACTGTGATGTCTGTTGCATGCCACCTTGTAATGTCATCTGCTCCATCTTTTTAGTGTAAACAATTCAAACATCTTCCTTATTTCAAGTGCGATATAAGAATAAAACAAACTTAGGAATGAGAATTAGTGATGATGCTGCTATAGATTACATGAAACTTGTGTTACCCATCTGCAAAAAATTAAAATGTTAAATTGGTCCATCTTATATTATACTGTAAGGCCCATCTATAATCTACATTAGTGGTTCCCAATCCCAGATCATGAAGATTTTCTGGAGAGTCACCAGGATTTTTAAAGCTGGCAAAACTTATCAAAATTTGTAAACTGGGTTCTGAGGCTAAGAAAAAACATTTTTTAGAGTCACTGCCTAAAAATGTTAAGAACCACTGATCTACACTATAACAGGCAGTGAACCAAAAGACCTAACAATGAAAGTGAGATCGCATGAAGTTGAGAGTGGTTTCATGTTAACTGCCAGTCCACAGGTTTGCACAAAATTAATAACAAGATGACAAATAAAAAAATTAAAAAACTTAATTAGCTTTTCCTCCCATACACAGGAAACATATGATGTGGGAAGAGGGGAACTATGAAGAAGAGGTATATGAAGATCAGAATGGTCTCATATTAACTTTAATGGTCTGTAGGCTTGCACCAAATGTACATGTTCATGGGTTAATTAATGAAAACGTGTAATTTTTTTCACCATCAACCACAAGATGGATCCCACTGGACTTGGATATCATCCAGTTAGACATTGGTCTTAACACAGTGCTCATTCCAAAAACGGAAAAACTAAGGCTCAACCCTTACCAGTTTCTGGTTATTCAAGTATTTAAAACACATGTCATTGTCGCTTGCATTTGTGAATTTATCATTTTCTGCAACAAATGCTCACTTTTCCAGCATTATGAACTTTGAATCAGTCATCGAGTCAGACTACAGAATGGTTGTCTGCATTGCCTTTGCCCACTAAAATAACCATGACCACTGTTTATGTCATTGTGTAAGGAAATAGACCAATTATTCCAGAAATAAAAAAAGTTCACAGCTCTTCTGTCACAAGCCTTCCATACTGGATTTGTAATCCTAAAGTAACCATTCCCTTCTATAAAGAATTTATTTTGGAAATCTCAGTCTACATATTTTCCTGAATGAAAACACGTAACTCATTCATCTAAATTTAATTTAATACATGACACACCAGGGTTTTCAAATTATATTTTGAAGACTCCTGTGAAAAAATAAATGGTAATACTACTTGAGTTTATGAGGCTAAGTCAGTTATACTATTCTCCTCTTAGGTCCACAAGATGAAAAAACTACTGAAGATACAAAATTGTTTCTCAATTTTTTTAAAATGAATGTAGGTTTTATTTTCCCTGTTTATGTTTAAACTCAGTAAAACTTTAAATGTTCCTTTAGAGCTAAAGACAGACCTTAAAAATGCAGGGATTATCTAAAATATTCTCTAAAACATAAATGTTCACAATCAAAATCACAGAGACATGTTAACAATTTAATTAAATTTGGATATGTTGATTGCAGCTCACACAAATTTGTAAAATATGCCAGACAGTTCAGATGGGATTGGTTTCTTGACAGAAAAAAATACCCAAATCAGTTAGTATGAGTTTCTGCTAAGTCATTAGAAACTTGTATTCAGACTTAATAAAAACTTGTTTTGACTCAAACCCATACACAAGCAGCTTTCTCATTATCAAGCAGGCACTAGCTAAATTAGCTTCTACACTGTCAGCCAAGCCATCTATTTTTGCAACACTTAACATTTTTTTTATGCTGCTGCAATTAGTTAGCCTTGAATTTTTAATTTTTGAGGTACTTTAAAAGATAACGAGAAGACAGCAAAGGTAGATGTTATGACTCATCTTATAGAAAGATGTACATTGAAACAGATGTTAAATGGCTCATAGCTTCTGTAACAGTATAATGAAGCCTTTACCAAAGTTTTGAACCATTTGGTTTCAAGAGTAAAGAGATATTCCAAATAGTTAGTTTAAATTATTTCACTTTTTCCTTCCTGAAAAATACATGTATCAACATGTATTTTTCAGAAAAGAAAAAGTGAAATAATCCCTGCACAAACAAAAAAATATGCCGACTTTGTAATAACTCACAGCCAAAAAAATAAGTTTTATCATGACAGCAAACTTTTTGTTCCCAACATCATTAAATGATTCTGTTCCATGTAAACTAGCCAGAGAACATGCTAGAGATGTGAAGCTAACATCTGGCTTCTAATAAAATAAAAAAAGGAAAGTGTCCAAGTTTAGATCATAGTGGTAATTATACAGATGTGTAATGACTTAAAAACTGGAATATAAAATCAAAATCATGCACATATATTGGAATGGGTTTTCCAAAGTAAGATGATCGGGGTATTTGCTAGTTTAAAAATTGGGACCCATGATTAACCCAAAATTGTAAGCAGTATCATAAGTTTTCTGGTTGCAGGTTATTGAGGGAGTGGTATATGCGACTTTTAATAAAAATTAAATGCATAAATTTGATCATCTCACTAAATTTTAATAAACATAACACTGTTGAATATTTTTTTTATACCAGTATATACAAGTAATTTACTGTTCAATTATACCTTTTGGATGACTGGTAGGCACCTTAACTTCTTGCGGCAGAACTTTCTTTATGTCCTCTTGATACTTGGCATTCACCTCAAGCTGCAATTTTCTGTCGAGCTCTAATAATTCTTGACAATACAGCTCCCGTTGTTTTTCTTGCAACGCTAGCTGTTCCTGTAACCTTTGTTTCTGTCGCTGAAATTCTTGGAATAATTCTGAACTTGAATCCCTGACAGAGCCTTGTCCAGACCCTCTGCGTTCCAATGAACTTGTTTGGGGACTTTCTGACATAACTGGGGAATGAGTCCTCTTTGGGGTCACCAGAGGTGATTGATGTCTTGTCCCAGAAGGGGTTGGTCCCCTACTACTGGCAAGTGTAGCACTACGCTGCGGCTGTGGAGAGGAGTGCTGTGAAGATGCTAATGTGTAACCTGGTCCAGGCTTTGCCTGAACAGTCTGATGAACTTCTGTATCTGGCTTTTCAGTTTTCCCAATTTTGTCACTGAAACCCAACAATGAACTGTTGGTGTTAAGGATTTCTCCTTTGGTGAAAAGTGTATCTATGGACATTTCCATTGGATTTTTTGCAGGTGTTTTCTGATTCTGAATGAAAGCTGGTGCCATGGATCGTGATAACATATTTTTATCAAGTGATGATGCCATCAGGCCTTGCCGTCCTTGCCAGAGTCCAGCAGCTAATCCATCAAACTGTGGATTCAATGACCTTGTCATGAAGTCTGCAGATCGTGGTCTTCCAGATGGCGTTGCAGAGTATGGAAACATTTTTGGTTTTATTGGTGTGACTAAAATTTGTTCTGACCAAGATGCCTCAAGAGAAGGTTTTATTAGTTGGCGTACATCAAGATTTAATGTCTTTTGTTCAAATGGTAATGCAAACATATTAAAAGGGATACTCTGAAGCCATGAAATTAAACTAAGATCTGCATCACTGAACCCAGAGTCACTCAGAAGTGAAACAGCACTTAAGTCTATCTCATTTGCTTCTCCATCTTTGGTTGCCTGTGCCTGGCAGTATTCTATGCATGACTCATACAAGAGGCCTTTTAATAGTAATTGCATAAGTCTATCATTCTGGGCTACAGTTGGTTTGTTGTCTTTCCTCTCAGCTGGCAAAAACTTTTCCACTATGGCTCTAGTTTCTTTGAAACATTGAACTCGGGCATTGCTTGGGTTCCAGTTTATAAAGTCACCATGGTCTGACAACTTTGGTAGAGTTAATAACAAACATAAATTACTGTACTCTTCTTTTGATGGACATACATTTTCCAGACTATTTAAGCATTTCACCACTTCATCCACGGTAAATTCGTAATTTTGAAGAATGTTCGGCTCAGATTTGATGCAGAGCAGCTCTAAATATTTATGTTTCATGATCAAATACTGAAACTTTTTCATGTCAAATCCATTCACTGGCGCCAGTGGCTGAATAAAATCTATCACATCATCCCACTGACCATCTAAAATAAGCTGTCTAAGGAATAACATATCGTCTGAAAACACGCCATTGATCACCCCCGTTTCTCTCTCCAACGACAGCATAGTAATATTTAGCTCTCTGTTCTGAAGAAATTCCGAAATCAACTTAATAACATGAGCTTCGTTAATGGAAATACTTGCAGACGGCATTTTTGAGTGTCTCTCTATCTTCTACACAAGATTTTACGGATAGATTCTCACGGGAAACCTTTCATTCTATAATGTATTCTGTGACAGTCAGCCATTGGCATTGGGTTAAAAAAAAAAATATATATATATAATAGACTGGTTATCTTATTCATAGCAATATCAGACTACCATCATAATGAAAAGTTTCGAAAGCCATTCTGATAGCCGGTAAAAGTCTAAGGGACATAACTCCAGTAATTGCCTCACCGTCACTCCGTGACGTCACAAATTTTGTTAATGACGTAACGTAAACAACTATGTGAAGGTCTACCAAACAGTTTACATATTTTGAGGAGTTACATCGAATTTAACCCGAAACCATATTGAAAGACCCGAAATGTTGGACGTTTTATATAAATTCAACGTAATCGGTAAAGCTCTCTGTGCAATCGGAGGAGAAATTTCTGGCGTATTTGGACGCATTGGAAGTGTGCGTCACGCCTACCTTTTCATCTGGTCCATTTTAGTTGGATTCTTGGAAGCCCTTAGAGATGGATACCGATATCAACTTGGACTTACAAGTGTGATCATTTTTGCCATGTCAACACTCTACCTTAGCCTCATGTACGTAAGACTTTTTCGATATATGTTTCATTTCCAATTCCTACAAGTACTCGCGACCTTGGGGCTTAGACTGTCATCCATAGTTGTATTTATATTTTATCTGTTACTGCCACTGCATCGCTTAATACTTCTTACCCTGAAACTAACGACGGGTACAGAGTATTCATGTTTGTCATTGGTGTCGATCGCGTTAACGTTGGGTGTGTTGCTGTTGATCAATCTCTTCATCAGCATCCTTCAAAGACTGTGCAGAAGGAAGTTGCCTAAACGAAGAAGCCGAGCTAACATCACACCTAATCAGCCTTTGAGACGATCTGCCAGAATACGGGCAAGATCTCCAAACTCAACAGGAATTTTGCAGAACGCCTCGCCTACAAACACATCAGCTTGTCAGAGTACCCAGCTTGGCACTTCATTACAATCTTAGAAGAGACAATTCGAATATTCGGAAACCTAGATTTCACTGGAGTATGGAATTAATAGCTTAAATGTGAATGGAGAAGAATCTTTTATCTATTATTATTTTTATTTTTTTTTTTACTACCATCCTATTCAGAGTCAATGTGGCTCAGTTTTTATATTTTATAAATTAACAAAAATTAAAATGACATTAATAGCCTCATGTAATTATTACAAATACCTTTATGTATGAAAGACATATTTTTTTCGTTAATCTGATGATGCACTTTTGATTGGACGGAAATCGAAATCAGTTCCTGATGAAATGGTAAAGTTCATAATCGACGATTAGGGAGAAGAATAAAAAAGTAACATAATATCAAACATATTTGTAATGCTCGATAACATAGGTATGATCGTCTCGAGACCTTGTCTATTCTGTTTCCAGCATATGATGCAATATGTGATGCATTTTGCCCGGACTTCTAGGAGGAAAAGCAAACCTTCAGCAGTTTAAACTATTATAGATGAACAAATAACTACAGTATTCAAGATACAATTTTACGCATTCTGACGACATTTATTTACTAAAGAGAGATGGAAAATGACATAGTACAGTGTATTGTGTAAGTTCAATGGAAACCAATGTTATAAAGAGATTTTCCATATTGTACATCTTTGTAGTTTGATAAGTAAGAAATAGTAAATGAAGGTGATTGGTTGTATTGTTTTGTTTGTTTTTGTTTGTTTTGTTGGGGGGGGGGGTTGTCTTTGTTTTTGATAATCCTTTAGCAAGGTTTGCTCAGTCTACGACCTGTTTAAAAAGTTTGAAAAGTTTATTTAGTTCTTTTTTTTTTCAAACTGACTCCATATGTGACTAATATATCTGTACTGAGTTAGGACCATATTACTCCGGTTTCTTATTTATTATATAATTTTTAAATGAGTATTAAGTACAAAACTTTATATATAAAAAATCATCCGACAGCAGTAGATAAGTATTATCTCGCTGTTTTATGTGGAGTGGGATTACGGTCATAAACACACACACACACACACACACACACACACACACACACACACACACACACACACACATATTCCAAACGCTTTGTGTTAGCTTAGAATGTAAGAGAATGAGGTAAAATCTCACAAAAAAGACTATCTCTTACATCACCAAAAATTCCTATGGAAAAAACCCAAGTATAATTATAGCCTCAAAACACAAACCTTATATATAGGGACTCCGTTGTGTCTAAAATTTTGTCATTTGCAAGTTTGCAATCAAGATGAAACGAGCGCATGATTTCATTGAGAAAGAAGATGAAGAAGGTAAAAAGCAGAGACGTAACCTATCGCCTCGTACACGAGCTGAAGTCTTGGCTCAAATCCACGCTAGCTATCTTCAATATGACATGAGTCAGCCAAAATCCAAACTCCGAGAGTCTACGTCAAACCAAAGGCCACCTCCAGTAACCCCTGAAAAATACTACCACATTCGAGAGACGAATAAACGTTCCGCTAGAAAATTTAGAACTACGGCCTACACGTACACGGCGAAGTTTAAAGATTTCAAGTCCGATGTACCGTTGGAGAAAACAGAGGGGTTCATCACCGATTTGTGGGATTCTTTGTTAACCACACTGAAACTGCAATGTCGAGCCAACGAAGACGATCGCTTGACACTTTCCATTTATCACGACAGTCTGAAGTCCCCTGAGTAGTATATGGGGTTACCGTAGCGTCAATGGGAATTAGCATTACAGACCCCCCCTGGGCCAGTATAGCGTCAAGAAATAAAATCTCACCCTGGGCCTGTATAGCGTCAATGGAAAATTGGGTAGAGGGACTAGAACACCCTGGGCCTGTATAGCGTCAATGGAAATTTTGTAGAGCGGCGACTAGTAGACTGTGGGTTTGTAGAGCGATAAGCGACAGGTGGCATGACGTCACACTGGTAACAATGTAGCAAAAAGAGAAGTACTGTGACGTCAGGCTACCTGAGAGAGGGCTATAGACAAACACGAATCAAGAGCGTTCGTGTTTTTTAGTAGAGGAAGGGTTTTATATATATTCGTTTAGGGTGGAGATAAAATGAAAATTAAGATCTTTTCGAGGCATTGGAAGTGGCCCTGAAAAGGGCCTTTGGGTTCTTCTTCTTTTATCTTCTCCAGTTCTTCCACCATGTCCTGACTTTCTCAATAATTCCTTTCTTCTTTCTCTTTTCTTCTTCGGGCATCCAGTCAGGATGTCCGAGAGCTCTGAATTTTTGTTGGATTTTCATCCAGTTCTGATTTAGTTTCTCAAACTCTTCTTTCTTTTTTTTGGTTTTCTTTGTCCTTTCTTTCTTTCTTCCACGTTTCCTTGATCTTTTCCACTTCTTCTTTCAGTACTTTTCTCATTAGGTCTTCCGCTTTCTTGATATTGTCTAAGCCCTTTTTGACAAAAGGCCATTCTGTTAAAGAGAAGATACCTTCCAAAAAAGATTCCAATTCAACGACAATATCCAAAATCTCCTTCAAGGTTCCTACTCTCACATATTTCGGATAGTTGAAACCTCTCAACTTATCTGCTTCTTCCATTATTATCATTTGCAAATGATAACTTGCTGCTTTGAGTCTCGCCATAAAGTCTAGGCTAACTTGAAACCTCCACTCCTTTTGAAGTTTTTCCACTACATAGACTGCATCTACCATCCAGCACCAACTATCTCTTAACTTGTTGATTAAATCCATTTTTCTGTTCCTTTTTATTCTGTGTAGAATGGCGCGAATGACGAACGCTATGCTTTTATATACTTCAAGCACGGACGTGAAGGAAAACATGCCTTACACTCACTTCACATATGATATACTATCCTCACCAACGAACGAGCAAGCATAAAACACACACACAATATACTATCCTCACCAACAAACGAGCAAGCATAAACACACACACACAATATACTATCCTCACCAACAAACGAGCAAGCATAAAACACACACACAATATACTATCCTCACCAACAAACGAGCAAGCATAAAACACACACACAATATACTATCCTCACCAACAAACGAGCAAGCATAAAACACACACAATATACTATCCTCACCAACGAACGAGCAAGCATAAAACACACACAATACACTATCCTCACCAACGAACGAGCAAGCATAAAACACACAATATACTATCCTCACCAACGAACGAGCAAGCATAAAACACACAATATACTATCCTCACCAACGAACGAGCAAGCATAAAACACACACACAATATACTATCTATCACACCAACGAACGAGCAAGCATAAAACACACAATATACTATCCACACCAACGAACGAGCAAGCATAAAACATACATTATACTATCACACCAACGAAGGAAGAGAAGAAAAACACACACCCATATACTATTCACACCAACGAACGCGCATGCACAACACACACACACACACACACACACACACACACACACACACACACACACACACATCAGTAAAGAGTGAGTGCTTATAGTCACACTACACTACATTCACACGAATTGGCAAATTGAATAGGTTCTCTTTTCTAGAGATCTGGTTAGCCCTGAAAAGGGCTGTTTTTTAGAACTGCAAATGCACCTGGTTAATGATGACATCTCCCAGGGCGGGCACCACACACGCATCGCCGGCTCCAGTCCTGCTCCCAATTGATGCGTGTGGTTGGGAGCGCAGAGGGAGGTTGATTGGCTTCACTATCCCACTCCTCAGTTTGAGGGATAGTGAACACTTGTTCCCTTCTTCTTCTTCTATTCAGCACCCTGGGATGCTGACGCCGAGGCTCCCACTCTTGCCTCTGTCTTTCCAATTCCTCCTCCCAGTTTTCTGTCTGGAGGACAGCGGCTCTTGGTACTGGTGTTACTGGCGGCAGAGGTTGTGGCTGTCTTTGTTGTGGTGCTGCTACTGCCTGTGGAGGCGTCCTCACCTCAGGCTTGACCTCACACAGAGGTCTTAGCATGAGGTGAGGTAGGATCCCTCTCATCTCCTCTTCTTTCTTTTTCTTCTCCTCCTCTTCAAGCCTGGCTTCTTCGGCTAAAGCCTCCATAGCCAGCTCATCTAGCAACCGTCTGGCATATTCCAGGTGCATCTGGAGTTCTAGTAGTTTTGTTAGTCTACTCATTTTGTTGCAGCTGCTACGTCAACGTGGGTAACCAGACTGACGATCGCACCAATTTATATACTTGAAGCACGGACGTGAAAGTAAACATTCCCTAGCACTCAAATTTACCATCACATGTAACACGCGGACTTAAAAGAAGCACTCACGTTGACTTTTTACTTTTTACTTACAAACACAGGCAGACACGATTGGACAAGACAGAGAAACGAAGTGCTTATAGGCACACTTCTATTTTTTGTAAACATACAAACACACAAATATTTTGTTTTACTGACAAAAGAAACGAAGTGCTTATAGACACACTTCTATTTTCTAATGACAAATTTTGGCAAATTGAATGAGTATGTCTTTTCGAGAGTATTGGGTAGCCCTGAAAAGGGCTGTTTTTTTTGTGTTCACGGAAGTAATGGCAATCTTTTTTACTGTCTAAGATTGCGTCCCCGTCTGGCAGTAGGCTTTCCTATTGGATACGGTCTGCTTCTGCGAAAAGAGAAAGAGAATTCTTTGGTGTCTACTCGACAGTCCACAAAACCTCTGTCTGGTTCTTGCTGCTGCTGCTGCTGCTGCTGCTGCTGTTGTTGTTGTTCTTCTCTCTGCTTCTTCTGAAGTCTGTATTTCTCAGTCCATTCTTCTTGTTCTTTTTTAATTTCCTCTCTAAACATCTCTTCTATCAGACCTTGGACTGTGGAGAGCATCCTAACATTCTCTATTTCTTCAGGCTTCGGTATCAGGTTTAGCCTGACACGATGTAAATTGACGTAAGCTTCGTTCAGCTGGGCTAGTCTGGAAGGCATCTTCATAAGTTGACGAGTCAACAGTGAATGGTCAGACTGGAGACCCACCCGCTTTATATGGTTCAAACGCGGACGCGATAGAAAACATCCCTACTTGGTTTTAGTGTCGGAACGCTATGATAGCGAATGTCATGATGAGGGATAGAAAGAAGTCAAAGAGCATATATTCACAGTGTTTTTTTGAAAACAAACGACAGACACATTTTTTTCAAAACACAACATTTTTTATTCAAGTAACAAGTAACAAGTCATAAGTCACAAGTAACAAGTAACATCAAACAAATTATTTTTGACAAGGTTGACAACGTTGTGAAATCATGTGAGATTTCCATTGATGGAAGTCATGAGGCCATTGATGTACACTACGTTTCCTAGCTAAAGACAAAAGATAACTATAATGGTCACAAAACCATCGATCTATTTTCTCATCGTTTCTAGAAGAGTGACGATCAAAATAAGTCACTAAATGTTCTAAAGGATATCCAAGACTGCGTTGATGAAGAAAATATACACAATATTGTCCACACACCATGGAATCTGTGCCTTGTAATTTCACATTATTGTATCGTGTCGTCTGGGCATTTCTTCTCATAAAGTCAATGATATCGTCTTCCAAAGGGGGTAATCCATACGAATCAAAATATTCCACACAATTCTCTTGAGGGAAGTAGACGGCAACCCAGTGAGTGCCTGGAAGATGACTTTCGTCCGTGTTGATGACATAAGCTTGATGGTCTTTAGGTTTGCGATGAGGTAGTTCATCTTTAGCGCACACGACAGGATTCCAAGAAGCAGTATACGAACTATTGTTCAAAAGGTAATAAAGTTCCCAGGTATCCATTTTCTGTTGTGTTGTTTTTGTTTTTTTCACAGGTAATGATAAGTCATCAATTCAATTCTGACTTTTTGTTTGAAACGATCTGTCAAGTATCCGTTTCTTTGCCTTGTCTCCGCACTCTGGGCTAAGAGAGCTTCGATGCGATAGATCTCTAGAGTAGTCAATGGAGGACAGGAATGATCACGCAAGCCTTTATACCACTCATGCAACACGGTTTCTTCTGAGATGAGACTCCAAGCGTCGTCCAGATACTCGTCCAATTTTTCTTCTTGACTCATCATCATACATTTATCGTGTTGAATTTGACTGGGATGATCGTTTTGACATCCGTAACAATATTTCTTGGACAATTCCGTAATTGTATTCGCTAGGTGTTTAGCAAAACAGGACACTAAATGTTGTTCTTGTTCTGGCCATCTGGACTTGACGACTACCTCGTCCTCTTTGACTTCGTCTTGGGGTTCTGTTTTCACGCTATCCTCCCATTCCATGTCCAAAGATTCTCCATTGTTTAAAGAGGGATAGGAGTCTTCCATTGTGTCTAATAGTCTAGAATGACTTCTCTCAAACTGTTGATTTCTATGGTATTATCGAATTCAGCATACAGGATGACGTTGACCGTCTCAGTGAGAGCTTCTGCAAACCGAAGTTCCACACGCAGTTGACCGGATTTTATAGGGTGGAAATGTCCCTCGTCGCTGCCTTGGTCTGGAGTGAAATCAAAGGCCCACAAAGTGTAACCTCCGACATAATCTTCGTACGAAATACCGTGACTGGCGTTGGTTCCTAGTTGCCCCGTAGCTTCGTACAGGGACAAGTACGATCTCAAGTAATTCTTCTGGGCAAAGTTAGGTTCGAAGGGTCTGGTACACAAAGTCTTGCCATCGCGACTGACTTCAATTTTGGACACTCTGTAGTGCTTAAACTGGAAAGGATTTTGATCGTGGGCTCCGTTGAAGGCTGCATTACTGACGATACCAACGATTAAACGTTTGGGTAACTGTCCTTGGAACAGATGATCTTCGATCTTGGATCGGAGTCCAGTAGCAATGGTGAATGTTTTCACTTCGACACGTCGTATCGGATATTTGGCGGTCGATCTGCTCAATGTTTGACTGATGTCGTTTCCCGCTTTAGGTAACACTTCTACACGTCGCACGTAAAGTCTGGCTTCTTGGATGATGGTTTTGTACTCGTTGGCTTGAGCCATCAAATGGAAAGCGACACTGCTGCGATTGAGTCTCAGGCGAATATCCACTCCGTTCAGCAAATACTTCTCTTGCAACCACATGTCCAAATGCAAACGATCCATCAGTTCTAAACTACGACCTTGCAGGATTTTCCTTCGACGATCGTTAAAACCCACATTGTGAGGATCGTCATCGGCTGTCAGGGCTCTGTCGTTAAACGTGTTCTCACCTGCAGTGTCAGGTTTCCATACCACGCAAGCATCCAGATGAGTGTTCTTGACCTCTTTTCCGTACGTCAAGAGATTTTCTAGGTACGCTCGGTAAGGGTAAGTATCCGTGCTACTGCTGATCAGTTTGTTATTCAAGTACAAATCCACTTCGCTGAACAAGGAATGCATGAAATTGTTGACGGGAGCTACTGCGGCATCGGCTCCCGGATTGGTGTTGTCGGTTTTGATCACTTTCAGCTTTAGATACAAGTAACTATTATTCAGATCGATGTAATCTTCGGGCTGTCCTTTGATTTCAAACTCGATGGGAGCGGAATCCACCAAAGAGGAGACGGGATGAAATTCGACCCATTGGGATTCTTGCATCGTCATCATGGTGGGTGGCATGGCAAACAGATCCAGTTCCGACTTGGAACAAGCACAAGACTCTCGGTGCATCATTTTCCTTTTTTTTAATAATCAAAAACGTCTAACTCTCGGACGGTTTTTCTTTTCTTTGTCTTTCTAGCTCTAGGGGCGTGAAGTCCTCTGGAAGGGTGTTTTCGTCGTCTTTTTCTGCCTTGTCCTTGCTGTGGCCTCAGGGAAGCAGGAATGCCTAACTCAGCATTGCCCAGGGCATTTATAGGAGTTTCTCGCCGACCCAAAAGGTCTTTGCCCGTTTGAAGCAAAACATTTTTGCCTGCTCTCAAGAAAGCTTCTTTGGGGCTTTGTTTGTCAATGATGACATTTTGGAGAAATTCTTTACCTTGCGTCAACGCGGCATCTTTTAAGGCGTGCAATCCTCGTGTCACCATCGGTTTCAAAATGGGAACCACTGTACGAAAGGCCGATTTGAGCATATCACCTAAACCATGTCCTCGCTGTCGAGCAACTCCCTGGTACACAGGATACATGACTGACAAAAAGTTAGAGTAATCGTTTTCGAAAATGGAGTTTCACTGTGACTTTCCCTTTGGTGAATGGAATATTTTGTCCCAGATCTCCTTTTATAGTAATGTTGACAGTGTCGAAATACGGCTTACTGACGGACAAATAGTGAGGATTTACAAATTCGCGGTGAACGTGATAGGTGTTTCCACCTTCCTCGTCAGCCTTCGTGGCAGAATCCACTTTGAAAGGAATGACACGCAGTAACGGTACGGAGGTGTGTCCCACTACGTTGTACTCCACCACATCGGAGTACACAAAAATCAAATTCAGTCCTAGGTTCATTTCTACAGGGAATCGAAAATATTTCGCAAAATCCACGTTACTGGTCACGGCTGGTATTTCTTTTGCAATCTTGATTAACTTAGGGTCTCCACCCAAAATGTCATACAATTCAGGACAAAATGTAATGGCCAATACTTTGTCCTCAGAAAATTTCATCAGTAGGCGACGAGATATTTTGTGGTACTCGATTGTGACACTTTTTTTGGCTTTCTCCAAAGCTTTACTAAACATGAAATTGAACCTCTCAGCTATGGTGTTCACCAAATGTTGACCACTAAAATAATAACCTGCAGGAATTTTCAACAGATAAGTGGTTCGTTTAGTTATGGGGCTTGGTGTTTTGATAAAGTCAGCTACACCACCACCACTAGCGCGTTCATCCATGAATTGTTGCACTTGATCGTCACAAACTTCTATCGTCAAAGTGTTTTGATTTTCGACGATGTTTTTGATTTGTGTAGGGTGAATAATTTCTACCAAAGCCACTTCCCAACGGGCTTCGTGATCCAATCGGATGGCCTGAGGTAATTTGGCCGAGAAACAGCACAAAGTGTTATTGGGAAACACCTCCATGGAACTGTCACTGGGTAACGTTAAGTAAAATTGGTGTTCATAATTCCACAGTTCTAGTATCCGAGGAGTCACTGGAAGTGAGAGGAGTGTCTAAAAGAGGATGGTTAGGGTGACTGTTGGAACTGACGTTGGACACAAGGCTCCCGTTGTTGTTGTTTCCGTTAGAGGAATATTTCAGAGACGGATTGGGAAGAAGGTAACCAATGCAACTGCTGAGTAAAATGGTCCACAATTGTTTATCTCCTTGTTGCAAACTCAAATTGGCAAATGGCAGCACCGATGACACAATACACCACAAAGATTTGGCAGAAAAAGACGATTTGAGTTTTAGGCACACGTTCTCCACACCACACCCACAAGGGTTGTTTTTGTAGATCTTGCAGAGAAGAACTGGGGGAAGGAGTGGTCACTGCAGTAGCTGAGACTGTGTTGAAGGGCATGATGGTCACTTCTTTTTATAGTCGATGAGTTGCGAAGCGTCGATCCAAGAGTCAAAACTGGGAGGATATCCTTTCCAACGTACTTTGACTTCTTTGACACGTTTCTTTCCTACTTTACGAGTTCTTCGATCGAGAATGCTTTCGATCTCGTACACGTCGTCTTCTTTTTTGGTCACACGTTGTAACTCGGGTAAGTAAAACGTTCCTTTTAACACTTCCCCGTTCATGTCCTCTAATTTATAGACGGGAGGATAACGACCACGCACACGTTCAGTGACACGAAACAATTCGGTGGTCCAATTGGGTAAGTAACCTTTGTCGAAAGTGCGTTTGGTTTTGCCAATGCGTACCCAATCTCCCGTGGCCAACACTCCACCTTTCTTGGGGACAGGCACTGTCGTGGACGGTCCAAACAGGCGCTCGAAGACGGTCACTTCGTTGTCGGGAGTCACTTCTTGGGGGGCACGTCCAATGCTCCGATGGTAAGATTGGTTGTACGATTGAACGAGGTGTGGCAAGACGTCAATGTACTTGAGAGTGTGTTGATGCGTAAAATATTTCCACATGCGTTCTTTCAAGGTACGTTGAAAACGTTCCACGATGCTGGCTTTGGTTTCGGGATTCTCGGTGGTGAAAAAATGAATGTCACGTTTCTTCAATTCTTTTTGGAAAGCTTGGTTTAGAAATTCGGTGCCTTTGTCCGTTTGCCATCGAAGAGGGTGACGACCACTTTGTTTCAACACCAGTTTGAGGGCTCGCACTAACTCACTGCTCGATTTGGAAGTCAATGGTACGACCCAAGCAAATTTGAAAAGACGTCGATGACACAAAACAAATATTTGTAGCCACGATTGTAGGTGGCTAAATGAGAGACATCGGCTAAATCGGCTTGCCATTGGTGATCGATACCCTCCACTTGGGTGCGACTTCTGGAAAATTTTCGTCGAATGGGTTTGTGTAAGGTGTACGTGGCTTGTTCTTGTAACCAGCGTTGCACCTGAGGTAAACGGATACTTTTCAGTCGAGTTTTGGCAGCACGATACAATTTCTGAACTCCTCCGTAACCTGCAGGATGAGCTGGATCGTAGTAAATGCTGGTTAACACCTTCTCCATGTTTTAATAAGTGATCCAATTTTCACGAATGCTAGTCTGAATGGAAGGAGGGGGTGGTTTGGAAACGGTCTTACGTGTCCGATGTGCCACGGGCGTAGAAGTGAAAGGTAGTGGTGGTGGTGGTGGTGGTAATGGAATGGCTTTGGTCTTCTTTTCTTTTTTCACTTCTGGTTTCCCTTCTTTCTTTTTCACCTCTGTCGAAGGTGGAGTAGACATCATCTTTTTAACCCAAGCTTTAAGTTCTTCTCGTTGCGGTGTAGGGGAAGGGGTCAACAAGGACGCTGCAATCTTACTAGGAATGGGAGCTGCTGACGGTGTTTGAAAAACTTCTCGTGCCTCTTCTTCCTCAGGCCTTCGTGGGGTTGTGTCTGTCTTGACCGCTGGTGGTGGTGGGTGGTGGTGGTGGTGATGGACTTTTCATCAAGGCCTTAAAATCTTTCAGAGTGGGTGGAGCTGTTTCGTCTAAAGCTTTCTGGTGAAAGAGTTGCAGTCGTTGCAACAACTGACCGTACCGTTGCGATTTTTCCGTTTCTGACAAATCGCTGCGATCCATCAACGATTGCAGTTCGTGTTGTATCTGGGACATCTCGGTCAAATGAGGATTGGGAGGTAAATGTGGGGTTCGTTGTTCTTGCCAACGATGGTATTCCATCCATCGTTTGTAAGGGACTAAAGCTAGTTTTCGTCCTTCCATCAGATTTCAAAGATTACGTCTGAGATCTTTTGACTTCTAAGCTCCCTTTTATCTTCTTGGTCCTTTTATCTTCATCCTCCCATGTTTCCCAATACTCCTTGCAGCAAGGGTCCTCCTATTGTTCCCATTACTCCTTTCAGTAAGGGTCCTCCTATTGTACCCATGACTCCTTTCAGTAACATGGGTAAAAAGGGTAAAATTCCTCCGCGTTGCACCAACATCTTTTTCTTTTGACGAATAGGTATTTTCTTTTGGATCATTTGACGAAGAACGTGTCGATGTTTGCCTAAGCATTCTTTCTGGTGTTTAGACAAAGGTATTGTGCCTTTCAAGACATTCAGACAACATTCGCACACGGTATCAATAACATCTTTGGAGGCTGTTTGAATGAGTTTTTTCGCATGGGTGAAGGAGCTTTGGACAGGACGGACAACATGTCCCAATGTTTGGCTAAACGAGGTGGCAGTCCTTTCCTTTTCTTTCCTTTGGAGGTAGAAGAGGAATGTCTTTTTGGGGTGACATCTTTCTCAGTGGGTTTGTTGGTTCCGTGGCATACAACAAAAAAAATTCACTAACGTCAATGACTTGTCGCACGGTCTTTTATCCTTTTGGGGGACTATCGCTTTGTCATAAAGGTGACGATGTGTTTTCCAAAATCACCAAAGAATCCTCCTCTTTGGTGACTCCTCTTTTTCTTTGGACGAGTGTGCCTTTTCTGGGGGTGACGTCGATGTTTGACTAAGCGCTTCTTAGGATGACGTGACTGTCTTTTTCGTTTTCCTTTTCCTTTTTGGACCGAAGAAGAAGAACGACGATGGTAACGGTGTACACTTCTTGGAGGGAACATCTTTGGACGTGCAGTAGCACAAAAAAATACTGATCCGTATGGCTTGCCTCAGGTCATTTTATACTGGAATGCGTCGCCACTGATTGTCTTTACGTCGTATCAACTTGACGACAGGCAACACACGCCGTGGAGGAGTTCGCAACGGACTAAATCGAGACAGTTCTTGCTTGGACAAATCCAGTAAACTCTGTAACACACCCGTTCTCTCTTGGACTTTGACTTTGGGGGCAGGTACTTTGTGAGCCGCGGCTACTGCCGCTAAAGAGGAAGAGGGTGTCACTGCTGGAGGAGAAGTTGTTGGAGACACTCTCTTGCGAGTAGAAGCTGTTTTCTGTGGGCTTTTCTTTTTCTTTTTCTGAGGTTGTGACCTGGTCTTGACACCCTTGCTCTTTTTCTTTTTCTTCTGGGTACGTTTGGGTGTGGCTTTTTTCTTGGGGACAACTTTGGGAGCATTAGGATCCCATTTTAAGAGGGAACGAATGATGACACCTCCTAAAGATCCACTTCCTCCAGGTTTCAAAATGATTTGCTTTTTGGTTTGAGTGTCGATGCGAGGATCGGCTAGTTGCGTCAAGGCAACTTTGTTTCTCTCAAAAAAACGTTTGGTTTGATGTGGAATCTGAATGATGCCTTGCAGTAATTGACGTGCTGTCACCGTAAACCATCGTAAGACTTCTTTGAGACTAGCTTCTAAGACACGAGCACGTATTTGTGGATTTTTTCGCGACTGATGCCGTACAAGGCACGAATCAATTTAATGGGAAGATGAGACTGAAGGGACGTCATGTTGACAATGTGTGAGACAGAGTCCAAGTGACCGAGGTTTTTATAGATTTTTTTGGGTGATTAAGTCGACGACGGAGACGTGTACACGATAGGTCCTCCGTCTTGGCACCAGGGGTGAAACAGATGGGTACGAAATCGCAAATAATCGGGAGTAGTGGGTTTTAAATCCACGAGTAAATAAGCGTGTGGGGTTTGAGTGGCATCGTCGTACGCATGAATCAGCCAAGGCGTTCCTAACTGTTTGGCTAAGACTTGTACTTGCGATTTATCTCTAGGGCTTTTAAACAACACCAAGTAATGAGCATTGAGACTGATGGTACGATGGGCTTTACTTTGTTGAAACAAATTTTGGGTAATGTAAATGACACTGGCATTACGATGATGCCCTTTGCGCGTAAACCAGAGTTTAATTTCTTCTTCGTCTTCTCCTAACATGTCGTCAAAAATAACCAAATGAGTTTGACTAGGGTCAGACACGATTCCGTCGTCTTCGACAGGAATGCCTTCCACAAAGACGATGGAATCGCCTTGACTTTCTCGCAGAAGGCTGTACGCCGATTGCCACTCTTTATAGCACCACACGATTCGTTGAGGAGGACGATCGATCAAATGATGTTTATGTTCGATCAAACGTTTGACAAATTCGGTTTTGCCTGAACCGCTTGGTCCAGCAATGAGCATGTTAAAGGGATGGCGAAGATACAAGGCCTCCCAACTAGTCCGATCTACGTGTTCGTCAATGACTTTGACAGTGGAGGAAGAGGGAGCAGAGACAGTAGAGGTAGCCATAGTAGTAGTAGTGTAATAAAATGTCACTTGTGACACGAAGACAGACAAGACAAGAGTTTTTATACTTTTTCAGGACACGCTTATTGTCATCTTTATTAGTGAACAACACGAAAGACAAAAATACATAAAAGCCATATGGTTAAGTACAGGAATAAAAAACACAACAAAACGACCATAGTGGAATATAAACAAGTCTCTGTACAACATTTTTTGTGATCAAGAGGTGAAATCGTAGGAGTAGTGTGTAATGTTCTGAGAGTCTGTACATTCCTTGGTTCAGTCACACAAGGGTCCTCCCGAAATGGTCTTTCAGGAATGTCAATGACAGTCCTGTCTTGAAGAGAGTGGTTTCCTCGGTGACAGACTGTTCTTCTGGTATGGACACTAACACAGGTTTAAAAGTGACTTTTTTCACGGAACGTTTTAATGTTTTAGGATGACAAATCTTGGGCATAGTGTGCCACTTCTTTAGCCCAAGCCTCAAACCCCAAACTTTTCCAGTCACGTACATCTGTCCAGTGAGGGTGTAAGTCACAAGCTACACACACGTCGTCGTACACATCTTCAGTACCTAAAAGTTGACGAATCTTGTTTTCCCGTAGAGGTTGAGAAGTATCCAAATGAAAGCGCAAAGCTTTGAGCAGAATGAGTCTCTCGTGGACATTTAAAGGATCACTTTCATATTTTGTTTTGGAGTAATAGGTACTGTTCGTAAAGAGTCCACAAAGAATCAGCTGGTAAACGAAATCCCAGAAAGCAAGTCACTAAGACACACACTACACGTCGACCCCAATTCAATGGAGACAGTTCTCGTAATAGGTGTTGGTAATCCTCCACCGTTTGAATACTGTCATTGATTTCCTTCCACGGAATCTGTTGTATCACGAATGATAAAGGTCGTGGCATGGTAGAACGTTTTTATACCCTCTTTTTTCGGCAGCTATAAGTGTACTTTTTGCACAGAAGTGGTCGTATTCCGTCGACGTATCTAAAATATTTAGTCACTAACTTGTACATCACACGTCGTTCAGAAGTTTCCTCTTTATCTAAGTTTACATTGTGTACAAGATTTTGGTAACCCTCTAACTCTTCTTCTGGAATTCGATGCAGTAAGTGTACCTGGTAGTAAAAATAATCACTATCAACAACACAATCCTTCTTGCTCACGAGTAGTTGATCAATGTCTGACCACTGGAACACTTTCATCAGAATCAATCCTCTTATAGCATTTAGGTACCAGTGGTTCCAACATCGGTGACGTAACGGATGCAATGATTCTTTTCGTTTCACTTGTATTTTGACGAACTCACGGTAAATGCGTTCTCTCAATTCCACAGGCAAAGCACGAATGTTCTCTTGTAAAGTATCCATAACCATGTCAGTCAAACACTTCTCCTAGAGCGAAAGTAATGAACGTAGTGGGTAATTTCTGACCACTGCCATTCCAGGAAACGGTCAAGAATGTCAATAAAATCTTCAAATGTAAATGGTCTAAAGCGAAATAGTAGAACGAACGCACACTTGATCCAGACAAATCGGACTTGTTTGTTGACTTTGGTCAATTTCCTCTTATGAATTTCTCGACACAAATGTTCTACAGTCACTAATTGAGATTTGACTCTGGCAAGTCCCTGCCATATGTCCTTGTAGATCTTCTCTTGCAATTCGTTTGGTAATCTTTGAAGATTATTTTTTACATCGGGTTTAAATACTTGTCTAGGGATTGTCCAACGTTTGACTCCTAACTCCGTAGCTAGCTTTTTACACAACATGGTAGGGTCACTTCAATGACGAGGTCCCACTAAAGGCAGGTAGTGACACTCTGGAGACCATCGAGCATGTTCCAGGTAAGCGCAATCTTTCTTCTCCCACTGGTGAAGTGAGACACCGCAACTGAAGCACTTGACTTTATCTCCTTCGCCCAAGTAGATAAATCCAGCTCTGGCTAATTCTTCGGGGGTAGGCCCTCCTAGATATTTTGGCCATTTTCCTTGGAAGGTTTGCAATCGACTTTCAAAATCACAGTATTCTGGCAAACGCACAGGGAACGAATATTCGTCTTTCACAGGTTCATTTCGATGAGGGTACGGTGAAATCCTTAGGAGTTTGCTCAGTTTTACATGACATCCGTAGGGTGGTAGTCGCTTGGTTTCCTGTGGAGGTGGCCATCCACCATGAAAACCAGTAAAGTGAAAAGGTGTGCGATAACGAGTGGCATCGCTTTCACATCCGTCAGGTTTGACACGTACAGCATCACTTTCCATGGTAGGCATGGTAGTAGAAGTAGTAGTTATAGCAAAGTTCCCATGATGATGTGGTACTGAATCACTAAGGTCATAGCGTACGGCATCCCTACCATCGCAAGGCACAGCATCGTACTTGAGTTTACTCTTACTGGATACTTGCTGTGTGAATGGATTCATCTTTCTCGCTTAGCAATGGTAGTCACAATGAACTATCGACCTTGAACGTTGTCCCTTTTTATATGCTGACCAATATCGGCATGACCGTACGGTAAAGTGAAGTGGTTGGGAAGCCGAACTCGCTTCTGGTACACGATTTGATAAACTTTTTCCAAGGGTCGACTGACGATTTGGTGTGTGGGTAAACGTACAATCTTGTGCGGTTCGTGGGTGGTCACTTTAAAGTTTCGATCCTGTCCAGACTGCAAGGCTTCTTTCAATATGCTAAAGTTCACCACTCGACTGGTGCGATAATTAAGAGTCAATCCTTTCACTTTACACTCCGTGTGCACATCTCCTTGATTGTTCCGGTATTCGTAGCCGTAATTTTTGGGACCGCCACTTGCAAAACTGAGAATCTTGTGGTCGGGATGCTCGTCCGTCCAGGCTCCTAAACGGTCTCCTTCGATGACAGGGTGAGGTTGACCCAGGCGATCAATGTAGATGCAACTGTCCGTGTCAAAATACAGCACACGATCTCCTAATAGTTCTAAAGCTTCGTACAGTTTTAAGCGAGCATGGGCTGTCACGTAGGCCGCAATGATGACATTTCCAAATTCGTCGGCTTCTACAAAGTCCAGTTCTTCTTCGTAATTGATTAAGAGCAAGTCCTCACGAACAACGTCCACGTGTTTCATGTATTTGGTTTTGTCGTGAATCATCTGCAAGTATCGGAAAGGTTCTGTCAAATACTCCGTCTTGGGTAAACACGGTCGTTGTGCCATTTTGCCCCACAAACAATTCAACATCACTTTGGCAAACGATCGCCTTCCTTCGTTTTTCTCGATGTGGCCTAAAGTGATGCCTTCCTGCTTCCAGTATTTCTCTTTGAACTTTGTTTGGTCGTCGGGAGTGTGACACCAGGAAGGATATCCGCTAGCTTCTTGTTTCAGTTTCAAAAAGGCATTCACGTAGTCTGCAAAAATGCCTTTTTGAGAATCGTCGCCCTTGTGGTATTTTTCTGTCTTGGGAAAGTGGTAAATTTCGTACACTTCTAACAGTTGGTATCCCAAGTCCAGAGCTTTAAACAATTCCACGCTGACCCACGTTCCCGTCAAGGCTCGTTCTTCCTGAGTGTGCTGACAAGGGTGGTCTTGGTTGCACGTTTCAGCACAAGTACGACACAAGGGAAACATCAGTTTTCCTTGGCAATGATGTGGTAAAACGGGATGGTACAAGTTCGTGGGAGGCAAGACTTTACACTTGATCAATCCTTCGTATTGTCGAATATTGTCCACGTCGATGTGTTCCGTCAGCAATTGTGGGTGCCCTGCGGGAAAGTGACAATATTTGCACACGTACGGATACAGAGAACACACGTCCAAGCATTTGATTTCTTCTCCTTTCTCCTCGTCGACTTGGTACAGCAAACAGGTGGCATTCGTCCGTCCTCCGTACAAACTGTCCCGCGGGTTCAGAGGGTCCACCAGCTTGTAACTTTCCACGATGCGCTTAAACTCGGGATCGGTTTTCAATCGCTGATCGTACTCGTGTTCCCACATTTCCACTACTTGGTATCCTTGCTCTTCTAACTTCAAGCGTCGCTGACAAGTGGCCTGGTACAAGTCTTCCATGGTCCGTTGTAAAAACTGGTTTTTAGTGTCACGTTGAGGGTAGCAGATGGGACATCCGTGAAATAAGCACCCGTTAAACTCGTACACGATCTTGGGGTTTTCTAAGTCCCAGCCGTCTACTGAATACCTTCCGATGGTCTTTTCGCCTCCTCCGTTGCGAGCGTGTTGGATCCATTTGTCTTCCTTCTCACACAAGTAATGTAACCAGCGTAGGGCTTTGACCGAGTATTGACGTTTGACAAAATTGGTCGTTTGAGGACTGATGACAGCTAGGGTGTTTTCGGGCATGAATCGTTGACGATACACTAAGGAACACGCTTTGGCAATGGTACAAGCTTCTTTCAAAGGATCGATCCCTCCGTGTTCCATGAACAGTTCTCGAAATTTTCCACAGCAGCGACGTAAAATGTCTACGTCGGAACGACAATATTTTAACATTTCTTCTTGAAAGTCAAAAGGGTCCGAAGCGTGAGTCTGGTACCATGCGTAGAAAGCTTCTCGTTGTTCGGTACGCATGTTGTCGGGGTCGTAGTAGTGAGCCTCAGGCAAATGGGGTAGAACGGCGTGTTGATTGGCTTCGGTATTGAAAAAGTGTGGAAAATAGCCTTTGGCCATTTCTGTCATGCCAAACGTTTTAGGCATGCGGCTCAAAGGCATAGCCAAGTAACTCATTGAATCTTTAAACTGTACTTGTCCCACTTGCATGGAAATGATTTTGGCTCCGTTCAAAGTTACTTTCGGACGTTCGGTACTTTGTTCCGTATAGTATCTCAACAGAAATTGTCCATCGTATCCCGAGAAATTGTGAGCCATCACCGTGGCATGGCGATGACAATCTCCGTAACGTTCGATATCTTCTTGGCTCCACGTCTCGTCGATAGGGTTTAAGATCCATTGGGCAAAATCGGCCAGTGTGTTCGATCCCCGAAAGATTTTTTCACGTCCTCCAGGAATCTTGCTGCAGTAAGGGCAATGAGTCAAGATAGGCTCTTGGATGCACTTCTCGCACGCTCGGTGAGCCACGCAGAAATTAGGAATGTGAATGCCAGTCTCTTGCATGCATTCGAAATCGAAAAAGATGAAATTCCCTTTCTTCTTCTGGTCATTATCTTCTTCTTCTTCATGTTTGGAATGGTATTTTTGAATGTAGCATTGGTGTTCCAAGTCCACGGTTTGGCGACAAATGTGACATCGCTTCTTTCCTGAACAGACGTGCGCCTTGGCATTGTTGGTACGTATGCCTTGTCCACAAGTAGGGCACAATCTCAAGAGCTGACAAGCACATTTCTGCTGTGAACCTTGCGTCTTTAGGTGTTGTTGGTAACAGGCAGGACTGACAAACGTGCGCTGACAAACAGAGCAATGCACTCGTTCTTGTCCTTCGTCCAGACAGGGTGTAGAAGCTAAACATCCTGAGCATTTCGATCCACAATGCTTGTGTTGCTCTCGATTGTTATAGCCATAGTCACATTTCTCACAGTAATAACTGTATGACAGGAATGCAGTGATACTGGTAATGGCATCAAAATGTTCATCGTGATGATAGACGTGAATGTATTTTCCGTCTTTAAAATCTTGACCTCGAAACAACAGAGGTCCGCGCACTTCTTGAGGGTGAACTTTCAAGGTGTAACGTGGAGCCAAGACGTCTTGCAACTTTTGCATTTCAGGAATGCCACAGGGTGTGTCTTTAGCTAACCCCGCTTGCTGTAACAGGAGTTCTGCTTCTTTTCGTTGTTTGGCTCGGTCCGATTGTTGAATAGTTTTCCAGGCTCTTTTCCATTCTACCGTATCGTTCTTGTCGGCATACGTTTGTCCCACCACGATGGCACGGGCTAAGCACATCTTGTCTTTTGGATTGTTAATTTGGACGAGACTACGCTTGAGGTTACGCAAGTTGTCTACGCTTGAGGTTACGCAAGTTGTCTACCAACATCAACTTTTTTTTACCTGTCCCTTGGGGAAGAGACACGTGGGTCATGTACAGTGTCGCTTTTCCGTCCGTGATGTGAAATTTGTCGTTGGATTGTTGTACGTGTTGAATCTTGTCCATGATTTTGGAAGGTGTCAATTCTGTTGGACTGCTAAACTCGATCCAAACGGGAGACTTCAAATTGTCGTGATGAATAGAAAGTCTCAAGCGATCGTCTTCTTTGGCTCGACATTGCCGTTTTAGTGTGGTTAACAAAGAATCCCACACATCGGTGATGAACCCTTCTGCTTTTTCCAAGGGTACGTCAGACTTGAAATCTTTAAATTTCACTGCGTACGTGTAGGCCGTGGTTCTAAATTTTCTGGAAGAGCGTTTGTCCGTCTCCCGAATATGGTAGTACTTTTCAGGGTTTACGGATGGTAATGGACTTTGATTTGGTGTAGACTCTTTAGGCTTCGATTCTGGTTCACTCATCTCATCTTCAAAATCGCTGGCATGAATTTGTGCCAAGACTTCAGCTACTGTGCGAGGCGATAAATCACGTTTCTGCCTCTTACTTTCTTCTTCTTCTTTCTTTTCGAAATGATGCGATCGTTTCATCTTGACGGCAAAAAGTCAAATGACTACCTGTGAAACACCATGAACCCCTATATATCTATGTCAGACCAGGGCATATATAAAGGGCTAGTGACTCCCCTCTCAGTATTCATTTCGCTCTCAAGCCGACCAGCACAATGGAAGAACCCACACAGATCGAACTTCTGATTAGAGCATTGCGAGGTGTGATAAGAAAGTTTTCTTCAGACAAGCCGACGGACTACTCTCCTTCCTTTCGAGATAAAAGTCAAGATACTTGCTATATCTGTCAAAAGAAAGGGCATTGGGCTACAGAATGTCCAGACCGTCAAAGAAGCAAGACCAGTGTCAAAAGAAACAAAAGTCAAGATACCTGTTATCATTGTCAAGAGAAAGGACATTGGTCTTCAGAGTGCCCTAAGAAACAACAGGAGCAGGAGAAGGAGGAAGAAGAAACAGAGGTGACCTCGACAAAAGAAGAACCCCGACACGTTCAGAAAGAGAAGACAGAAAAGAAAAGAAGACGAGAAAAATGTGAGGAAGAAGAAGACGAAGAAGAGGAAAAAAGTGTAAAAGTGAAGAAATTGAAAAAACAGAGAGAGTGAAAGAAAAAAGACACAGAAGAAATCTATGAACTTTTTAAAAGTGTTGTGTTGTGTTATGTTGTGATATTGAATTGTAAAAAATTTGTAACAGAATAGACCAAACTGAAAAAAACGTAAGTGTCTCTTGGTTTTCATTATTTAGAAATAATAAGGACCTACACTCATACACTCACAACACGTACATCATAGGGTTAAAGAAGGGATTTTGAGTTTTAATTGATTTTGGCAAAATGAATAGTCACTCTTTTCGAGAGTATTGGGTAGCCCTGAAAAGGACTGTTGAGTGTTTGTTTTTTTCCTTAGAACAAACTCAGAAACGAGAATCAATTCGCTTTAACTGTCTTAAGCCTTTGCCACGGCCAAGGCCTACTTGTGGACTTGCTCCTGTCAATGATCTAGTAGATATCACTAGGGGTGGTATCTCTGGTGTAGTCACAGGGTTAGGTTGTTTGGCTCGGGAAGGTCTTTTTCTCTTGGGTCGTAATAAAGAAGTCTGATACATTTGTTTCAGACTTCTTAACTCGGCCAAAATGTCCAAGAGTACCGTGACCGTTTGACTTTCGCTGTTCTCCTTCTCTCCTAGACTTTGTTTCTTCTCTACTGCTTCTTCTTCTTCCTGTTGTTTCCTTCTTGCCTCTTCTTCTCGCTGTTTCTGTTCAAGAAGAAATGCTTGCTCTGCTTCTTTCTGCTGCTGTAAAAATTTCTCCAATTCTTCTCTCTGTCTTTGTTTAAAATCGTCGACACGTGGTAATGAAGGAGAAAGCGGCGAAGGTACTGGTACCGGAACAAATTCTTGGGAAGAAGATAAAAAATCCACTAAATCCCAGTTGAAATCAACCTCTTCGGGAAGTAGCACTGTGTTCACTTTGGTAGCTGCTGCTGTACCATTACTTCTCGTCTCCACAGCCGGTGCACCCCAATCCATTGTCTTCTTAGGTTCCGTCATGTTTCACAAAACACTACCGCATCGATTCACTGCGCACAGACGCTAGTGTGCCTATATAGGAAATGTGACGTCACAGGTAGCTCTCTTCGGATTGGAAGACAGACTCCGCGAAGTGACTGAATTTTGTAACGCGTGTTAGGATTGGTGAACCCTTTCAATCCGTTTCGATCCGGTCTTCCACTATAAATAAACAGGGTTCACTTCATTCCCTTCACCTGTTCTCGTCACAGAGAAGATGTTGATCGACGTAGAATCCTCTACTTTGGTATCCTCAATGCTGTTCCGTACAGACTTACCCATGTATGTGAAAACAAAATGGACTGTCATCCGGATCACCGGTGCCACTCTTTGGAAAAGAAGATGTTATGTGGAAAGATAAGGCTGTCTTAAGCGGACTCTCATCTACGGACCAGAAGTGAGACACAGCTTAAGACAAACTTTGAGAAATTTGAGGAAGATAAGAAGACCTATGCGATGTCCTGTATGTTAACGGAATAGTGTTAACATCACATAACAAACAACGGCCCTTTTCAGGGCCACTTCCTATGCCTCGAAAAGATCTTAATTTTCATTTGGTCTCCCCCCTAAACGAATATATATATAAAACCCTACCTCTACTAAAAAACACGAACGCTCTTGATTCGTGTTTGTCTATAGTCCTCTCTCAGGTAGCCTGACGTCACAGTACTTCTCTTTTTGCTACATTGTTACCAGTGTGACGTCATGCCACCTGTTGCTTATCGCTCTACAAACCCACAGTCTCCTAGTCACCGCTCTACAAAAATTTCCATTGACGCTATACAGGCCCAGGGTGTTCTAGACCCTCTACTCCATTTTCCATTGACGCTATACAGGCCCAGGGTGTTCTAGTCCCTCTACCTAATTTTCCATTGACGCTATACAGGCCCAGGGTGTTGACCTACTTTCTTGACGCTATACTGGCCCAGGGGGGGTCTGTAATGCTAATTCCCATTGACGCTACGGTACCCCACTATACTACTGACAGGTCACCCCATTGCCTTCATCAACATATTCGTCTTTATGAGCAGTACATGTATTTTGAAAAACAAAAGCACGTGGCTGGATACGCTCATTGCGCAATACTTCCAACACATAACAATTATAACTTTTTTTATTGATTTTGTTTCTTTTTCTAATAGCGGCATATATAGCTAGATTCTACTTACCCTTCATAATTATTAAGATTTTCATAAAAGAGTACAAAACCTGATGACCTTTATATAGAGTGGGAAGCAATAGTAGTACCGGATGAATACTGTGTTTTGAATTTGCTAACTAAATTGCAACGGTGCAGGGTATTTTAATTTTGTTAGAAAAAAGTGGGTGAGAAAAATAATCTATGTCGGTGTTTGCACCAAGCCAAGGAAATCACAGACTCGGGATTACATTGTCTACCCACTCGACATAGCCTCGTGGGGAGACAAATAATATAACCTTTGACTGGGATTTCCTTGTCTCGGTCCAAACCCCAACATAGATTCTATTAGTCACCAATTCCGTCACTTTTTCCGACAGTATAGACCATTCTCAGGATATGTCTATGTATTCGTGACACCAGCGTCCTTCCACTTCGCAACGATAACTGCTACAACTGACATTGTCAAGGAAACAAATAGTGACTAATAATGTTGTGTTCCGTTGTGCAATGACAATGCTAGAATTTACACAGATTAAAGCTTCCATAATATAACATCTTTGAGGAAGATGGAGCCTTGTAAACAATGGATTACTACAATACGTCGTATTGAGTTGCTGAATTCTAAGGTAAGGAACTGGATGTTTGTTCGTGTGTTTGTCATTTCGTGCAACTGAATTATGTAATTAAAGATATATCCAACAAAATAAAAACGGTTCTATCGATGAAGTAAATGAGTACGTGTACTTGTCTTTATAATGGTAGATTTCTCAAAATTGAATCCCCAGTCCTTGTCCCAGAAAGGGGGTTCATCGAAGACTTGTTGTTTCCTTACGTATCGCATTTATATGATAGCCGTTATGACCTAATGTACGAGGAGTGAGTACAGGAAAAAGTTAACTTAATTCTCTCGGTGAAAGAGAAATAGAAAGAGCATAATGAAAATGACCATGACAGAGAAGCGAGACAGAACAAGTAGAATGAAAATGATAGAGAGAGGGCAAGAATCAAGAGAGAGAGAGAGAGAGAGAGAGAGAGAGAGATAGAGATTATGCATAATTCCAATAAATATCAGGAAAGGTTAAATAATTTCTGGATCAAGTTTTGTCATCCATATGGTAAAATTTTATATATAATTTTATGAGACAATCCTTAATTCCAATTATCATGCGAATAATCTCTACCAAATATGGAAATTGATAGTGGCGCCCCATAAAGCCCGACGTCAATTATCACAGCATTTTGGTATAACCAATATCTTGTCACCAACCCTAGAACTCCGTTTTCTGTAATCAGCACTTCAGGGAACACGTATTTAGTGGTAAAGTTTCCAGAAAACGACATTTTGGACATGTAACTACTAGACACTTTTGTGGGAGAGCCACAGCTCTCTGGGGTATTGTTGGCGCATTTGATGAAGACGCAGGCTTGAAGATAATACCGATCTCCTTCTGTATGGATGCCATCAAAGGCACCGAAAGCATAGAGCTCTGAAGAGAATTCCCCTTCAAAAACTGCATCACAGCATAGGCTACCTTGACAAACATGCAGTTTGCCATAGGAATCTCGTGATAGAATGGCCGTGAACAGGTCACCGTTGATTTTCACTGTAACTACTTTGTTACGACTTTCTTCACTCTTAACAGTCAATGCATCCAAAGCTTTAGTACGAGTATCATTTGACGCAGGAAAGATAAACGGTTGAAATGTCCCCACAACCAAAGAACCATTGCTCGCTAAGGAATCGTTGTAGTAATATGCCCCATCGATGGAGGTACCTGTGGGCCAGTATAGTCCACTTCCATGGTAAGCAGCACAAGGTAAATGGAGGTTGGCGACAAGAAGGTTTATGTGCATTCCTTCTGCAAATGCAGAGTGAAACTCGATGGCCGACAGAAGCGGTAGCTCATCAACCCATGCTGTTGGGAATGCAATGTTAGTGATATTCATCTTCTCAATGAGAGTTATGGCAGGGTCGTGGTACATTATATCGAGGGAAGAGAACGTTCCGAATCGACCAAAAGGAGTGTCAAATGTAGTCAAGTCTATTTGCTCTGGTTTGTCGAACTGCTTTTCGTCGGAATATAAGTTGAATTTGAAATACCTCGCCAAAAAGTCACCATTTGGTCCGTACACGACATTAGCGCTGTATTGGTACTGATGATCGACAGGACATTTGGGGTCCGAAATTGTACAAGGCTGGCGGGCACCTATGTTGGCAACAATGTATAAGGAGTTATCTTTCGCCATACAACTAAGCATGTGCTGGACTTCCGTCGAGTTAAATGGTGCAGGCTTGTCACAAGGGTTCCACGTTTGACTCTTTGGGTCAGGAATATATTCAAGATAAGGGGCAATTGTTTGCCTTGTCCAGCCCAGTCCGTACAGCCCGTACTCCGGGAACACAATGATCCGGGCTTCCTGGTAGAGAGAGCGACTTCAATAATAATTACAATCATATATGGGACGCTGTAGGAGTGGAATAAAAGTCAGGGTACCAAGCTAGGATATCAATCTGCACATCAGACGAAGCAAAGATGTGATTAATACACTTAGAATAGCGTGCATGATATGCGCACTGTGTTTTCTATAGAATGTACAATGACGGTCGTCAGTAATAAAATTTCGAAGAAAGTACTGCTCGATTCTGTATACCTGAGATTTGTATTTAAGGAAATAAAATATCACTAAGAAACTGGCCGAAATGTCATGAACATTTTGAAAGATTTCCTTCAGGATGTAAAGTATTTTAAGAATAATTAGACACATGAGTATTTGTTATATCTAGACATTTTCTGAGCCAAAGAGAGACAAATTTCATTCCTTCATGATATTCTTGGTCTTTAGCAATCAATGTTGAAGCCAGTTGTCTATTCTAGTACATTGCAAAATTATTTACGTCTCGCAGATGCAATCCTCAGTTTGAAATGTTTAGATTGGTTTTAAATCCCTGCATTTTTGGTATTTTTACTTATTGGTATGTGTGATTATAATCTCAATAGATAAAATTAAACATATAAGATATGTTACCATATCAGAAGCCAGTTCCGCTTGCTGGGCATACACGACCAGATTTTTCTTCATCACTTGGAGCGCTTCATCCCGTGGCAATATCTTTGTTCTGTCAGCGGGAAAGGTTACGTTATGCTCATAGACAGCCGCCCGAAATGAATCGAGTGAGTGAACAAACGTCTTTGAGGCTCCAAGAAGGAGAAAACAAAGGACTATAAGCTTCATGTTGATAGGCTTTATTCCTACTCAGCAGCTTCGCTGAACGGCCTGTAATATATATATATATATATATATATATATATATATATATATATATATATATATATATATATATATATATATATATGATATTATGTGTGTGTGTGTGTGTGCGACGAGAAATGGTCTCTTCAAATGTTTTAGGGACCTAGTGTATTATCATTTGAAAAGACCACACTTCGAATAAACGTGCAAATATCACAAACTTTGCTAATCTTACCTTGGCTTAGTCAGGCGTCAAATTCACGTGAATGATTTATGGTGTTTTACAATAATATCAAAAATCACGGAAACTTGAGCTATCCGTTTTCCCTTTGGCAAAGTCACTGCTCGTCATCGTAGACTAATGAACAGTTATTTGCCAACTTTTATCACTCACAAATAAACAGAGAGAGAAAGTGTCATCTTTAGGAAATGCCATTAAGGACCAGTTAAAATCGGTCGAGAACAGTACTGACTCACTCTTTGAATTATTTTGACCCTATCTTAGCTCTCTGGAATATTGCATCATATGGTTTACAAGTGGACAATGAAAATTAATGAACTTTATTTTCATTATTTTATCTCAGACTTATAAATAAATAAATAAATAAATAAATGTTCGTCTCCATTAAAGCCTAGAGAAAGTAATTTGTGTGTCCAAGAAATGATACAACATACCATAATCATTCTTCCCTGTTATACTTTATCTAAGAGTAGTATGTGGCCTTTATTCAATCTTGCCAAACAACGTCATGAGCATGAAAAATATGTAGACTGATAGTGGCTTCGAGATGACATGGTCTCGGTTCCTCCCACCATTCACGGACATATAGTATACGGATGGAGGAATATCTTTCCTCATTGCTCAATGGAAAACTTATTGGTTTTGTTTTCTTAAACAGACTACAGTAATAATATATATAAACATGTTAATTATATATATATATGTTATATATATATATATATATATATATATATATATATACATATATATATATATATATATATATTCCTACCGTTTCGATGTCACACAATAAGCACAAAACTAGAAGAGAACTCACTTAGTTGATGTAATTCACTCAAAACACTGGAAGGTAGCACAGAGGACAAAACATCGATAGCAAGTAAGCTGTTAAATTCTGATACAGGCCGAGAACGCAGATTTACTGACAGTCCGGTATCAGTGAGAATACTGGCTTCACAGATAGGTCAGATATCCCCATGACGATATCTTCAGGTCAGGGTTATCTAAATAAGTTTTTCGTTCCCAAGATGATATGAGATCTGCACTGGATAGATCCATGGTCCAGTATAAAAACAAAACTCTTCAACTTGAATGCACACTCAAATATAATTTCCAAAGCAAAGAAAGTTTGTTATATAAGAAAGATTTTAAAGTTTAAATTTATTTAGCCGAAGAATGTCGTTAAACATTGATGATTGTTGTACAAGAACTAAGTGAATATAACAGACCCCAAGAGAGCAATTATATAAGTTTGAATGAACCCTCAGCTTGATGAGTTTATTGGATACTGAGTACCGTTGCGCGCCCTTGACACCGATATTGATCCATATGCTGCACGCATTGAATATAGAGCACTGAATATAGGGCACGGATAACAGACCCCATTTCACAATGATATTGATCCATAAGCTGCGTGAGTTTAAATCAGAGTGCGGTTAACACGTCCATTCACAATGATATTGATCCATATGCTGCGGGCACTGAATACAGGGCACGGGTAACACGCCCCATTTCACAATGATATTGATTCATACGCTACTGGCATTGAATACAGGGCAGGGTAACAAGCCGCATGAGAAAGATATTGATCCATATGCTGTGGACATTGAATACAGGGCACTGAATACAGGGCACAGGAAACATGTCCCATTTGATAATGATATTGATCCATATGCTGCGGGCATTGAATACAGTGCTCGGGTAACACGCCTCATTTCACAATGATATTGATTCATATGCTGCGGACATTGAATACAGGGAATTGAATACAGAAAACGGGTAACACGCCCCATTTCACAACGATATTGATTCACACGCTGTTGGCATTTAATACAGGGCACGGTAACACGCCCCATGAGAATGATATTGATCTATATGCTGTGGACATTGAATACAGGACACTGAATACAGAGCACGGGAAACACACCCCATTTCACAACGATATTGATTCACACGCTGCGTGCATTTAATACAGGGCACGGTAACACGCCCCATGAGAATGATATTGATCCATATGCTGTGGACACTGAATACAGAGCACGGGAAACACACCCCATTTCACAATTATATTGATCCATATGCTGCTGGCATTGAATGCAAATACCATGCATAGTTTATTGTTTATTCTTTGAAATCTTGAAGGGGATAGTTTTGTACATATTAAACTGATGACTCCATATGTAATGTGTCGTATTCCTGTAACTGATTTTGATGTACTAGGTAAAGGGTTGGAACAAAATATCCCATGCTTCTGTAATCATTCGCAATAAAGTTGTTGACCCCTTGTTGTCACTATTTGTCATGTCAAACAGAATTTCTAATAACAGTATAGATAGAGGATATCCCCCAAATATAAGTATTTTTCTCTGTGTGGAAATCCGTCGAACATTACCCCGCTACTAAGCTGAAGTTCCAACCGAAGTGTCCTCGACAATAGATTTTTATTTTATTTACATAATTTGAAACTTAAGAAGATCTTAAAAACCACAAATAGCTGGTCGGGCTTGTTTCTTTTTTACCTAATGATTGGACCCCGGCCGAGTCATACCAAAGAAATAAATAAATGGTATGTGCAGCTGTCTCGCTAAGGCGCTCAGCATTAAGAGGTTAGTGTTAGGACTGGTTGGCCTGGTGTCAGGATAACGTGGATGGGTGGGATATGATGCTACATGTCTGCGGCATGATGCCTCAGTGCTAGACATCACTATAAATTTCCACACAGCAAATATCGAAGCGATATGACCGAAAAATTGTTAACGCTACGTTAAAAATCCAAATCTCACACACACACACACACACACACACACACACACACACACACACACACACACACAACATTGCAGCAAGAGTAATATCGTTGATCTTTGACCTATAGGAAATTGTCGTAACGTGCTAAATTTAGCGTCGCTTGCAAGCGACATATCGGTAATGGCAGTTTTCTGTTAAAATTGTGTAGCATTTTCAGAAAATAAACAAACGGTTATTTTCGTTTAATCAAATATGTCATCTATAAATATGAAAACAAACTATAGCAGATCACGAGAAAATTTACTTTAGTTTATAAATTATTTTCTGCGGAGTCATGCGTCGCAAATATTCGATAATTGTTACGATTATTTTGGAACATACATTGTCTTTGAAAATGACATGTAAAAGATGGTTAATTGTTTTCGGATTATTGTAAAACATTGAAACTGACTGTCAATGTTGAAAAGACAAAAATAATAGTTTTTGGTAAGGGTACAGAAAAGACAAAATTGCATATTTAATAATAAGAAGATAGTCATGGTAGATGAATATATTTGGTTTTGCTTTTTAAAAAAAGGGCACTTTAACCTATGCTACAAAAATTAAGTCATTACGGCCAACAAAGTGTTTTTATTACGCAGATTCATTTATCATTTGAATTTACCTGTTGATTATCGGCTTTTATGAATTTGGAGTATACCGTAATTTTATGTGTGTATTAAAACTGTGTCATTATTATGTGAGTTATTTATATTTTGACTTGTATTACTACCTGTGTTATTTGCTGATCCCACCTAACAATTATTATTATTATTATTATTATTATTATTATTATTATTATTATTATTATTATTATTATTATAAATGACAAAATTACAGATCGACAAGGAATAACATCCCTGACAGTCCCATATATATAATATAATATGACTTACCTGCTGAGAACTGCCTCCATCAGCATCCAGAATGCACTTGCTACACATGTAAGGGAAAATTAAAATTACCCGAACTAGACCCAAGTAATTGTCAGTCAGGAGATCGCATGATGCGTGTACCTTTCTTGCCAGCATCCAATTGCACAAAACTTAATAGACAATATTTTGAACAAACTGCACATGGCCATTACTCAACCCTGGCCTTTTTACTTGTTCGGCCAGTCGGTCATTAAGTTAGTTAGTCCTCTTCATCCCGTCTGGGACATTAGGCTGCAACTAACTTGTGCTATTTATTTAGATCCGTCTTGCGCAATGGCTTGTGCCTCGCCCCAGGAAAGTCCCATTCCTTCCAGTTCGGTCATCACTGTCCTTCGCCAAGTTATCATGGCTGTCCACGGTTAACGCTTACCAACTGGTATCCGTCTGAGGGCTATCTTGGGTATCCGTTCTTGGGGCATCCTCATTACTTGCCCGAGCCATTTGATCCTGCGCATCTTGATCCCCTGGGTAATGTTGTTACACCCCGTCTTTTGATATAGGTTTACACTGGAGATCTTGTTTGGCCACCAGATGTTGCAGAATTTATGGAGGCAACTATTGTGAATTGAATTTACTTTGATCATGTTTGGCTTCACTATTCTCCATCACTAGGAGCAATACAACAGTACCGACTTTACGTTGTTGTTGTAAAGTCTAATCTTTGTCTTGAGGCTATATTGTTTTGTTTTCCATATAGGCGGAGTCTGCTGAAAGCACCTCTGGCTTTATTTTAACATGGCCTTGGTGTCCTTTTTGGTACTGTTGTCGTTGCTAATTAGGCTACCCAGGTAGGTGAAGTCCTCTACAAACTCAAGCTCCTCTCCTCTCTATTGGTGGCAATTGGAGGAGTAGCTGAGGTGTTTGTGCACATCACTTGGGTTATCTTTGTATTAACATGCAGGCCAGTCTGTTTAGCCTACTTGCTGAGTCTTGTCAAATTTCTCTTGAAAATAAGAGTGCTTTGACGAAATCACAGCCAGATCATTATCAAAGACCAGATCTTCAAGGTGTGAGAAAAGTGTGCACTGGATCCATCTGGCATGTTCAGATGCTGTTTGACGCATTATCCAGCCGATGGTGATGAGAAACAAGATGGGGGAGAGGATGCAACCTTGCCTAATACCAGACTTCGCTTTGAACGACACGATAAGAGTGTTGTTAAGGATAATGCTGCATTCGAAGTGCTCATAAAACTTCCCAATGAGTTTGACTATCTTGGATGGTATTCCATAGGCTCTACGAATCTTAAATAGACTCTCGCGATGAACACTGTCAGTAGCCTTCAAGAAGTCAATGAAGTTGAAGTAAAGGGGGACATTCCATTCTAGACATTGTTCGATGATGTTGCGTTGAGCAACTATCTGATCTATGCATCCTCTTCCTCTGCGGAACAATGCTTGTTCGTTTTTGAGTTTGTCATCCTAGGTGCTTGCCGCTCTTTACGGCTTTGATGGCTGCTTTGACCTCTGCTTGAGTAGGTGGGCTGATATCGATGTCATTAATGTCATTTGATGGTGGCGTGTCTGCTGGCTTATCGGGCTCTGACTGGTTTAGAACTTCTTCAAAGTGCTGGACCCATCTCGCAACCTGCTACCTTTTGCGTTGTTATAACTCTTCCCTGCTTATTTTTAACTGGCATGAAGTGGTTGGACCCTTGTCCACAGAGCTGTTTTATAATCTTGTATACTATATTCAGTTCTCCCTTTGCTGCTGCTTGTTCTACCTTGCCAATTCCTCTTCAAAGTTATTTTATCCTTCCGGGCTTTTCCTTTTCACTTATTTATCCTTCAAATTAAAATCTTTCTGTGTTCCTTCAGTCAACCTTGATGATTTAGCACTCAGCAGTTTGTCTTTGGCCTTTCTCCTTTCATCTATTCTCTTCCAAGTCTCTGATGTTAACAATCTCTTTTCATTTTGCTTTCGATAAACAATGATTTTCTTTGACGCTTCAGAGTATGCACTTTTGATGTTAGTCCATTTACTTTCAACTGTGTTATGATCTTCCACATCTTCACTGGCTAATGCATTAAAACGATTTCTAAGCTCAGTGGTAAAATCTCGCTTTATCTCTGGTAAGCATAGTTTGCTGATATCAAACACTTTTTTACTGTTGCTGTGCGGTATGTGTTGCCCGTAGTTTCAGCTTTACCTTGGTTATCACAAGGTAATGATCACGGTTGACATCCGCCCTGCGATGGACCTTGACATCTTGAAGAAATCGGCGCCACGTTTTATTGATGACTATAGGGTCAATCTGGTTGACAGTGTGCCCATATAGTTTGTACATGTCTTTTTGCGGGAAGACAGTGCCGCCTATTCCTGCCTTGGCATTCATATCTCCCATTATTAAGAGCATGTCATGTTGTGGAACTTTGGAAACTGCTAGTTGTAGCTGTTCATTCCAGTCCTCCTTATCTTCCTCCTCGGCCTTATTTGTTGGGGCATAGTACTGCATGATGAGTTTGCAGTACTGGAAGTCGAATCTTGCTCTGATAAATCTGTCGCTAATTGGTTCCCATTCTCGGAGTGCTTTTGTACTAATTTTGATGCTGATAAGGGCAACATCACTGGAATGGACATCATCCCTCCAGTCGGTCATTAAGACTTATTTATAATAAATATTACCAACATCCCAATAATTCATAAATATTTTAATGATCTATACCTTTTTTGCACTATTTGTGTGTCTTGTTAGTAGTAATCGGGGGTGATATAGCCTCACGTAGACCGTAATGTTAAAAACAGGTCCCGGCACTATAGCCTCAAGATTTATAGACTCAAGTGGCACAAGTCAGGAATTAAAGCCTCACGTAGACTTCTATGTTATAAAAGGGTCCCAGCACTATAGCTTCAAGATTGAGTTTAGAGACAATAGGAATGGAACAGGTGGGATGACGTCACGGTACTGGAGATTGGCAACAATGTGGCAAGTGGCTGACCTGAAGACACGCAGCTACTCTAGGTAGGGATAAATACAATAGAGACAGAGACATATATAAACACATAGATAATACATATAGGCAAGAAAGAATAAATCTTTTCGAGGCATATAAAAGTGGCCCTGAAAAGGGCCTTTGGGTTCTTCTTCTATTCTCCATTTCTTCCACCACGTTCTCACTTTATAAATCCTTTCTTCTTCTTCTCCTTCTCTGGCATCCAGTCAGGATGTCCAATAGCTCTAAATTTTTCCTGTACCTTGATCCAGTTATTGTTCAGTCTCTCAAACTCCTCTTTCTTCTTTTTGTTTTCTTTGTCCTTTCTCTCTTTTGCCCATGCCTCTTTAATCTGCTTTACCTCCTCTTCCAACACCCTTCTCATCATGTCTTCGGCTTTCTTTAACTCGTCTAAGCCCCATTTGACAAAAGACCACTCTGTCAAATTAAATATCTCTTGCAAAAAGAAAATCACTTCTATATCTACTATCCACACAACGAAAGCGAATGCACACAAACACACTATACCTACTATCCACACAAACGAACAAGAACGCATAAAACACACCATATCTACTATCCACACAAAGGAACGCGAATGCATAAAACACACCATACCTACTATCCACACAAAGGAACGCGAATGCATATAACACACACACTATACTATCCACACGAACGGGAAGACAAGAAAAACACAACGTACCTACTATCCACACAAAGGTACGCGAACGCAAAACACACACACACACACACACACACACACACACAAAGGAGTGAGTGTTTATAGTCACACTACTCTACATTCACACAAATTGGCAACTTGAATAGTGTATCTTTTCTAGAGATCTGGTTAGCCCTGAGAAGGGCTGTTTTTTTCCTTTTTAGAACTTCAGATGCACCTAGCTAATGGTAACATCTCCCAGGTCGGGCACCACACACGCATCTCCTACTCCAATCTTGTTCCCAATTCACATTTATGATTATGAGTGCAGAGGCCTCTTGAGTGGCTTCAACACCCCAATCTTCCGTCTCTGGGATAGTGAAGGCTTCCCTCCTTCTCCTATACCATACCCGTGGATGATGAAGTTGTGGTGCTGGTAGTGGCTGTGGTACTAGTAGAGGTTGTGGTGCTGGTAGTGGTTGTGGTGCTGGCTGTCGTACTGGTCCTGTTTGTGGAGGCGTCCACACCTCAGGCTTGACATCGCACACAGGTCTTAGTATGAGGTGAGGCAGGATCCCTCGCTTCTTTTCCTTCTCCTCCTCTTTCTTTTTTTTCTCCTCCTCATCATCTATCCTGGCTTCTTCTGCAACGGCCTCCATGGCCAGCTCGTCCAGGAGGCGTCTGGTATACTCCAGGTGCATTTGAAGTTCTAAAAGTTTGGCAATTCTCCTAATTATTTTCAATGTTGACGAGTCAACGTGGGTAGCCAGACTGACGAGAGCTCCGCTTTATATCCGTGGAGCACGAACGTGAAGGTAAACATCCCCTGACACCAAAACTTACAATACCACTATTACTATTACATCAAACGCACGGACCTAAAAGAAACACTCACGTTGACTTTTTTTTACTTACAAACACAGACATACACTATTCGACAAGACAGAGAAACAAAGTGGATTTTTACTGACAAAAGAAACGAAGTCCTTATAGACACACTTCTATTTTTTAAAATATAAACACACCAATTTTTTTGGGCAATTGAATTAGTATGTCTTTTTGAGAGTATTGGGGGTAGCCCTGAAAAGGGCTGTTTTTATTGACGGGGAGTGATGGAAATCGTTTGATGTCTAAGATTGCCTCCCCGTCTGGCGGCAGGCTTTCCTACACGATACGGCCTGCTTCTGCGGAAAGAGAAGGAGAACTCCTTGGTGTCCACACGGCAGTCTACAAAACCTCTGTCTGGTTCCTCCTGCTGCTGCTACTGCTGTTCTCTCTGCTTCAGAAGCCTGTACTTCTCTGTCCATTCTTCTTGTTCTTTCTTGATTTTCTCTCTGAAGACCTCTTCTACCAGGTCTTGGGCTATTGTTAACATTTTGACATTCTCTATCTCTTCAGGCTTTGGTATCTGGTTTAGCCTGACACGATGTAAATTCACGTAAACTTCGTTCAGCATGGCTAGTCTGGAAGGCATGTTCATAGGTAGACGAGTCAAAAATGGATGGCCAGACTGGAGACCAACCCGCTTTATTTGGTTCAAACGCGGACGCGAAAGAAAACATCCCTACTAGGGTTTTTGTTGGATCGAAACGTTATGATAGCTAATATCATGGTGAGGGATAGAGAGAAAGTCAAAAAGCATATATTCACATTTTTTTAAAAACAAACTACAGACATATTTTTTCAAAACACAACATTTTTTATTCAACAAACAATCAACTACTAACAATTGACATTTGAAACTGTGGAAGTCATGAGGCCATTGATGTACACTACGTTTCCTAGCTAAAGACAAAAGATAGCCATAATGGTCACAAAACCATCGATTTACATTCTCATCGTTTCTACAAGAGTTACGATCAAAATAAGTCACTAAATGTTTTAAAGAATTTCCAAGACTGCGATGATGAAGAAAATGCACACAATATTGTCCACACACCATGGAATCTGTGCATTGTAATTTCACTTTATTGTATCGTGTCGTCTGGGCATTTCTTCTCATAAAGTCGATGATATCGTCTTCCAAAGGGGGTAATCCATATGAATCAAAATACTCCACATAATCCTCTTGAGGGAAGTAGACGGCAACCCAGTGAGTTCCTGGGAGATGACAGTCGTGCGTGTTGATGACATAAGCTTGATGCTCTTGAGGTTTGCGATGAGGTAGTTTATCTTTAGCGCACACGACAGGATTTCAAGAAGCAGTATACGAACTATTGTTCAAAAGGTAATAAAGTTCCCAGGTATACATTTTTGGTTTTGTTGTTTTGTTGTTGTTTTTTTTTCCACAGGTAATGATAAGTCATCAATTCAATTCTGACTTTTTGTTTGAAACGCTCTGTCAAGTAGACGTTTTTTCGCCTTCTCTCCCGACTCTGGGCTAAGAGAGCTTCCATGCCATAGATCTCCAGAGTAGTCACTGGAGGGCAGGAATGATCATGCAAGCCTTTATACCACTCATGCAACACTGCTTCTTCCGAGATGACACTCCAAGGTTCGTCCAGATACTCATCCAATTTTTCTTCTTGACTCATCATCAAACATTTATCGCGGTGAATTTGACTGAGATGATCGTTTTGACACCCATAACAATCTTTCTTACTCAGTTCCGTAATTTTATCCGCCACGTGTTTAACAAAACAGGACACTAAATGTTGTTCTTGTTCTGGCCATCTGGACTTGACTACTACCTCATCCTCTTTGTCTTGGTCTTGGGGTTCTGTTTTCACGCTATCCTCCCATTCCATTTCCAAAGATTCTCTACCGTTCAATGAGGGATAGGAGTCTTCCATTGTTTCTAATAGTCTAGAATGACTTCTCTCAAACTGTTGATTTCGATGGTATTGTCGAATTCGGCATACAAAATGACGTTGACCTTCTCGGTGAGAGCTTCTGCAAACTGAAAGTTCCACACGCAGTTGACCAGATTTTATAGGGTGGAAATGTCCCTCGTCGCTGCCTTGGTCTGGAGTGAAATCAAAGGCCCACAAAGTGTAACCTCCTACATAATCTTCGTACGAAATACCGCGACTGGTGTTGGTTCCTAGTTGTCCGGTAGCTTCGTACAGGGACAAGTACGATCTCAAGGAATTCTTCTGGGCAAAGTTAGGTTCGAAGGGTCTGGTACACAAGGTCTTGCCATCCGCGACTGACTTCGATCTTGGACACTCTGTAGTGTTTAAACTGGAAAGGATTTTGATCGTGGGCTCCGTTGAGGGCTGCATTACTGACGACACCAACGATTAAACGTTTGGGTAACTGTCCTTGGAACAGATGATCTTCGATCTTGGATCGGAGTCCAGCAGCAATGATGAATCTTTTCACTTCTACACGTCGTATCGGATACTTGGCGGTCGTTCTGCTCAATGTCTGGCTGATGTCGTTTCCCGCTTTAGGTAACACTTCTACGCGTCGCACGTAAAGTCTTTTTTCTTGGATGATGGTTTTGTACTCGTTGGCATGAGCCATCAAATGGAAAGTGACACTGCTGCGATTGAGTCTCAGGCGAATATCCACTCCGTTCAGCAAATACTTGTCTTGCAGCCACATGTCCAAATGCAAGAGATCCATCAGTTCTAAACTACGACCTTGCAAGATTTTCCTTCGACGGTCGTTAAAATCCACATTGTGAGGATTGTCATCGACTGTCAGGGCTGTGTCGTTAAATATGCCTTCACCTGCGGTGTCAGGTTTCCATACCACGCAAGCATCCAGATGAGTGTTCTTGGCCTCCTTTCCGTACGTCAAGAGATTTTCCAGGTACGCTCGGTAAGGGTAAGTATCCATGCTACTGCTGACCAATTTGTTATTCAAGTACAAATGCATGAAATTGTTGACGGGAGCTACTCTGGCATCGGCACCCGGATTGGTGTTATCCGTTTTGATCACTTTCAGTTTCAGATACAAGTAACTGCTATTCAGATCGATGTAATCTTCGGGTTGTCCTTTGATTTCAAACTCGATGGGAGCTGAATCCGTCAAAGAGGAGACGGGATGAAATTCGACCCATTGGGATTCTTGCATCGTCATCATGGCGGGTGGAATGGCAAACAGATCCAGTTCCGACTTGGAACAAGCGCAAGACTCTCGGTGCATCAAGTTTTCTGATTTAATAATCAAAAACGTCTAACTCTCAGACGGTTTTTCTTTTCTTAGTCTTTCTAGCTCTAGGGGTATGAAGTCCTCTGAAGGAGTGTCTTCGTCGTCTTTTTCTGCATTGTCCTTGCTGTGGCGTCAGGGAAGCAGGAATGCCTGACTCGGAAGCGTCCAGAGCATTTATATGAGTTTCTCGCCGGCCCAAAATGTTTTTACTCGTTTGAAGCAAGACATTTTCGCCTGCTGTCAACAAAACTTCTTTGGGATTTTGCTTGTCAATGATGACATTTTGGAGAACTTCTTTGCCTTGCGTCAACGCGGTATCTTTCAAGGCGTGCAATCCCCGTGTCACCATCGGATTCAAAATGGAAGCCACCGAACGAAAGGCTGATTTGAGCATATCTCCTAAACCATGTCCTCGCTGTCGAGCGACTCCTTGGTACACAGGATACATGACTGACAAAAGGTTAGAGTAATCGTTTTCGAAAATGGAGTTTCACTGTGACTTTCCCTTTGGTGAATGGAATATTTTGTCCCAGATCTCCTTTTATAGTAATGTTGACAGTGTCGAAATACGACTTACTGACGGGCAAATAGTGAGGATTTACAAATTCGCGGTGAACGTGATAGGTGTTTCCACCTTCCTCGTCAGCATTCGTGGCAGAATCCACTTTGAAAGGAATGACACGCAGTAACGGTACGGAGGTGTGTCCCACCACGTTGTACTCCGCCACATCGGAGTATATAAAAATCAAATTCAGTCCTTGGTTCATTTCTACAGGGAATTTAAAATATTTCCCAAAATCCGAATTACAGGTCACGGCTGGTATTTCGTTTGCAGTCTTGATCAACTTGGGGTCTCCACCCAGAATGTCATACAATTCAGGACAAAATGTAATGGCCAATACTTTGTTCTCTAAAAATTTGATTAGTAGGCGCCGAGATATTTTGTGGTAACCAATCGTTACAATTTCTCTGGTTTTCTCCAAGGCTTTACCAAACACGTTATTGAACCTTTCAGCAATAGCGTTCACCAAATGTTGACCACTAAAATAATAGCCTCAGAGAATTTTCAACCGATAAGTGGTACGTTTAATTTTGGGGTCTTGTGATTTCATAGTCAGCTACACTGCTGCGTTCATCCAAGTGTTGTTGCACTTGTTCGTCATGAACTTCTACCGTAAAAGTGTTTTGATTCTCGACGATGTTTTTGATTTGTGTAGGGTGAATGATTTCCACTAAAGCCACTTCCCAATGGGCTTCGTCATGCAATTGAATGGCCTGAGGTAATTTGGCCGTGTAACAGCACAAAGTGTTATTGGGAAACACCTCCATGGAACTGTCACTGGGTAATGTTAACTAAAACTGGTTGTTCATAATTCCAGAGTTCTAGTGTCCGAAGAGTCACTGGAAATAAGAGTATTGTCTAAAAGAGGATGGTTAGGGTGAGTGTTGGATGGGGGACTAATGTTGGAGGCAAGACTCCCGTTGTTGTTGTTCCCGATAGAGGAATATTTCAGAGACGGATTGGAAAGAAGGTAACCGATGCAACTGCTAAGTAAAATGGTCCACAATTGTTTGTCTCCTTGTTGCAAACTCAAATTGGCAATGGCAGCACCGATGACACAATAAACCACAACGATTTGGGAGAAAAAGACGATTTGCGTTTTAGGCACACGTTCTCCACATCACACCCACAAAGGTTGCTTTTGTAGATCTTGCAGGGAAGAACTGGGCGACGGAGTGGTCACTGCGGTAGCTGAGGCTGTGTTGGGAGGTAAATGCGGGGTTCAATGTTCTTGCCAACGACGGTATTCCATCCATCGTTTGTAAGGCACTAATGCCAGTTTTCGTCCTTCCATTGGATTTCAAGGATCACGTCTGAAGTCTTTTGATTTCAGAGGTCCCTTTTATCTTCTTGACCTTTTATCTTCATCCTCCCAGGATTCTTGACATTGTTCCCAATACTCCTTTCAGAATAGGTGTTCCTATGGTTCCCAGCAAGGGTCCTAACAGGGGTAAAATCGAAATTTCTCCGCGCTGCACCAACATCTTTTTCTTTTGACGAATGGATATTTTCTTTTGGACCATTTGGCGAAGAACGTGTCCATGTTTCGATAAGCATTTTTTCTGATGTTTTGTCAAAGGTATTGTGCCTTTCAAGACATTCAGACAACATTCGCACACGGTATCGATGACATCTTTGGAGGCAGTTTGAATGAGTTATTTTCGCATGGGTGGAGGAGTTTTGGACAGGACGGACAACACGTCCCAATGTTTGACTAAACGAGGTGGCAGTCCTTTCCTTTTCTTTCCTTTGGGGGTAGAAGAGGAATGTCTTTTAGGAGGTGACATCTTTCTTGGTTGGTTCGATGGTTCCGTGGCACACACCAAAAAATACACTAACGTCGATGACTTGGCACACGGCCTTTTATCCTTCTTTGGGGGGGACTATCGCTTCGTCATAAAGGTGACGATGTGTTTTCCAAAATCGCCAAAGAATGCTCCCCCTTGGTGGCACCTCTTTTTCTTTGGACGAGTGTGTCTTTTCAGGGGGTGTCGTCTATATTTGGCTAAGCGTTTCTTCGGATGACGAAACTGTTATTTTCTTTTTCCTTTCTGGACAGGAGAACGACAATGATGAGACATCTTTTGGTGCACAACATACACTAAAGTCAATGGCTTCATATGCGTCCTTTTATCTTATTTTTGGCTAGTGGTCATAGATTTATATAGATTTAAGAGTTTTGATCATGCCTGGTAATAAAAGATTAGTCACCCATTCTCCTTTTTTGGTGACGTCTTCTTTTCTTTGAACGATTGTGTCTTTTCTGGGGGTGACTAAGTGGGGTTTTTTTGGGGATGACGTGACTCTCTTTTTCTTTGTCCTTTTCCTTTTTGGACAGAAGAACGACCATGGTGACGGTGTGCACTTCTTGGTGGGGACATATTTGGGCGTTCGGGAGCACAACAACACTAAAACTATCGTTTGCCTCAGGTCTTTTTATACTGGAATGCGTCGCCACTGATTGTCTTTACGTCGTATCAACTTGATGACAGGCAACACACGTCGTGGAGGAGTTGCAACGGACTAAATCGGGACAGTTCTTGCTTCGACAAATCGAGTAAACTCTGTAACACACCCATTCTCTTTTGGACTTTGATTTTGGGGGCAGGTACTTTGTGAGCAGCGGCCACTGCCGCTAAAGAGGAAGAGAGTGTCACCGCAGGAGAAGTTTTTGGAGACGCTCTCTAGCGGGTAGAAGTTGTTTTCTGTGGACTTTTGTTTTCCTTTTCTGAGGCTGTGACCTGGTCTTGACACCGTTGCTCTTTTTCTTTTCCTTCTGGGGACGTTTGGGCATGGCTTTTTTCTTGGGAACGAATTTGGGAGCATTAGGATCCCATTTTAAGAGGGAACGAATGATGACACCTCCTAGAGAACCGCTACCTCCAGGTTTCAAAATGATTTGCTTTTTGGTTTGAGTGTCAATGCGAGGATCGGCTAGCTGCGTCAAGGCTACTTTGTTTCTCTCAAAAAAACGCTTGGTTTGATGTGCAATCTGAATGATGCCTTGCAGTAATTGACGTGCTGTCACCGTAAACCATCGTAAGACTTCTTTGAGACTAGTTTCTAAGACACGAGCACGTATTTGTGGATTTTTTTCGCGACTGATACCGTACAAGGCACGAATCAATATGATGGGAAGATGAGACTGAAGGGACGTCATGTTGATGTGTGAGACAGAGCCAAAGTGACCGAGGTTTTTACAGACATTTTTTTGGTGATTGTTAAGTCGACGGAGGCGACGTGTACACGACAGGCCCTCCGTCTTGGCACCAGTGGTGAAACAGATGGGTACGAAATCGCAAATAATCCGGAGTGGTGGGTTTTAAATCCACGAGTAAATAAACGTGTGGGGTTTGAGTGGCATCGTCGTACGCATGAGTCAGCCAAGGCGTTCCTAACTGTTTGGCTAAAACTTGCACTTGCGATTTATCTCTAGGGCTTTTAAACAACACCACGTAATGAGTATTGAGACTGATGGTACAATGGGCTTTACTTTGTTGAAACAAATTTTGGGTGATGTAAATGACACTGGCATTACGATGATGCCCTTTGTGCGTAAACCATAGTTTAATTTCGTCTTCGTCTTCTTCTGACATCTCGTCAAAAATAACCAAATGAGTTTGACTAGGGTCAGACACAATCCCGTCGTCTTCGCCAGGAATGCCTTCCACAAAGACGATGGAATCGCCTTGACTTTCTCGCAGAAGGCTGTACACCGATTGCCACTCTTTGTAACACCACACGATTCGTTGAGGTGGACGACCGATCAAATGTTGTTTATATTCGATCAAACGTTTGACAAATTCGGTTTTACCTGAACCGCTAGATCCGGCAATGAGCATGTTAAAGGGATGGCGAAGATACAAGGCCTCCCAACTAGTCCTATCAACGTGTTCGTCAATGACTTTAACAGTGGAGGAAGAGGGAGCAGAGACAGTAGAGTTAGCCATAATAGTGTAAGGAATGTCACTTTTGACACGAAGACAGACAAGACAAGGGTTTTTATACTTTTTTCAGGACACGTTTATTGTCACCTTTAATTGTGAACAACACGAAAGAGAAAACTACATAAAAGCCAAATGGTTAAGTACATGAATAAAAGACACATCAAAACGATCATAGTGGAATATAAACAGGTCTGTGTACAACATTTTTGGGGATCAAGATGTGGAATCGTAGGGACAGTGTGTATTGTTCTTAGAGTCTCTACACTCCTTGGCTCAGTCACACAAGAGTCCTCCCGGCATGACTTTTCGGGGGATGTTAATGACGGTCCTGTCCTGTCCGAAAGGGAGTGGTTCTTCATCTGGTACTGTCACTAACACAGGTTTAAAAGTTACTTTTTTTACTGAACGTTTGAATTTAGGATTACATATCTTTTGCATAGTGTGCCACTTCTTTTGTCCTAGCCTCAAACCCCCAACTTTTCCAGTCACGTACATCTTTCCAGTAAGGGTGTAAGTCACAAGCTACACACACATCGTCGTACACATCTTCAGTGCCTAAAAGTTGACGAATCTTGTTTTCCCGTAGAGGTTGAGAAGTATCAAGATGAAAGCGCAAAGCTTTGAGCAGAATGAGTCTCTCGTGTACATTTAAAGGGACCACTTTCATGTTTTGGGTGGTATGCACTGTTCGTAAAGAGTCCACAAAGAATCGGCTGGAAAATGAAATCCCAGAAAGCAAGTCACTAAGACACACACCACACGTCGACCCCAATTCAATGGACACAGTTCTCGTAATAGGTGTTGGTAATCTTCCACCGTTTGAATAGTGTCATTGATTTCCTTCCACGGAATCTGTTGTATCACGAATGATAAAGGTCGTGGCATGGTAGTCCGTTTTTATGCCCACTTAGCTGTCAGGTAATAAGAATCAGGAATCACTGGGTGACTGAAGTAGTGTCCTCCCATAATCAGTCTTCGCTTGCTTTGGAAAAGAGCATAGTTTAAAAATGGAGAAATGATTTTGAGTTTGCGTTTCACTTGCATTTTGACCAACTCGCGGTAAATGCGTTCTCTCAACTCCACAGGCAAACCACGAATGTTCTCTTGTAAAGTATCCATGACCATGTCAGTCAAACACTTCTCCTAGAGCGAAAGTAACGAACATAGTGAGTAATTTCTGGCCACTGCCGGTCAAGAATATCAATAAAATCTTCAAATGTAAATGGTCTAAATCGGAATATTCGGATGAACGCACATTTGAGCCAGAGAAATCTGACTTGTTTGTTGACTTTTGTCAATTTCCTCTTGTGAATTTCTCGACATGAAAGTTCTACAGTCACAAATTGAGATTTGGCTCTGGCAAGTCCCTGCCAAATGTCTTTGTAGATCTTCTCTTGCAATTCGTTTGGTAAACTTTCAATATTATTTCTTACATGGGGTTTAAATACTTGTCCAACGTTTGACTCCTAGCCAAACAGCCGGTTTCTTAAACGACATGGTATGTCCACTTCAATGACGAGGTCCCACTAAAGGTAGGTAGTGGCAATCTGGAGACCATCGAGCATGTTCCAGGTAAGTGCAATCTTTCTTCTCCCACTCGTGAAGTGACACACGGCAACTGAAGCACTTGACTTTATCCCCTCTGCCCAAGTAGATAAATCCGGCTCTAGCTAATTCTTCAGGCGTAGGTCCTCCCAGATATTTTGGCCATTTTCCTCGGAAGGTTTGGATCCGACTTTCAAAGTCACAGTACTCAGGCAATCGCACAGGGAACGAATATTCGTCTTTCACAGGTTCATTTCGATGAGGGTAGGGTAAAATATGCAGGAGCATGCACAGTTTGGGATGACATCCGCAGGGTGGTAGCCGCATGGTTTTACATGGTTGATGACAAAGACAATGTAAACCAGTAAAGTGAAAAGGTGTACGATAACGAGTGGCATCGCTCTCGAATCCGTCAGGTTTGACACGCACATCATCACTTTCCATGGTAGGTTTAGTCATAGCAAGGTTCCCATGATGATGTGGTACTGAATCGCTGAGGTCACAGCGTACGGCATCCCTACCATAGCAAGGCACAGCATCGTACTCGAGTTTCTCGTTGGACTTGAGTCTTACGCTCGATACTTGCTGTTTGAAAGGATTCATCTTTCTCGCCTGGAATTGGTAGTTCCAATGAACTATAAGTCTTAGGCGTTGTCCCTTTTTATATGCTGAACAATATTATCGTGACCGTACGGTAAAGTAAAGTGATTGGGAAGCCGTACTCGCTTCTGGTACACGATTTGATAGACTTTTTCCAAGGGCCGGCTAACGATTTGGTGTGTAGGTGAACGTACAATCTTGTGCGGTTCGTGGGTGGTCACTTTAAAATTTCCATCCTGTCCAGACTGCAAGACTTTTTCAAGACGCCAAAGTTCACCATTCGACTGGTGCGATAATTGAGAGTCAATCCTTTCACTTTACACTCCGTGTGTACTTCTCCTTGTCGGTCTCGGTATTCGTAGCCGTAATTTTTGGTACCGCCACTTGCAAAACTTAGAATCTTGTCGTCGGGATGTTTGTCCGTCCAGGCTCCTAAACGGTCTCCTTCGATGGTAGGGTGAGGTTGACCCAGGCGATCGATGTAGATGCAACTGTCCGTGTCAAAATACAGCGCACGATCTCCTAACAGTTCTAAAGCTTCGTACAGTTTTAAGCGAGCATGGGCTGTCACGTAAGCCGCAATGATGACATTTCCAAATACGTCGGCTTCTACAAAGTCCAGTTCTTCTTCGTAATTGACTAAGATCAAGTCCTCAGGAACGACGTCCACGTGTTTCATGTATTTGGTTTTGTCGTGAATCATCTGAAAGTAGCGAGAAGGTTCTGTCAAATACTCCGTCTTGGGTAAACACGGTCGTTGTGCCATTTTGCCCCACAGACAATTTAACATCACTTTGGCAAATGATCTCCTTTCTTCGTTTTTCTCGACGTGGTCTAAAGTGATGCCGTCCTGCTCCCAGTATTTCTCTTTGAACTTCTTTTGGTCTTCGGGAGTGTCGCACCAGGAAGGATAGCCACTGGCTTCTTGTTTCAGTTTCAAAAAGGCATTCACGTAGTCTGCGAAAATGCCTTTTTGAGTCTCGTCGGCCTTGTGGTATATTTCTGTCTTGGGAAAGTGGTAAATTTCGTACACTTCTAACAGTTGGTATCCCAGGTCCAGAGCTTTGAACAGTTCCATGCTGACCCACGTTCCTGTCAAGGTGCGTTCTTCCTGCGTGTGCTGACAAGGTTGGTCTTGTTTGCACGTTTCGGCACAAGTACGGCACATGGGAAACATCACTTTTCCTTGGCAATGGTGAGGTGAAACAAGTAACTGGGAGGAAGACTTTACATTTGATCAATCCTTCGCATTGACGAATGTTGTCCACATCGATGTGTTCCGTCAGCAATTGCGAGTGCCCTGCGGTAGAGTGACAGTATTTGCACACGTTCGGATACAGCGAACACACGTCCAAGTATTTGATTTCTTCTCCTTTCTCCTCGTCGGCTTGGTATAGCAAACAGGTGGCATTCGTCCGTCCTCCGTGCAAACTGTCCCGTGGGATCAGTGGGTCCACCAGCTTGTAACTTTCCACTATACGCTTAAACTCGGGATCGGTTTTCAAACGGTGATCGTACTCGTGTTCCCACATTTCTACCACTTGATATTCTTGCTCTCCTAACTTCAATCGCCGCTGACAAGTGGCCTGGTACAAGTCTTCCATAGACCGTTGTAAAAACTGATTTCTCATGTCACGTTGAGGGTAGCAGATGGGACATCCGTGAAATAAGCACTCGTTAAACTCGTACACGATCTTGGGGTTTTCTAAGTCCCAGCCATCCACTGAATACCTTCCGATGGCTTTTTCGCCACCTCCGATGCGGGTGTGTTGGATCCATTTTTCTTCCGTGTCGCACAAGTAATGTAACCAGCGTAGGTCTTTGACCGAGTATTGACGTTTGACAAAGTTCGTCGTTTGAGGACTTATGACAGCTAGGGTGTTTTCGGGCATGAGTCGTTGGCGGTACACTAAGGAACACGCTTTGGCAATGGTGCAGACTTCTTTCAAAGGGTCGATCCCTCCGTTCTAAATGAACAATTCTCGAAATTTTCCACAGCAACGCCGTAAAATGTCCACGTCTGATCGACAATATTTTAACATTTCTTCCTGGAAGTCGAAAGGGTCCGAGGCTTGGGTTTGGTACCATGCGTAGAAAGCTTCCCGTTGTTCGGTACGCATGTTGTCGGGGTCGTAGCAGTGAGCCTCAGGCAAATGGGGTAGAACGGCGTGTTGATTGGCTTCGGTATTTAAAAAAAGTGTGGAAATAGCCTTTGGTCATTTCTGTCATTCCAAACGTTTTAGGCATGTGACTCAAAGGCATGGCCAAGTAACTCATCGAATCTTTCAACTGCACTTGTCCCACTTGCATGGAAATGATTTTGGCTCCGTTCAAAGTCACTTTAGGACGTTCGGTACTTTGTTCCGTATAGTATCTCAAAAGAAATTGTCCATCGTATCCCGAGAAATTGTGAGCCATCACCGTGGCATAGCGATGACAATCTCCGTAACGTTCGATGTCTTCTTGGCTCCACGTCTCATCAATAGGGTTTAAAATCCATTGGGCGAAATCGGTCAGCGTGTTTGGTCCCCGAAAGATTTTTTCACGTCCTCCAGGAATCTTTCTGCAGTGAGGGCAATGAGTAAAGATAGGCTCTTGGATGCACTTCTCACACGCTCGGTGAGCCACGCAGAAATCAGGAATGTGAATGCCAGTCTCTTGCATGCATTCGAAATCGAAAAAGATAAAATTCCCTTTCTTCTGGTCATTATCTTCTTCTTCTTCATGTTTGGAATGGTATTTTTGAATGTAGCATTGGTGTTCCAAGTCCACGGTCTGGTGACAAAATGTGACATCGCTTCTTTCCTGAACAAACGTGAGCCTTGTCACTGTTGGTACGTATGCCTTCTCCACAAGTTGGGCACAATCTCAGGACTTGACAAGCACATTTCTGCTGTGAACCTTGCGTCTTTAAATGTTGTTGTTAACAGGTTGGACTGACAAACTTAGAGGCTAAACATCCCTCACATTTCGATCCACAATGCTTGTGTTGCTCTCGATTGTTATAGCCATAGTCACATTTCTCACAGTAATAACTGTATCCCAGAAATGCAGTGATACCGGTAATGGCATCAAAATGTTCATCGTGATGATAGACGTGAATGTATTTTCCGTCTTTGAAATTTTTGCCTCGAAATAACAGAGGTCCGCGCACTTCTTGAGGGTGCACATTCAAGGTGTATGGTGGAGCTAAGACGTCTTGCAATTTTTGTATTTCAGGAATACTGCAGAGCGTGTCTTTGGATAGCCCCGCTTGCTGTAACAGGAGTTCTGCTTCTCTTTGTTGTTTGGCTCGGCTAGATTTTCGAATAGTTTGCCAGGTAATTTTCCATTCTGCCATGTCGTTCTTGTCGGCATACGCTCGTCCCACAACGATGGCACGGAATAAACACATCTTGTCTTGCGTATTGTCAATTTGAACGAGGCAGCGCTTGATGCTTCGAAGGTCGTCTACCAATAACACCTTTTTGCGTTCTCCAGTCCCTTGAGGAAGAGACACGTGGGTCATGAACAGTGTTGCTTTTCCGTCGGTGATGTGAAACTTGTTGTTGCATTGTTGCACGTGTTGAATCTTGTCCATCACTTTGGAAGGTGTCAATTCTGCCGGGCTGCTAAACTCGATCCAAACGGGGGAATTCAAACTGTCGTGATGAATGGAAAGTCTCAAGCGATCGTTTTCTTTGGCTTCACATTGCTGTTTCAGTGTGGTTAACAAAGAATCCCACACATCGGTGATGAACCCTTCTGCTTTCTCCAACGGTACGTCGGACTTGAAATCTTTAAACTTCACTGTGTACGTGTAGGCTGTAGTTCTAAATTTTCTAGAGGAGCGTTTGTCCGTCTCTCGAATGTGAAAGTACTTTTCAGGGTTTATTGATAGTGATGGACTTTGACTTGGTGTAGACTCTCTGGGTCTGGATTCTGGCTCACCCATCTCACCCTCAAAATCGCTGGCATGAGTTTGAGCCAAGACTTCAGCTACTGTGGTGATAAATCACGTTTCTGCCTCTTACTTTCTTCTCCTTTCTTTACAAAATGATGCGATCGTTTCATCTTGACTGCAAAAAGTCAAATGACTATATTTGAAACGCCATAGACCCCTATATATCCATGTCAGGCTCAGTGTATATATAAAGAGCTGGTGCCTTCCCTCTCAGTATTCATTTCGCTCCCAAGCCGACCAGCACGATGGAAGAACCCACACAGATCGAACTTCTGATCAGAGCTTTGCGAGGTGTCATACGAAAGTTTTCATCAGACAAGCCGACAAACTACTCCCCTCCTTTCGAGATAAAAGTCAAGACACTTGCTATATCTGTCAAAAGAAAGGACATTGGGCTACAGAATGTCCAGATCGTCAAAAAAGCAAGACAAGTGTCAGAAGAGATAAAAGTCAAGATACTTGTTATCATTGTCAAGGGAGAGGACATTGGTCTTTAGAACGCCCTAAGAAACAACAGGAGCTGGAGGAGGAGGAAGAAGAAGAGGTACCCTCGGCAAAAGAAGAACCCCGACACGTTCAGAAAGAGAAGACAGAAGAGAAAAGAAGACGAGAAAAAGGTGAGGAAGAAGAGGAGGAAAAAATGTGAAAGTGAAGAAATTCAAAAAACAGAGAGAGTGAAAGAATAAAAAAGACACAGAAGAAGTCTATGAACTTTTTTAAAAAGTGTTGTGTTGTGTTGTGATATTGGATTGTAAATATTTGTACCAGAATAGACCAGACTTAAAAAACGTAAGTGTCTCTTGGTTTTGATTGTTTAGAATAATAAGGCCTACACTCATGCACTCACACACGTGCATCATAGGGTTAAAAAAATAAAAGGGGTTTTGAGTTTTAATTGATTTTGGCAAAATGAATACTATCTCTTTTCGAAAGAAGTGAGTGGCCCTGAAAAGGGCCTTTGGGTGTTTGTTTTTTTCTTAGAACATACTCAGGAACGAGAAGCAATCAGCTTTAACTGCCTTAAGCCTTTGCCACGGCCATGTCCTACTTCTGGACTTGCTCCTGTCAATGATTTGGTACAAATCACTAGGGGTGGTATCTGAGGTGTACTAACTGGATTACACTGTTTGGCTCGGGAAGGTCTTTTTCTCTTGGGTCGTAATAAAGAAGTCTGATACATTTGTTTCAGACTTCTTAACTCGGCCAAAATATCCAAGAGTACCGTTGCCGTTTGAGGTTCACTGTTCTCCTTCTCTCCTAGACCTTGCTTCTTCTCTGCTGCTTCTTCCTGTCGTTTCCTTCTTGCCTCTTCTTCTCGCTGTTGCTGTTCAAGGAGAAATGCTTGTTCTGCCTCTTTCTGCTGTTGTAAAAATGTCTCCAATTCTTCTTTCTGTCTCTGTTTAAAATCCTCGACGTGTGGTAAAGAAGGAGAAGGTGGCGAAGGTACCGGTACTGGAACATATTCTTGCGAAGAGAGAAAATCTACTAAATCCTAGTTGAAATCGGTCTCTTCAGGATGTAGCACTGTGTTAACTTTGGTAGCCGCTGCTATGCCATCGCTTCTCGTCTCCACTGCCGGTACACCCCAATTCATCGTCTTCTTAGTTTCAATCACGTTTCACAAAAACAATGTTGCATCGATTCACTGCGCACAGACGCTAGCTCACCTATATAGGGATGTGACGTCACAGGTAGCTCTCTTCGGATTGGAAGACAGACTCCGCGAAGTGACTGAATTTTGTAACACGTGTTGGGATTGGTGAACAATTTCAATCCGTTTCGATCCCGTCTTCCACTATAAATAAACGCGGTTCACTTCATTCCCTTCACCTGCTCCTCGTCACAAGATGTGGACCAACGTTGAATCGTCTGCTTTCGTATCGTATATTGTTTTTCCGTACGGACTTACCCTGTATGTGAGATCATCATGGAGAATCTTTAGGATCACCGAGACAAGCGTTTGGAAAAGAAGGACCTATGTGGAAAGACAAGGTTATCTGAAGCGAGTCCTGATTAATAGACCGGAGGTTAGACAAAGTTTGAGGAAGAGAAGAAGAATGCCCTCTATGTTAACGGAATGATGTTAACATAAAAAACAAACAACGGCCATTTTCACGGCCACTTTCAAATGCTTAGAAAAGATATTTATTCTCACTTTGTCTGTCTATGTGTGTTATCTATATGTTTATCTATGTCTTTGTCTCTTTATTGTATTTGTCCCTCCCTAGAGTGGTAGCTGCGTGTATTCAGGTCAGTCCCTTGCTACATTGTTACAAGTGTCAAGTACCGTGACATCATCCCACCTGTTCCATTCCTATTGTTCCTATACAAAATTCCCATTGTCCCTATATAGGCCCAGGGTGATTTTTTGTCCCTATAAATCGTGTCCCTATACAGGCCCAGGCTGATTTTCCTTCTTTGGCCTCATATGCCCCATATCGTCCCCATTAACTACTCCCGTGGTATATCTAGAATCACTGATAAATATAAGGATGAATTTGCAAATTTTAAGAGACAAGTCGAAGAGGCTAAAAGAGCGCCCTTACCCGGAGATATATTATCGCCAGAAAAATCGTCATTCGGCCCACCTAGTATTGAGGAAGAAGAAACATCTGGAAGTGGTTTTCGTACGGGTGCCACAGGAAGTGGTCTTATTACTCAATGTCCCGATAACGTCCTTGCCGATGTTGAACGATTAGAAATCCTCATTGGAGGAAAACGAGCCGGTAATAATTCCCCAGAAATCATTAATGAAGCAGCTGATATTTGTCAGAGATTATTTACAGGCGGTATCATGGATATTAATGTTTATCGATCCCTCACTGATGAAATCGCCGATGATTACCGCAGTGATTAAGGGTATACAATTAGATCAGTGACAAGAAAATAAGATGTTTATACATAATACTCGCTGTGGACCGATCATGGTCAGGGTGATAAAATCGCGATTACCTACATAGAAAGCGTTCTACGGAGATGGACTTGGTGACAGTGGCGTAGCGAGGGTACTTAGCGCCCGGGGACAAAACATAAACTTGGCGCCCCCTTACTTAGCGCCCGGGGACGAAGCATAAACTTGGCGCCCCCTTCGAGTGCATCTGAGATAACGAATAGTTGTATTTTCCTTATTTTGGCGCCCCTGGCACATGGCGCCCGGAGACAACTGCCCCCCCCCCCGCCCTCCCAAGCTACGCCACTGCTTGGTGATGTTGTCCAGGGTCTATTCAGAAGGATAGCTCCAAAATCAATACCGATTGCAAAGCAACTGGGAATGAAAGCTACAGATGTTGTTCGTGATAATGGTATTGGTGCTGTTGGCGATGTTGCCGGTAAAGCATTCTCGGCAATCAAGGATAGACTAGCACGATTAATACGACGAGAACCTCAGCCAGTAAAACCTCAGCCAGTAAAATTATCCAGCACTGAGGTTATGCCTGCAAATGTTAGTGAAATAATAAATCAAGCTGCGAATCAAACACTAGCAGAGGTGGCTGGTGTACCCATGTCAGAAAAGGAAAAAATATAACCGCAAGTTTAATAGCAGGAAGTGGTCTTCGTGTTAGACGAAAGCAAATATAATAAAATGTTCAAGCGTGTATCTGATCCCGCACTCGACATGGATGCGCCAGTTCTCAAGGATGAATCTGTGCGCGATTATCAATATTATTTTTATGACGCACGACAGCCAAATTGAGTTGCAAGTTCAGGGCACAAGCAGATATTTCTTACCCGTGGAGGCATTTATCGAGGTCGAAGGTGAAATTATAACAGAAAATAATGATAACTATGGCGCTGAAGTTAGAATTGGTTTAGTTAATAATTGTATTATGGCGTTGTTCGACAGCGCTACGTATATGATTGACGGAAAAAATATTGAACCATTCAGAAAGACGTCGACGTTGCAACGACGATACTTGGTTTATTAAGATATTCCGATGATCATTCAAGATCATCTGGTCCGTCAATGATGTTTGCCAAGGATACGTCTGACTACCCTGATAACAGACAGTACAATATGAGACGACCAAGGAACTTCGCCGACGCTGCTGACGCTGATGTGTGGCCGGTGGTTCATGGTTCTAATCCAGAATTCAACTTAGGATTTGCAGCACGTCGAGCAATGCTGAAAGATGCGCGTAGATTATTTTCATATGCATTTCCACTATCAAATATTTTTGGATTTTGCAGAAATGTCAGAAAGGTTATTTTTGGAGCTAAGCATACAGTTGTACTCGTACGAAAGGCTACAGATGATGATGCAATATGGCGACCTATTGGTGATGCTGGTAAAATAATAATAACAAAACTTTCATTGTGGATGCCAACAATGACTCCAACAATACTTGAAGAACAACGGCTACTCACTTTTATGGACAGCGGTGGTAAATCGACATTATCATGGTTGACGATGACCACAGATAGTGTTCAAAGTATAATCAATGGTTTATTCACATGGCAAATAGCATCACAGCAAGGTGTCTTTGCACCACGACATATATTTATTGCGCTCCGAAATACTGAACGAGTAAACAATCAAACACGCAGTATAATGATATTTGACCAACTTGGTGTCACAGAAGTTTCTTTCAGGATAAATGGACATCAGGAACCCTCCGAGGACATATTACTGGATTTTTGTAACAATCATGTAGCACGTGCATATCATTGTTTAATGTCATTTATGGGATATGATCAAAATGTTGATTCTGGTTTACAAATATCACAGCTAGATTTTACAACGCTGTATCCAATATATTACTTTTCGCTGAAACACTTGGATTTATTCAGACAATCCGTTGTTGATATACATTTTCGAGCTCGCGTAGACAAAGGAGCAATTGACAATTACAGAGCAATCGCGGTTATATTATCCGATAAAACAATGCTACTTGAAGGTGTTGGTGGTCGCATGAGAGTCATTGATGCACCAGTCGAAAACATGTAATTAAATAGCTCATGATATTATAATGTCATATCATCACGTTATTGTTACTCTGACTCCTGGTCAGATTATAAAGCTACAATCAGTATCGAAAAAGTATTCGGGAATGAAAATATTACTGAAACGAGGACAGATCTCAGGGGGTCCAAATAAACTATCACTGACTGAACGTCAACTCAAGCACTTCGATGACGCCAAACGATCAAAGACTGGCGTACGACTTGATCTGTCCGCGGGTGCCATTAGCGACATTGCCAAGACGGGTGGTATATTTCCACTTCTCGCAGCTATACCGGCGTTCATAGCCGCTGCAGCTCCAGCTGTTGAAAAAGCTGCTGCACTCGGTGCAGTTGGAACTGCCGCTAGAAGGCTTTAAAGAAAGCAACAGGAAAAGGAATAAAAACTTCCCAAAAAAGGGAAAGGTCTAAGACTGCCAGTCACTGTTCATGGTACGGAAAAGGTCTAAGACTTGCCGGGACACTTCGTTAAACGGAAAGCTTCCCCTTCCCAAGTCCAATTTTGATTTACTTGATGCTGCTATAAAACTAAATATCAAAACTTCAGAGGTGTTTTTATGCGTGATCAATTACCAAAACAACCAAATCGTGTTGAGACCGGTATCATTAATCTCGATAGAAGTTCTGGTCCAGATACTCATTGGGTTGCATATGCGACTGATCCACGTGGAATTGTTTATTTCGATTCGTATGGACTGGCACCACCGAAGGAATTTTTAAAATATGTCAGCAACGGTGACAAAGTCATTGTCAACACTCCCGTATGGTATTCAACATTACCAACACAAAAATAACCGATCCACCAATATGTGGCTGTTGTGAAAAGTCACGTCGTTGTACAGGTATATGTTTCTTTGTAATCGCGATGGTGGGTTTCATAGAAGTTACACGAGTAATTTCATTATTTAACGCAGCTATCACACTTGGTAATCATGCAACCCATTCGCGGGATCTCGTATCTGACTGAATTATTTCCTTTGCATACTGGTATCCAAATAATCTCTCAGCAAATGTTCGATTAAATCGTTCAACGATTGCCTGATCGCGATGAATTGCGGTATGTCCTCGTCTGATTTTGACATTATGCTGCTTCATCAACGACGATACTGCACCAAGGAATTCTTTGCCAGGATCAACCTGTAATAATTGTGGCCATTGCAAAGGTCCTCGTTGATAACGCAGATGCAACTTCAGTTGCTGTTTTAGTTGATAACTGTTCTGCTTCTTTATACCTACTTGCAACGTCAACGACATTTAACGCGTATTTGTACGTGCGTGATTGACGTCTACGTGTTTTAATGGTATCATGAGGTAAAAACAAAATATCTGCTTGATGAACTTCATTGGGAGTACTGACATCAAAATGTGCGTGCTGAATTTTTTTCGGCTGACGTAGATAGATTTACCATATTGCCTGTCGTGCTAACCAGGTTGCAGCAACAACACGTGAGACTTTTGCTGCTTCAGAAGTTTACTAATAGCTGGTCTGCCTCTCCAATATCCTCTTGGGCTATAATAAATCGATTCCATTATAATAGTTATCTATGATTAATTACCGGCCCCTAGCACTAGGTTACCTTTCATCGCAGATTTTACTAGGAAGCTAGTAAGTTTATCCCTGAGAGATTTACTTTTTATAGAATTCAGCGCGTGAATCAACTTCACATCTGCAATATGTCGCTGTTGTAAATCCTTATTTTTATAAGCAACATCATGAACGTGACACGCTTGATCAATTGCGCTTATTGGATACTCTCCAAGTCTTGGTTGATCCCGTTCGTAAAGTCGAATATCAAGTCGGGTTCCAGGACCACGATAATTATATCCAGCATGATGTTTTTCTCCTGGGTATTTAGCCCATGGAGTTCCTGGTAATTTTCCACATGAAGCAGCGATATCACCACATGTCTTCGTACGAGACGAAATAAATTCGCATTTCCTTGTCACACATTTCACACACTTGCCTGTAAGCGCAAGTTTTTTATTTTTTGTTGTTATTGTTGTTAATCCACTGGTGGGGGTGGATGCTCTGCATTGAACACAATATAAATTCAAATTATTTATTATATTTGTACAACATAGATGTCATTGATTTCTCAGCGACACGAAAACAAGAGCCAATCAAGCATCATGCAGCGCTACCAAATTCTATCAGAGCAATTATCAAAGGTCCATCTGGGTCTGGTAAGACGCAATTATTGCTTAATCTGATAATGAGATGGCTCAAGTGGGATAAGTTGTATTTAGTGGCACCATCCGTAGATGATCAGCGATGCTACGATGTGCTTAAAGATTTTAATGAAGAAGCGAAGTCGTTGGATGAAGATGAAGATGATAATGATATTGCTGATTTTATCACCGATATTGATGAAGCTCCATCTGTGGATGATCTCGATGGACGTATTAATAATCTCGTAGTATATGATGATGTGATGCTGGACAAACAATCAAATTAAGCTCGGATATATTCCCGAGGCAGACACAAAAACACTGATATTATATATGTTACTCAGCGATATACACAAATACCTAAAGTGATCAGAGATAACTGCAATCTTCTGGTTGTGTTTAATGGAGTCGATACACATACTCAGCAAAACATTCATCAGACATGGTGTTCAGGAGATATGGATATGATTAAATTCAAAATTTTCTTCTCAAAAGCGCAAGCTACCCCACACGGATTTATCACGATAAATTTACACGATCCTCTTTCGCGATATTGTATAGGTCTCGATAAAATTTTTGACTGAAAAACACAGCAGCAGAGAGGCTGAACGACAAAAATGAGTGAGCGCGTCACAAACGAACACACCTAAATGATAAAAATAAATACGTCAATGGGAAGTAACAAAAATGAGCTAACCCGTTACTGCGGTCTGTTCCCCAGCAGTATGGAAATGTGTTCGGTTAGAGGTTTCGGTTTGACGTTTGTTGACTATTGTTCTCAGCTTTTATAGGAACCTTTATTTTTGCGAACGGACCCTCCTAAACATTTGTAGGGTTCAGCCTCTCTGCTGCTAAAATATATTAATTTTCCTGATTTAGAGGGTAAAGAACTATGACACCAGTTAAGTTAATTGGACAAAAATATTTTGGGATAAAAGAAAACAAAATATCCCTGTCCTCAAAAGGACCTGACTCCAAAGACAACCAACCCCCCATCAAATAGTCTGTCCTCACGACTGATAGGAGCGAATGCTGGTTTGCATCTTACTCGTAACCAATTACCCTTCACACAGACTAACATTATGAGTATTCCAAACTCAAGACTGTTAAAGGACTGAAATTCCATCAATAAAACAATGTCTCTACATTTTGTTTCACTTACAACTAGGATAAGCTCTCAAAAGATTCTTTTTTTGTAAAACATAACTTACATTATTAACCAATCCTGGCCAGCCAAACCCATATATACTCTATTTTATGTTCACCCATTTCCAGGCTGGTTCCCATTTTTCCATACCATTAGTACCTTGTGTCCAACAAATTAAACCATACGAAAGGCAAAATTGGACGTAAGTCTGAAATCATGCAGCATATGTTTGAAAGGACCAAAGATACAATGAAAATTGCTGATAATAAAGTTATCAGTTGTAGATGAGCATCCTGTTGGCTTTTTAATAACATCTAAAGTTAATTTTATGAAGTACAAAGTATCCTCGGAATGTTAATGTTTCATTTTAGTGACCGACATCAGAAAAGTTTACAGAGCAAGACAAAGAACAACATTCAAGACATTTATAATATGATCTTGCAACCCATTTGAATCTTCAATACCAAACAGTTGTGGGAACAATTAAAATGGATTTTAAAAAAATAAGATGCGATGAATTAAAAGAATAGTTAACAAAAGTCTCCTTATACATTACACAAGCATTTGAGAATAAAAATTAACCTACAAAAGAGTTTATATGTCACGTGGATAATTGATGACAGACGGGCATTATTATATAAAAATATATCACTGTGGATATAAATTTATTTTGACAATTTTACTGAAACAGAGATAAATGCACTGCCGGAAATGCTAGAATCTGGGACTGCCGTAACTCTAGACGGACGTTCTACCATTTGAGCCACCCGAGCCGTCACTTCCATTCCTACCCGTTACACTTTCTCCCTACATTTCTGAGACACTTTCATGAGTCTCAAGGTCCAGCTTCCACTTAACTGCATCCTACCTATCCGCATGGGGGTGTCTATGTGGAATCCTGTCCGCGACGTTTAGTGTAACAATGAAAAATGCACTGCCGGACCGGGGCTCGAAACCTGGACCTCCCTAGCTCCAGATGGGTTCTCTACTATTTGAGCTATCCGAATTGACATGCCCATTGCTACTCGTTACACTTTCTCCCTGCATTTTTGAATCACGTCTATGTGTCTCAAGGTCCAGCTTCCATTTAGCTCATAGCTGAACCCTCCTTAAGTTGGAGGCGCGTATTTGAAAACATGTCAGCGACGCCAATGAAACGGAAAAATGCACGACTGGAGGGGGGCTCGAATCCGGGACCTCCCTATCTCTAAATGGAAGCTCTACAGTTTTAGCCAAACGAGATGATACTCCTAGCTTAGTTTCACTATAGACAAATATTTTAAGAGTGAAAGCCAGAAAATGTACAGTTTGAAGAAAGAAAAAAGTTTCAACACCGGAAAGATAAGGATTTGCTGAAAAAGAAAAGCATTAAATACTGTTCAGCATACTGAAACAAAACAGCACCTGCAGTGGAAAGGTTTAACTGAACCTTAACGACTAGAATGTGGAAGCATTTCATTCAAAATGAAACCTGATAATGAACGTGAAACCAACTTTAATTGAGAGACACATTAACACTCAGCACACATCAACATACGACTCCAGTTGAAGCAAGCAAAAAGGAAAATAGGCCAATAGTGTGGATAAATATATTTGGATTTATGACAAGTACTACAGATGGAACAAATAAGCTTAAAAGTTGTGAATCAGTACGAATTTAGAAATGCAGAGCATTCTTTGCAAAGGACTACATTTGTAACAATACTGAGGAAATATTTTAAAAATTCAGGCTAGTAAGACAGCGAATAAAAAAGGACATGTTTACTCACAGGGGTTATCTCTATATGACAAAGAGACTGGCATATACAAAGTTTGAAATATTTTGTAGATCAAAAGAAAGTATGTACTCGTCAAATGGAAAGGATATGATGAATCGTAAAAACGACGGGAACAAGCTGAGATGTTTGTGCCATAAAACACTTTGTGGTTAATCCCTCCTCAACTTATTTGTGGCGGGTTTACTAGTTTTGGCTTTTGTATCCAGAGGTGATCGCCAAAGGTGAAATTTACCCGGCATCGAGTAAGGTCAATACAAAGTATGACTTATGGGTGGAATAAATAGATAATCTGAGCTAATATATAGAACAGAATAACACCAGCCCCCGTTACCAATAAAGACAAAATTTAATCAAATTCCAAAAACAATAAAATTTCACAAGCAAATGATATAAACATTACAACTCGAAAGACACACTTCTTTTTTTTTGAGTCAAACTAATTAAGGAATTTCAAAATGCAAATAAGATTATAAAAATAGCCGATTCTGTTTACGATAGAATCAAATCATCATTTAACCGAGTGAGAAATCGAATAACACTGCCTTGCATCGATTCATAACCTGGTGTTCGGTTCCTTCCAAAAGGTCCACTCAGACTGTACTTCTGGCTCCTTCGCGCCGGTAAGTCCTTTTCGCTCTACTTCCCTCTTTCCAAAATTCTTGGTATCTCGTATTTTTCCCTTTTTGGCTTTCCACTCTGTTTGGGTTGTAAAACGTGTCTCTTCCCGAAACTATCTCACCTTGTAAAAATATAAACAAAAGCAACCTAAATCTTCCGTCACATTATACGGGAATAAATCATTAGTCTCACCCCTCGAGGTCAGATGTAATTCTATCGGATTCAAACAGACGTCGATGGCTATCTAGACTAATTGGTCATAACGGAACATACAACCTAGTTCCACAGACTAATGGTCTGCTAATTGCCATTTACACCACACCGAGACGTTAATTCCTTACTAGTCTCATTACACGAGAATGAATTAAATTCCTTACCCTACGTTAGTGTTACAAATACACATAATAAACTCGTTCGGATAATTTCCACGGCTTCCCGTATATCTACATTCCAACAATTCATCAATGTATATAAATAAACAATATCATTGTACGAGTTCAGATAAATGAACTCAACACAGTTATCCTAGATACATAATTCCCTGTATAGAATAAGCATGAAATTCTGGATACATAATTCCCTACCATAATCGAGACTATAACTTAGCGAGCCGTCAATGTACATATAAATAAAAATATCATTGTGCGGACTCAGATAAACAAACTCAACACAAGTATACCATATCAAGAAAATTGATCTACGACTCAAACAAATAAATCCCTGCAAATATATACAAATACAAGCAATTAAATCAAACAAGTCATCATAGTAATATCAACTAATTTACATGAGATTATGCATATACCTTGTGTTTCAAGCTTTTGGTGTCTGTCAATTCTCCAAACAATCATTTCCCCCTTGGATGATTTTTTACGAGAGATTTACTCATTAAATTTCTCGGAGCCCTCTGTTCTTGTTCTTTTCTCTTGTAGAAAAGTGCAGACTGAGTTGCAAATTTCACTACTGCACATTTAAACTGATAGTTTTTCGTGTGAACCCACGCCCCCTTCTACAGCGTAACCAATCAGAATGACATAAAATTCCCGCCTCACTAACATCGAAACACTGCACTACGTCTGACAACAAATGGCTACCAACTGTTTTCTGGTCAATGTCCCAACTGTCAGCTTCCATACAAACCAGGAATTGTACTCGGTTCCGGTAAGTTTAAACAAACTAAGCCCTTAATTATATATCGATAACTCGTGACTTTGGCTGAACCAATCCGTACACTATGGCTTTTCAATGGCGGCCATTCCCCATAAATCTAGTTAATCGTACATGTGTCTAGCTAAATGTTGCCTACAGAGATTAACAATAACCAAACAGATATCGACCTAAAAATTTGGTCTGTTGCACACTTGATACGTTAAATACACGCCTTTCCTCCTAAGGCCAAAAAAAGAAGAGCGTATAGATAGAAGTATTAAGAAGCATGAAAGGTTTTGAGTTTTTAAAAGATAGTATGTTTGTTTTACAGTGTGATAGATGTTGGGAAACAAACAGTGCATTAGAGCATGAAGGAGGTGAAATATGGACAAATTACAAAAGAAAGAGAAAAGAGTACATCCAAAATAAACACCATCACCAAACATAATGGTAGACATAAAATAGCAAGGAAGATACAAGGAGACAGTGCCCTATAAAGGGTAATCAACGATTTTATGGAAGAAATTACAAGAAGTAACATTCAAACACATGAAGCTGATCCAAACTACATCTAAAAAATGCTGAAAGACAGATCCAATCATAAAGAATACAAGCTAATCAACGAAAAGCTGAAAAAATAAGGGAAAATGAAAACCAAATAAATGTTAATGCAATAATGAGAGTATTAAAACTGCACACGGATGTCAGTCAGATTAGGTTTAGCCATCGAGGCAAATATTTTATCAACTACGCAGTTGTCCAAGAGAAAATGTTTACCATGTAAAATTTAAATGCGTCATCTAGAATTGCTATAAATATTAACGTAATCAGTTGATATGGAAAGAGGTTTTGTACCATACTGACAAAGTAAATCCAGGACACCTATTGTTGTGTATTCATTGCGAAATGTCACAAATAACCGAGGACACACTGATAGAGAAACTGGAAAACTGAAATTAAAGATTACATACATGCAAAATATAATTTAACATAAAAGAGAACAAAACAGCACTACAGTCTTCAAATAAACAGACCAAACAGAAAATCAAAAAAAGCTACACAAGACTGTTAAAACCAGAATAATCAGAAGCTCAATGTCTTAGCATAATAAAAGCCAATTTCACAATTAACTTAAGTGTCAAACACAATCTAATGCACTACTTTTAGATTTGTTGTGTGATTTTATTTAATACAATAACCCTAGTTTGCTCACAATAATCAAGTTAACATCAAAATTGCAATAGCGATAAATAAGTTAATATCAGATAAATCATTTCAACACATTGAAATATTTTATAATTACACTTTTAAATTTGATAATGATCACTTTGAAAAGGACGCATAGCGCAATCTTTCATGCAATTTAACACTAAATCGTATGAGCTAGACTGTATTGCTGGCAACATTTTAACGTGGAATATTGTTAATACATTTGGTAGATGCAAGTTGTCCTTGTTGGTTAAATATATTTACATATTTTAGGTTTATTTCCAGATTAGGAAAATAATTATTGAGTTTGCAATACTCCTGTTTGATCCTGATAATTGTACTCCACCACACAATGACATAAACCAGGTTCAAGTTAATTTTAGTTGCAACAAGGTTGATATTCCGTTTCGTCTGAATGGAGGTACATCGAGGAAGAAAAACATGACTAGTCCTGAAGAACATACAATAATAAACAGAAGTTTTGAGAAGCCTCGACCTTCTGACGTATTAAAAGTATTTAATGGAGAACTGTCCATTACATCTCTATTGATAGCATAATTTGTTGCTGGGTATTATAATGCTTCCGATAAATTGAAATTAATATTTCTACTACACTAATGTCAAGATTGAAACCTGGATTATTTTAATATTCTAATGACATTTAGAATATTGAAATGTTCGTTAATAAAGTCAGTGAGCGAATGAATGCAAATTACGACAATGAATGTTACATATTTTAAACACAACTCTTAACTTCCAATCGCTCCCTGTAATAATTATACTGTGTATATCACAAATACAATGCTAATTATTGGGATTCAATAAGCAACGAAACATGCAGGTGTCTACTGAATTTGATACAGTTTAATTCAAACAATTACTTTCACGCATCAAGACAATAACACAAAATTATTGATTATTTCAATAGTGTTTTCTTGAATCTTTGGCTGTTATAAATGTTTATCACGTTTACTTTGTTTCAAACAATGTTAATGGTCACAATAAACAATATACAAATCGGTATAATCAACTGATGATTGATGAAACGCTGATAAACTTTGATTTTGTATGCCAATGACGAATATTTGCCACGTGAATTAAATAAATCACGTATACAATGACTGGAGAGATATCTATTAGCTGTATGAATTAATGGTATATCCAAAGTGGGGATACAACTTTTATAAAAATGTACCATTTGAACCTGATAGTGATGACCTTGTCAGTAAAGATATCATACGGTTGTTGATGTTTCTAAAGCTAAAGCTACACAACACACACGAGTTAACACATATGGATTTAACAACACTCCATCACTTTTAGCTGCCTGCAAGTTAAAATATATGATTTGCCACAGTATGTCATGCAAGAAAACACAAATCAGCAGTTTTGGGGGATTCTTTTTATGAATATAAGTTGCCGAGAAATGGTTTTGTACTCCTACGTTAGATTTCTTATTGTCAAAAATTGACTGATTTAATCTGATTGACTGGTTGTATGTATCAGTGCATGTGCAACACAAATAGATACTAAAATCCAGGTACTAGAGAGTGTTTTTTTTCTCTCTCTCTCTCTCTTTTTTTTTTTGATTGTTAAAAACAAATATGTATTGTCCAGAAAAGTTCTTCCAGAAATGTTCAAGTATCTGTATACGGGATTATAAAAAAATAAGTGGTTCATCAGTGTCAGGTTACATACTACTGACGCTGATAATAATCCTTGCCTATCTTGTTTAATTTTCACTGCTTCAATACATGGACATTATATATCCTTTCCGATGTTTCAAGGTAAAATCTTTTCAAACACGATGTACTTTACATCTTTTAAATTCAGACACCACAGAATTTGGCACGATCCTTCACATCACGTGATGCATTCTCTCGCCAGGTTCATTAGATTTATCAAAGAGATGACAGGAAAAACAGACATGCCTAATTTTGCGATGATGTCTAACATTTTTTGCTGAAATGTGTAAAAAGGTTAATGGCAAATAGAAGTGCAATCATTCAAACCAACCAGTATTTCTTGTTCTCGAATGGAATATATTTCATAGTGCGCATGCGTGCTGTACATCTTTTAATCGTTTCAAATTGTACAGGAGTAAATGCATCCCATCTCTGTTTCTCAAACACCGTTGCTATAAAGCGCTGAAGGTTATTCATGTTTCATAATCTCAAGGGAAAAATGAAACACGCTAAGGATGTTGGACAATAGAGAAACTTGCTTTAAATCACATGATTTCAGGATAAATAGAAGAATGTGCTTTTTAAAAAAATACACAAAAGTCCATAAATATTAGCAAATTACGAAAAATTTAAACTTCGCTGGGCCCAAATTCCAAATCTGCACCATTTCTGAGGAAGCGTTAATCTCTCTCTCTCTCTCTCTCTCTCTCTCTCTCTCTCTCTCTCTCTCTCTCTCTCTCTCTCTCTCTCTCTCTCTCTCTCTCTCTCTCTCTCTCCATCATGCTGCTTAACAATTCGTGCGTCTTATTTAAAGGTGCCCTAGAGGTGAGAATCATTAAAGTGCATTCAAATTGAACATTTTCGCACTCTACAATAGAAACAGCTAAAAAATAGTTTTTAAAAATTCTGAAGAATAAACCATTAGGAATAACGAGAAAATCTGCAAAATCTTCAAATCTACATAAAATCCGCATACTCGAAGAAAAATACTTCGTGGAAACAAAAACGTAAAGAAAAATCCTCATGTGTGGTCTCATGTGGTCTTGTCATGGGCTTTTTTTAAAGAATCGGAAACAAAGAACTGTTTTCATATGACATATACACAATTCACATTTGACACCGACACAACTCACATTTGACATCTACACAACTCAAACTGGACACCTACACCACTCACATTTCATAACAAACTTTGATTTAGCCAGTGATAAAGATTTAAACATTGATCATGTGAGGTCATGTGACTTTTTTTGGCTCGACCAATCCCCAACAGCATAGGAAACGGTTCTCCTTGACAACACACTGTATGTGCTTGTTAGCGAAACAAGTCTAAACGATCATAAATTGCCTCGAGGAAATACCTCGAAAAGCTGAAGTAAAACGCTGAATTATCCAAGGCGACCAACGTCATCGTCGTGGAGATTTTGAACGTTAATGTCAGTTTTCGGTTCGAAACTGTAGCACAAAAGAACTAATTGCGTCTACTGTAAAATAATGTCGTTAAAGAAACAAATGCATCAGCAGCAAATTAGCTCGTATATATTATTTTCAATTTATTTATTTTCTGTTGCCTTTTTTAAATTGACATGTTTGAAAGCTATCAATCTACCACTCAAGGCATATAGGAAAATATAGCACCAAAATTCCCCCGTGATGATATTGATTTTCGGGTGACGGGCTGATATCACCTTTCATTAAAAGCTGCAATTATCTGCATCCAAATCTAGCTGCACACATCGGTGTACATTTTATACACTTATCGGTATTTCTCGTGGCTGTGCAGCTACCGTCGGCTGAAGGGTTCTTACGGTGATATGTACATTATATTTCCGGAGAAATTTTTATGTTTGTTGACTTGTGAATCCGCATGGAATAGCACAACCACCTGTCCTGCGGCCATTTAGAATTTCGCGCTTGATATGGCTGTTACCAATTACCGGTATGTGTCTAAAGTGGACGCATGTTTGTTCCGGAAAGATTTGCATGCAGCAAAATTGCACATTTTAATGAACAGGCGAAATCAGACCCACATATCGTGCATCAGTATCAACACAGATTTAGGGGGTTGATTTATCGGAGTACAAAAGGAATATCGAGTGAAGTATCTAAATCCGTGTGATTTAATGTAGTCATCGTTCAGAAGACATTTGCTGTCACGGCGTAAATTACGATATTTGACAATGATTTTACAATATTATCAACACAAGCATTTAAAGAGATTTACTAGGTCATTTTAATTGTGTCTCGTACAATTATCCCAGCTTCTTCTCAGGTAAGTATTCATCTTTTTATATGTTCCATTTGTAACATATTTTCAAACCCTGTTTATTCTGTTCGGTTTCAGGTGAGATGATGCTATTACTATTCTAGTCTTCGGTATAACCCAGATTTTCATAGATACGCTTGATCTATTGATCAACTACAACATATTCGTTATTAAATAATAAAAATTGCTGAATCTGCAAGTTTTGAAATCAAGGAAATTGAAATTCCTGCATATTAAGACGATACTGAAATATACGTTTAAGTTCAAACAGAAAGATGCTGTAAATCTTGAGCGTAATTTGATGATTAGGGTCAATGATAATTTGATATTCGACAAAATCGATAGCTCTGAAAGAAATTAAATATAGGGAATTGTTTATAATTTCTGGTTATAAAGTAGACTCTGATTTGGTATGTGAATATGCTGCAATAGATATTTGTTTCAGTAGGTAGTGATGATGTGAGACTCAACCCTCCTTATGGTGTTTGGTTAAAGCTATTTAGGAGATGATCGACCACGATGCTATTACTAGAATTTAGCAAACAATAAAATAAAATATGACATTAATGGATGGAATAAGAGAGATCTGAACAGAGATAATGACTAGAACAACACGATCCCACGTATGTAAAATATAATAATTTAATTAATTACATAAACAAAATGAAATTGAACATGACATTTGAATAATTCACTTACTCTTACAAGTAGAGTAGTAAAGGAAAACAAGGATTCTAGCCCAAGACCCCTATCCCAGGTCCCACCCAACTCCAAACAAATAGAAATTCCCACCCAGGGACCCACTCACCCAGGCCAACAATTTTTTTGTCAAAATAATGATAAGGTTTCTGGCCCAAGTTTATTTCATTATTGTTCCATAAAATTTCATACCAATTTGTTAGACAAAATTTCATACCGGCAGGGGTTGGAAATTTAGAATTCATCACCAATTATCAGTGTTTCAACTGTGGATATTAAAAATATTTCATTATCATGATAATAGAGACTAAACTTTATTTTACCGCTCACACAACGACGAGACTCAAATAAATCTTTTATTTGTGGTTATTAAGAGGATATTTTTTTTCAATAAAATATACCTTAGACCGATCAAGATCAATGGTAATTTTAGTTTATTTTTGTTGACTGATAGGATCATGAAAATCATTAAATCCCTTTGATAACTCACGGTTTAATTTTTCAAGATAATTGAAATACTCGCTGTTACCAGATCTGATAAGCGAACGTTTTAACTTGTCACGGCCACTAAAACATATTCCTGATATTTCATTGTTAATTTCAACTGTCAACTGTTTACCGTATATCATTAGATATTTGATCTTGCTATTATAGCTATTTGTCACTGTCAAATTTTCAAACATTATTTTTAAAGTTAACACAAAATTTCATACCAAAGTTGTCAAGTATAATATCGAGTATAGATCTGTCGTCGCGACAGTACCCAACAGCAAACTTATCTACTCCATTTTCGCAATAACGTTTGTCATCAAAAGTACTTAATCCACGTTTGAAAATAACATCTGTTTCAAGTTTAAGATGATTTGTTCGAATAGCCATTGCTTTTGTAAACCTAACGCCGCCGTCAAGTGCGTACTTGTCATCATCAAATTCCATAAATATTTTAACAAAATCGCGAGGCAGACCTTTTGCTTTTTTTGTTATTTTATTATTGTCTAGCAGCACGGCATACATTTTACTCGGCAATCCGATAAAATATTTGATGATGCTCGAGTTCATTTCATCCTTCAACTTATCAATAACTTTTTATTTGTATCATCATAAAATTTACTATCACGAGGGTAATCGGAGAAATCAAACAGATGTCGGTTATTGTAAATATCCTAATAGACGTCCTCACATTCGATTTTATAAACAAGTGAGTCAGTATCGGTAAACAATAATCTACTTGACGTCCACTGCTTCTCAACAAAATCATAATGAAAATCGTATACCAGCCACTTCGACAAATCAAGTACAGAAGCTCCTACGTAAATCGGATTATTTAGTTTTAAATTTGTTTTTCTTCTTTGTATTACGAAAAGATTTTCGTTAAAAATTTTCATACTAACAAAATCGTCGTCTGACACAAGTTTGTTCCGGCGGATGACATCATTAACTAGCTCGATATTTACTCGCTTTCTAATATTTTCCATTGTCTTACCAAAAACGGAGTTGTTCATAAGTTCAAAGAAATTTTTTTCAAAATCGGTTTTCGCTACAGCTCTTCTCGAAGTGTTTAAGTTAATATAACCTCTCATCCACGGCGACTGATTAAACTTTAACACTCTATGAACTTTCCTCAACACGAGACCGGCATCTACCGCTTGTTTTAAAACTTTGTAATGCAAAACATAATTTCCCTTGTCAAGTAAATTTGGTACTAACTTTTTTACCGTAGAATTATGTCTTGGTGACGCTATTGCTTGTTGCTCTTAAGATAATAAATTATAATCTATTACCAATGATTCCGCACAAAACGGATAATCGTTGTGTGAATCGTGTAACGAAATAGGATAGTCGAGATCAACTTCAACGAAATACGAAACATTGTCAGGTATCTTTTTTCTGTTTCCGATAGAAATTGGTCCGTCGTAATCCAATGAAATCCACCAAATGGCATTGGTTCTGACATCGAATAATCGTACAAATTATTAAAATCGAGATAAATGATATACTTCGATGGAAGCTCAGGATTATACTTTTTCATATACTTATTGTTTGCCTCCGCATACTTTTTTGTTATCACACTAATACGACCTCGAATACCTTTCTCAATAAAATTAAACATGTCAACGTTAGTCAGTAATTTTAACTTCACTTTACTAAACTTTAACAAAGCATCCCAAGATAACCCGGGAGCAGAGTAATACCAACAAGGATCGAGTCCAAAATTATTATAACTCACTTTTCGAAAGCTTTCAAATACGTCCGCCAGCAATAACACATCAGTTCTCAAATACAAATCATGATAATTGCCAAATGTCCTGCAATCGAATTCTTTCCAAGTATCTTGTGTGTATTTATACTCGTCATCAGTTATATTTTCCTTTTTTAGTTGTGAATAACATTTATCTTTGTCAGGTAGAGAAGTTTCATCAAATTTACTCCAATCGTCGAGATACTTGTATGGAAATACTCCTTTTTTTTGTCAGTAGATTAAATTTATCTCCAAAATAATCTTGTAAGTTATCAAACTCGCTACAACTTTTTCTAGCTCATCTAACGATGCTGCCATGAATTCTAGGCTGTCGATAAAAAGCAATTTACATAAAGTAACTGACATATACTTTTTAAAATTATTTGGGATACACTTGATCGTATTATCAAGTTTTAAACGAGACGTTATTTCAGGATCACCAAAAGCTTCTACGATAATATGACTGTCATGTCCTCGGAAGTTGTGAAGAATAACTGGAACAAAATCTGGAACATGAAACTTTAGATTACAATTATCGGGAGCCGCTCCACGATATTGCCCGGTCAAATGACAATGATCACGTACTTTTCTATTATCGGGAGAGTCAAAGACTTTTTCACAAATATGACAAAATCATGCATGCTCGTGATCAGATTCTTGTTGAGATGTCACTTTTATCATTGGAGTTGTTTTTCTTAAACGATTAAATATATCATCAACTTCGTTAATCAACTGTTTGAGAAGCCAAACAGCTGGACCCTTACCACGATATAATTTAATCTACTTGGATAAACTTGAATTAGCACAACAAACTACTTTATAAGTTACTCCGCATAGGATATGATTTTGAATTTTTCTTGTACTCGACTGGTTAGGATTATTTTCTGCGCCAAGCACAGGCTGAAGTAAGCACTCGAAGTCGTCGTATACGACGAAAGGAATTTTTAGTTTATGCTTATGATTGACGAACGGTAATAAATTATTTTCTTTGGACGGCATTGTTATTCGTTGTATATTATTACAGTACTGTAGATGCTTTTGTAATTTTTCATTGTCAGAACAACCGTGCAAACAGCAATAACAGAAGCACTTTTTATTTTTATTTTTATTATATTGCCGACCAACACACCCGTTAAAATTTTTGATCCAAACGTAATGATTCTTATAAAACAGCAAGTTTATTGTCGATTGAGAAGCTTTTTCTGAAATATACATTGGATAAACATTTTCACGCTCGTCAAGACCAAATATGTTAACTGAGATACTATTATTTTGCTTTTCAAACTTTGGTATTTGATTTTCTGCAACTGGAAAGTCAATGCCATTAAAAATTTAATTTTGACACGTGACTAAAATACTTGTCAAAGCGATCAGCGTGTTTTTCTGCTGGAAACATCGCAGGAAGAATAGCCCACTGGAAACATCTGTTATCAAAGTTCTTTACGTTTATACAGCATTTTTTATTTTTTATTTTTTTGTGGTAGGTCAATATATGAACTACCGCGTGATACGTTATATTTCATTGTGTGAAATAAAATTTTAGTAATCATCTCAAACTTCCAGCCCGAACCTGATTCTATAAATACTTCTTTTTATTTTTCAAATTTTCTGGTGTATTTCATCAGCAAGTGATGAAAGATCAGTTCCAAACAAAACACGTTTTGATTTTGCGTTAATGTAAGGGTCTGCAATTTCCTCGTCAGTCCAAAGTAGCTTTGAAAATATAACGCGATATTGCACTAGTATTTTCAAACCCTTATGTTTTTCAAGTTCACGTTTTACGGTTGGTTCTAACAAATTATAAAGATTTGTCGCAGTGAAATTTACCAGGACAACTTGTTTATCAAACCGATAGCTATTATCAAATCCTGCAAAAGCGGTAGCTATTTTAATAGGTTCTCCTTTAAGGCTCTTTTTGGCTATATCACGTAACTTCAGCATTATTATATTAAGTAATATTATATCTCTAACTGATTGGTCGATCGATCTGCGCATGTGCTAGCTGAACAATCAATTAGAGATATGAAATGCTTATAGAATAATGACACAGAATTCTGCAAGCGAGCAAGAGTATTATTATGTTCACCCCCAATACAACTCGTACGCGGGAAATATGTTAGGGTCGGTGAATCACGTAAAATATGGAAAACCGTTTGGTAAAGCAACACCAGCTGGAATGATAATAAGTGTTAGAGGAGATAATACCGAAAAAGTAGAAATGTTTAGGAAAGATTTTATTTACACTTTGTTTTGCGGAGACATACCAGCTGGACAGCTAGTATATCATGTCAACAGCGCGGTTACTGATGATAACATTGAAAACTTGTCTTTATAAAACGAATTTCAACCGCATCCCGTGTTTGATTTTTACGAGGCGAACGATAATGGAATTATTCGAAATATCCAAACAAAAAAAGTTGTTGGTTTTATGAACAACAGCGGTTATCTTAAAATAACTGTCAGAGGAACACTAACTGATCAAGTTAGTTATTATAGCCACAGATTTGTTTACGAAACGTTTAACGGACCTATACCTAATGATTTAGCGATAGACCACGTTAACGGTGTTAAAACAGACAATCGTTTAGTGAATCTCAAACTTGTCACGCCAAAAGAAAATAGCAGAAGAGGACAAGGCGGTGGTATTGGTTTCAAACGTTCTGCTAAACCTATAATATTATATAGCATTAGTACAGATGAGGATCTAAAGTTTAAATCGATTTTTGCTGCTGCTCAATACTATAAGATAAATCCGGCAATAGTTAAATATGTCACAGATGGAAAAACAAAATCAGCTACATCACTGTCAACCTTTGAAAGGATTATCTTCAAATATGATGATTAATTATATTTTTGGTAAGACAATTATGAGCAAATATTGAAGCATCATCTTTGTTAAATTTTAGTGTAATAAAAGTTCTGTCATTAAGTTTATTTTTTCTGCCGCTGTTAGCAGAATCTTATTAGAATCACCTTGCATAACGATAACGTCAACAGAATAATAACTATACCCCGACAAACATTTTCGCACTGCTTCAGCTAATCCTCCATAATTTAATATATTAACTTTCTGATGATATTTTATCTCGTCAGCAATCTTATTATTATAAATTAAATAAAAATATATTAAAATATGGACTTGATGAAACGACTTGCTGATATCTACGCCAGCGATACAATCGAGTACGATATAATCGCGGACGATAATTTTAAAGCAGGAGATACTATAGTCACAGATAAACACGACTCGGTTGATTACACAGAGGATGACATTCTACTTAACAACGACGACGAACAAAACGAGATTGTAGGTGTAGTTGATAAAAAAAACAATTACAGCAGACCGACAACTGGTCGATATAATGTAAAATATGATATCACAAAGAAAATTTTGAAATTTAATTTTACAGTAGCTGAGAATCAGTCCTTCTGGCGGCTGACAAAACCCTTTTTAAACATTAGAATTCCAGACCGACAGAAAAATATAAAATTCGATTTCATATTTGTCAAGATATTTAACCTAATGACGATATCTGACGATCGAAGACGATATTTGATGTCGTTATGTGAGCCAATAAAATGTAAATCTGTCAAACGTAAGTACGAGGAAATCTACAAAACATTATTTCATAATTTGTTTGGTTGGTACCCAACTATTAAATTTATCGCTATAACCGCGCCACTTGACAAGGCTTTTATTACCACGCTTTTTAATTACTCGTCCGATAACGAAAATATCTTGTTCAGTTTTGTGTAGTTCTTGTTCGTAAAAACTACCAATCACGGGCTCACCTAATAAATCTTTTAACGCATAGGTAATCAGTATTGTCATTAAAACTTTATCAACAATAAATACTTCTTCGCTCCAGTTTGGGGTAAATCCTTTCTCAAATACTTTTTTTTGTCAGAGAAATTTTAACTTTATCACCAACTTTAAATTTATGTCTGCGGTACATGTTGGATTTTTAATTGCATCATTTGGTGACATTTTTATTGATCTGTGTTTCGTGTTATTATATTTATCAACAATCTGCTGTAGATTGTCAATATATTTATTTGTGTTTTTAGCTGTCAAATGATTATGTATCAACTCGTTTAGTGTGTGATTAAATCTTTCAACGATAACGTTTTTGCCCTCATTTCCCGTAACATATTTTTTATGTTATTTTGTTCCATAAATTGCTCAAATTTTTTATTAAAAAACTCCGCTCTATGATCGGTCCAAATTTTATTTGGTTTTCTTTCTGTACTTGTTATTATTTGTTTTAACGCATCAGTCGTCGATGTTCCTGTTTTGTCGAAACGGGTATACCAAACTCGTATTTACTAAAAACGTCAATAACGTTAAACAAGTATTTCTTATTATCGTTGAATTAAGCAAGATTTGAGATATCTACTAAATCTATTGCCCAGATATCTTCAACGGCATTTGCGACAACCTTACGTCGTGGAAACATTTTTTTTTAGGTTTATGTAATTCGGCTGCAAGATCATCATATAATTCTTTTCCAAGCCCTAACTTATATTTTGTTCCTGTCATTAATTGAACTAACTTTCTATCAAATCGTTAACTCATATTTACAGGTTTCATATCACGTAGTTCATCTAACATTACCTTGTCACAGTCTGATTTTGAGCTCTCTACATGAACGTTATCGGTACGCTCTATATCACGATAACAGATATCATGACGCATTGCTATTGCATCAACCTGATTATAAGGCTCTTAACCTGGTAATGGATTATCGTTTTCGTCCAACTGTTTGTCTAGTGGATTCTACGGTTCAGCATATTTATGGCGAGGCAATGTACACCCTCCTTTTGGTCTCGGTAATTTTCCAATAAATTTGTGGATGTCAATACCGCTGCCAATTACCTCACGGGGATTGCATGATTGACACAACGTAACAATTTTATCTTGTTCTATACAAAGATCTTTATCACAATCACAATTACATTTCATTTTATTTTATTTTTTAATCGTCGATGAAATATTTGTCAGCAAAAAAATATTATTATAACATCTGAAAATTGCTGTTTTTGAGCAACTTTTTGTGTTTTCTGACCAATTTCACCTGTGCTTTTAAGGAAAATGGTTAAAATCATCAAAGAAAATAAGTCCGATTTATTATTTTTTGACGGTCAAACCTCAGAGGGGTCAACGGGAATTTAACATTGGAAAATCAAAAAATCGATTTTTAACTGTTCCTCGTCCAATTTTTCCACAATTTTTCAGAGATTTTAAGCAAAATATCAACAAAATAATTGGACGAAGACCAGAAAAAATAAGAAATCGGACTGATTCTCTGCGCCTTCTTCGAAAAATATTTTGTAAATCTGAAAATATTTTATAAATCTGAAAATATTTTACAAATTTTGACAAAATTGTTGGGTTTTTTTTACTAATTTTTGGTTAAAAATCCTGTTTTTTTAAGGGAAGGTAGTTGAAAAATCAAAGAAAATCAGTCCGATTTCTTATTTTTTTGAGGGTCAAAATTCAAGCGTGGTTGTACATGATTTTTAAGATTTCGATAAATTTCGCAATCTCTTGCTAAAACATTATCAAAATCGACAAAAAAGCAGACCAAAAATCACCTAAAAATAAGACATTTTGACCAAAGTTTTTCGTTTTTATCAAAAAATCTTTAAAATCAAGTACAAAATCGCTCGAGGTTTGACCTTTAAAAATAAGTAATAAGACCCAAAGATATTTACCTTTCGTCAATTAATCATCTACTAAAATAACTTCAGCTCCAGATGTTGATTTCAGAAACATACTTTTTTTCTATCACAAACGGCGCAAATGCTTTTTAGCATTATTCTCTTCTTTTTTTTCCGTTGTCTCATCCTTATTCTGTTTTAGTTTTACATTTGAGACAATATGTTGACATGTTCCTTAGTTTAGATAAAATTATCTGAAATCTCATCGTTTGCGTGAGAAGGTTGCTTGTCAAATTGCAAAATAAACTTTACAAAATCAGAATCTTCAGAGTTTTCACTCAGGGTCATCTGTCGGATAAACATAATGCAATAATAACCACAAACGGATGTTCCAACCGGCTGTAGTTGATTCTACGAGTGATTTATTTTTTTAAATTTTTTTAAAAATATATTTTTTTGTCAGATCACTCGGAGGAAGTCCGAATGAATCAAAATAATTATTATCGTAGACAGCAACCCAGTGAGTGCAGGATACATCGTTAAAGTTTTGGATATTTATAATACACGAACCGCTGGCAGGTACATTATCTAATTCGTCCTTAGAATACACTCCGCGAAATCCGACAACGTCATTCAATTATATCAAAATTACTCTACGGCGTCTGGTACCTGGTAGAGTCATTCCACGTCCTATCCCTAGCAGGATTGGAATTAGACTGCCTGCTAATCCCGCTAAAAGTGGAGCGAAAGGAATAATTCCTCCTTGTTTTGTTTTTCTTGGCGCTCGCTGTCGTTTTGTTTTCTTTTTTAGATTTTGTCGCTTTGGCTGACATTTTTATTTTTTATTGTTATATAAAACTCACGACAAATTTGTTTGGTACCATCTCCAGATATCGCTTTTTTAGTTGCTTCAGATACTGCCCCTGATGCTGCCGCTAGTCCCAGTGTTCCTAGTACAGGTAGTATTTTTGGTATTGCGCTAGCTATTACAGAAAATGCTGGTCCAAAAAATACGCCGTGCTTTGACATCGCTGTTATTTGTGCAACAGATAGTTTGAGAACAAACGGTTTTCCCCGATTAAGTTTATTAATTTGCTGTTGCGTCAACATTATTTTCACTGCGGAGACTTTGTCAGTCTCTGGGGATATCATTAGAGACACAGAATTACGTTTAGCAACCGTTGCTGATAATTTTTAATTTGGCCGGATGTTAGGTATATTTCTCTGGCTGTGTATTCCGTTTTCATTTATACTTGTTTGTCATACAATACTCACACTTGGATAGTCATCCTTCCTTGGTCACATCAATTGTCAAAAATCTATCACTGACAACTATCGCATATACGTTATATTGTTCGGCCGGCAATACGCCAAGCGTCCAAGTGACATCAATATCAACAGTCGATCCGATAACTTGTTCGGAATGTTTTGATATATCAAAATAAAAGATAGCATACAGTGATCGAAATTCCTCTACTGATATCTGAGATCCACTATCAGCGTCCTGATATTTTTGCATAGCCTCCATAAGGTACATATACGGCCGAGATATGTTTCTGGTGGAGTCCACGGCAAAATTGCATTCTATTGCACGTTCGGAATATTCTTTAGAATTTACTCTAACAAAGATTCGTCTGACATCCAGGTTATCAAATACGGAGTTGTTCATTTCTTGATCATTACGACGTGCCTGTCTTTGAAATACAACGGACAAATGTGGAGGCAATTGTTCGCTTGACGTAGTTGTAACACGCCAGGTGTAATCAGTTGCGTTAGGAATCGCTGTTTGGTAAATTCTGTTTTGCTGAAAATATATTTTGTTTCGTGTAAGCGGTCAATAATGATTCGAGTTCCATCGTTTTAGCTACAGATGGGACAACTCATGGCATCCACAACGCTAATCTTGTAATAGCAAAATGTCCTTCAGCCACACTAGCGGCGTGTATTATACAAACGTTTTGATCAGCTCGATCTAAAATAAGTGTATGTTTTACACCGCGAGAAACTTTGTTATATTCGCGGCAAAATGCAAATATTGTACTTAACGGAAGCATCATCGTTATTTGGCGAGATTCTGGGGCAAATGCATTTCGTTTGGCATATCCTTCGTTATATTGCTGTCGTCGTATATTTGCACCGGCTAATCTTATAGCGTCTCCAATATCAGCAACTGCATTACCAGCGGGATTAACGATTAGATTATTTTTATCTGGGCCAGGATCACCAGCACCAGTACGAAACTCGCTTGAAACAGCTATCCCAAATGAGGTATCTTTAAACACATCATATTTGTGGCCACTGATTGCGAACAATCATCGCTGAAGGAGACGATGTTAAGTATTGTACTCGCTATAGGCAAGTGCATTGAAATATCTTCCACGGTTTGATTGGCCAGTTTGTACCGAGAGCTTTTAAATAAACTCCAACCGTTATTGACAAGTGCAATTTCTGCACCAGCTGCGATATCACCACCTATCGCAGTTAGTAATTGACTACGCACTTCTAACACTGCTGTGTGCTGCAATAGAAACACGTCCTCGTCTCTTGTGTTAAAAGTTCTGACGCCAGCTTTATTTGGTTCGTTTGAGTGTTCGTCTAGATACTCGACGTACTCGAATTCTGTCACTGCGTCGTCGGTATCATGTTCTTCGGCAAGATCGAGATAATTTTTAACTGACATTATTTATTTTACAATCGCCACACAATATTGTGTGGCACACAAAATTACAGCAACTTAAAAGCAGCATGCGTTATTATTTGTCTTGTTTTCTTTACAAGTTTGCGTATTATCTCTTCACCACGTGGTGACAATAATTTTTTTGTTGTAGCTATCATAGCACGTTCTGTTTCCGCTGTTGGTGCAATATCTGATATTGCTCGTTTTATTTCCAATGCTGAAGGCGGGCTGCCTTTAATTTTATCAGAGATCTTTTGTCCTACTGTAGTGCCAGCAGTGCTAGCAATAGCTTTACCAGCGTCAAGTGCAACTGATGCTACTTTACTCGCAATTCCTGAGATATTTTCAGCTATTTTTGTAAATATATTTTTAAAAAAATCCACCAACAATTTTTCTTCTATAAACTTTGTTTTGTCTCATCTTTGTTATTAAATTAGGTTGACAAAATTTACGCTTACAATCACGAAGTGATCGCGCATAAAAAGTGTAAATAGTACGTGACAACTTCATTGTTAAGATCTGTTTGTCGTCCTCATTGATCTGTTAGTTGCATTGTTATGTTTGTCTGGTTTTCAGGAGTAATCGGGTAGTATATTATTTGTCGAGGAGTAATTTTCATCAGTGACCCAGGTGGGACATCTGCTGAAAAAGTATAGATTATTAGACCTTGACTTCCTAAAGCTGAATACGACACTAATGTAATAGAGCAATTGATTAGTATTGTGTTCACTTGTGTTATGTTAACTGGCACATCTCCGTCATACGGTACACTTTGTTGTGCAACACTGTCATATTGTTGGCTTTTAAAGCCTAATAATGATGTGATATTAGTCGCTTGTGAGAAATCGAGTATCAAATTATTTTTTAATGTGATCCTGGCTCGTAGCGTATTATAGTTTGGAGTTAATTCAAAATTGTCTACGGCAGTGTATTTTGTTATCAGCTCTCTTATAGTTTTGTTGAGATCGGTCACGTTATACGCCCCCTGTGGTATTCTAACTGACACCCAAGCACCAGAATTAAATGTAAAGTCATCATTGACATTTAATTTTACATTTGCCATAGAATGCCATACTGTAGCAGAACTCAAACCGATTTCGTACTATTTATTCGGATCTAGTATTTTTGGCGGATTATAGTGGACAGAAAAGTTTGCGCAGTCACTCGTTGTTTGTGAGGAGTCGAGTAATAATGTTGTTGACATTTATATTTATTTTGTTAGATAAGATCGCTGTGTAAAATTTTGTACTCGTCTGATGTTAGTAGTCTGCTCGATCTAAGTTTATCTAATATATCAATAATTTCGTTGTTGATTTTTGCGCTTTCATTGCCATCCTCTTTTGATGATATTAATAACAATAGTCTGTCAACTAGTTCGGCGTTTGATGTAAAACAATTTATACCTGTTCAAGTTTTTTCCTCTGGTAATCTTTTATCTCGGTCGTTATCGTACTTATCAACTAATCTTTTAAATGTCCAACCATTGCCATACTGTTTTGGTCTAGTTCTGTACTGTTTTGTTGTCGTATGTAAAACCTCAGCAATAACTCCGTCTCTTCTGATGTCTAACATAGCCAACAGTTCTTTATTTGTGCTAGCTTTTATAAGCGGTTCTTCAGCTTCAAAAGATTTATTAATTTTATGGTTTAAAATTCTTTATAGCTTTTTATAGTCATCATCGCTCAATTTTCGAATGTTACCAAGATCGTTAAGTTTGTCTTCTGTCATATATTTTTTAATAAATTCGGAAACTTCGGAATCGTCTATTCTTGAAATAGCTTGTTTTCAGTAAAAAAAAAATCTTATCTTTCCTTGAAGAGACATTACTTCTACGGTAGTTTCAGTTGCTCTTTTTTGTTCCTCAGCTAATTTCTTTGTTTTGACATATTTTCTATCAAATTCTTTAACTCGTCCGGATTAATTGTTGATGTTGCTATTTCTTGCTGAAGTGCAAGAGGGTTATTTATTAATCTCTCAAATTCAGACTGTCGTGCAACAGGATCAGCAATGCTTTTCACAAGTACCTCTGCAATTTTTTTAGTTTCTTCTTTTGATCTTTTTTCAAGTAAACCTAACAGACCTTTTTCTTGTAAATTTTTTAGTTCTTCAGGAGATAATGCTGATATCTCTGGTTGTTTACCGAGTACTGCTTCGGTAACAGGCTTAAAAAGTTTAGCAGTTTCTTCTTCTGCTTGAACTTGTCCTCGACGAGCTTCTTCCACCTTTTTCTAATAAGCAGCTCGAGTTGTAATAAATTTTTTAATAATTCAATTATTTTATGTTTGTTCATTGTTTATTTTTTAACGCTCTATAAAATTCGTCTATAGAAATGTGTCGATACAACAACGAAACATCTTAGCTGGATCACGCGCTAGTTTATCAAATAAAAAGAAATTGTATTTGTCTTTGGTTGCTTGATGATATAGTTCAATAAATTTATCTTTTGTTATATCCCGTATTTCGCCTAATAAATCTGTCAACGTTATAAAAGCCTTGCGCTAGGTAAATCGAATTACATTTTTTTGTTACGCGATAATGAAAAGGACGACTTAATCTTATTCATCTCCTCGTTGTTTAGAGGAATATCGTCAAATACAATTATTTTATGCTCGGACTAATTAACTTCGTCAACTGGAATTAATTCCTCTGGCTGTTTTATTAAAAATATATCATCGCCAGCGTCAAGCTCATCACGAAGTTTATCATTGTACTCTCTCAATTATTCGTATTTATCCTGTTGTGGGTTAAGTGTGTAAATATATCCCCTATCGTAGTTAAAGTTATCGTTGAGTAATAAATTTAATAATAAATTTGTTTTACCAGAGCCTGTACGACCAACAATAAGATAATGACATTCTGGAAGTTCGTTATTATGCTTGTGTTTGATTAACCGTTCGGTGTCAAAATTTAATATTGTTGACTTCGCCATTATTATTATATAATTTTATGTTATATATTTTATATAATATGATCTATTACACAAAGTTTGGAACAGCACTTACAGGAGACGAACCATCAACAATAACTGATACATCATCACTAGTAAAAAAAAACCGGCGACATAATGACAGGTAATTTGATGATGTCAAATCAACGAGTACTTGGTTTAGAAGTAGATTATCCGCCACCAAAGGTCAATCTTACTCAAGCGGTAAGTTACTCACAACTAAAACCGATCGATAATAACAAACTATCACTGACAGGAGGAACTTTAAGCGGTAACTTGGATATATCAGGGAAAAAATAATAAATTTGGAAACCGCGTATCCGCCAGCAAACTTAAATCAAACCCAAGCGTTAAGTTATTTGCAGTTGAAATACGTTGATAATAACAAGCTTGATAAAACAGGTGGAACGGTTACAGGTAATATTAATATGTCGAGTAAAAAACTTATTGGGCTGGAAACCGTATATCCACTAGCAAATATTGATATTACACAAGCGGTGAGCTATGCGCAACTAAAATCAGTTGACGATAACAAGATTAATTAGACCGGCGACACAATGAGAGGTAACCTGATAATGAGCAACAACTCAAAAATAACTGGATTACCGACAACCTCGCCACCAGCTAATGAGACTGATGCTATTAGTTATGCTCAGTTAAAAGAAGAACTAACCCCGTATTTGAAACGATCCGGTGGACCAATGTCAGGTAGCATAAATTTGAGAAATAACAAAATAATAACGACATATGTTCCAGTTAACCCTACTGATCTGACAAATAAGGCGTACGTTGATAGTCTGTCCAGTGCTGCAAAACGAACCAACATTAATGTTGGGTATATTCAAATACTTTTTAAGACAACTGACAACCGAGTTTTGTTTGAGGTTAGCGCATCATCATACTATCCTGAAAATTATCCTCATCACGCTTTCTCTGATAGACAAGAATGGACGACTAACGGAAAAAACAAAGACTTTTGGATCAAAATCAAATGTCCCGTTGCAGTCGATATTGGGCAATTTCATCTGCGCGGTCGATTAAACTAGTGTTGGGCGAATGTATGATTGGCAGTTGGAAGGATCAAATGATGATATTAACTGGGCAATATTGTATAGTACAACAGACACGTATATATCAACAACACAATATTTTACGATTCCGATAGAAAATACCGTTATCAAGTACTTTTATGTCCGAATTTACGTTGTCACGGCTGAAGATCCGTTTCCGGGATTGACAGCATTTCAAATATACACACTCGATGATAAAATTTAATTTGACATTATATAATAAATGTCAGAACCGCCAATTATAGCTGTTGCGAGAGAATTTTATGATAATATTTTTAACCACAACAAATATTTCAGTCCTGAAGCAAAAGCAAAACTTATGATCGTGGATATGAGAAATATTCATTTCGATTCAATAAACGATCCAAAAGTGGTAGAAAATTTTAAAAATTTTGCTCGCGTTAGGTATATGCGAGGACTACAATTAATAGAAGCAATGAGAAACTTTGATATTATAAACAAATATTGTCATCCTGATGATTGCCTAGAAGAACCAAATCAAGTTGAAATCATGCTAAAAAGAAAAATATTGCTCGAGCTCAGTAAGAAAAATATTGATAGAATAATTCAATCAAATCTGTTCAAAGCACGAGCTTATGGTACAAGAACACTGGAATAAATACGAGTAAACGAGAATCATAGTCGTCTTGACAAACTAGCGGAAACTAATATGATAAGACTAAAAAGAAACAAGGAGTTATACAATAGTTTTATAAAACGAGAAATTTTTAGACATCTCGGTATGTACCACCACGATAAAGTAACCCTAGTTAAAATTGTTAGCATGACAGTGGATGCGGAGTTAATTATTAAATTGTACTCGAATGCAATTTGACCAATGATGCGTAATAAAACAGAATTCGATCCGATTATTCTTAATAAATCTCTAGAGATAATCAAAGATTTTAACAAGGACATTGGAAAGTTCAGTGATGATGAGCGAGAAAAGTTTTTTGATGAAGCAACACAAACAAAGTTGGAAGAAAAGATTGATTCTTATTACGACATGAGTGAAGACGATGATATTCCACTTCCAACACTCCAGCTCTCTAGACAATTGTCATTGCGAAATTATTACAATGAAATTGAGAAAATACTCACGAAACCATGCGAAAAATTAATGTTAGAAGTAGCTTATGTTATCGGTCTTCTCACGATTGAGCGAGACAGACCTCGAAAATTAATGCTAATAAATTTTGTAGTCGCATACGCAATTATCAGACAACATCTTGTTCTCAAAAATTTTACGTTGGATCAAACAAGCTCGGTACTAGGGTTTATTGATGAAACAGAAAGAGAATACAGTAATTTGGTAAATAAAACAGACTTGTTTGAACGTGAAGTAGAAAACACGTTTGACTCCTACAGTTAGTTAAAGAAAAATGAGGTACTAACAGATGAACGATATAGAGATACTTCTTCAGATGTTTATGACAAGTACAGAGATTTTATAGCTGATCCTAACAATAATACGTTCCGTGAGTTTCTTCATTCGATTGTTGGTACTAGAGTTTTCAATATCATGTAAAAATTGTAAACGAATATTGTATAATGAAAAAACAGATCGTCGATTTCAATCATATTTCAAATGAAATTCCCAAACAAGATGTTGACGCACTAATGCAATATTATAGATATTATCATAAAAAAAACTTTGGTGAGTAAAAGTTATAAGTATTACAGTAGAATACTCCGAGTAATATCATATTTCCCACTGCTCATAACAAGCTCTGGTATACTCTCAAGTGGAGCATCATTAAACTTGTTTTTGTTAATGCTATCTGGTGTTGGTATTTCTCTTGCAACAGCGTGTAAAAAATTGAGCCTCGACTTGAGACCAAAAAATGCCTACAAAACAGCGAGTATCACTTATAAAAAAATTGCTTGATCAGATTCGATCTTATTTGCGAGGTATAAAATATGATATGGACGATTTAATACGCGAGTTTCGTATTATTGACAGCATGTTAACAGATATTCTACCAATGAGAATTAACAAGTATGAAAATAATTATGGCGATGATAGGGTATGAAATTTTGTCTAAACTTTAGAAATAAAATGATCTCAAACAGTGTCTTTAATCCTACCTAATCAATTTTATCTAACAATAATACAATAAACTTGGGCCAGAAACCTTATCATCATATTGAGAAAATAAATTGTTGGATAGGGGTCTTGCGCTAGAATCCTTGTTTTCCTTTACTACTAGTAGAGTTACAAAATTTATGCGAAATTTAATTAGTCATTCTGTTAGACCGACAGAATAAATTTCATCATATAATCGAGTGACTGATCGAAATCAAATTGCCGGCATGTCAGCATCACCTGGTTGCTTCCGTTCTTTTCCAAATCACTGTTGGTGATAGGTCGGCGTCGCAATATTTCTTTGCCTTCTCTTTCTCTTCCTTTGCCTCTTCGGGTCATCCCCAGTCTTGGATGTAGACTGTGCTCTTTTCCACTGTGCAGTACAGGTATGGAGCTATCTTTCCGTCAAATAAATATAATACCGAACCTAAATCCGTGTCAGGTTTTTCCCTCTCCTGGGGCCAAATAATATTCCCACTCTTTTCACATCATATATCGTCTATCGTAATTCAGCAGTACTAAGCTACGGTCAGTTCGTAACCTGCTACTGATAAACAATCCTATTAACGTGAATTTATGGTTGTTTTTTTTTTTTTTGTTTTTTTTTTTTTTTCTAGCGGCTACTTGCATTCTTAACTGGAACTATGATATAATTAAACTTCTTAGATAAATCATCACAGCCCACTGTGGGCTGTAAATTACTAGATGACTATATCAGTCGGCTCAGGTTCCTAATGCTAACATCATCGATTCTCGGCTGAGAAGAATTCACAACTTAACACACAAACGAATTAATATTCTTCACACTCCTTGTCCTAACTACGTTCCTTACTAATTAGCGATTCAGTGACATACATTTCCAGATATAGAAATATCAATTTCTCAGCATACATTATGCAAATCATTTAAGACATGCAAGTTACTTCTCATAATTCGTATCAGAAGAAATGTATAAATTCTTTAGAATACATGATTCCAACAGCATATGAGACAAATAAATTATCATTCTATGACACCTGTTTCAAACGGCCCATGCTTTCCCCAAAATGGTACTAGCAGCTGCCTCGCTTGTCGTTTAGCGTTAAGAGGTGAGTGTTATCACTGGTCGGCCTGGTGTCAGGATAATGTGACTGAGTGGGACATGATGAAACATGTCTGCGGTATGAAGCCCCAGTGCTAGACATTACTATAAACTGCTACACTGCAGACATCGTAGCGATATGACTGAAAAATTGTTAAAGCTACGTTAAAAATTTAAATCACACACACACACACGCGCGCGCGCTCGCGCGCACACACACACAATTTTGCTTTGGCTTGTCTCAATCATGTCTTTCCCTACACTTAATACTACATTGATATATTTGTCGGGTTCTAATAAAAATCCAACAGGCTCCAAACAGAGGATATACCATTTATTGAAAGCCTAGCCCATTTGTCAACCTGAATGGTTGCGTGCCACGCTGACCACGACAGAATGTACTGCGAAAACTCTAAAATATTTGTACCATTACAATTTGTGTAGATAATACGATACATTGGTGTACTTTACGTTAAAGATCAAAAAAGATGATACTACACAGCCTGTAGCACCTAGTACAGTAGAGAAACAAGCAGGAATATTCGTTGTCATTAAAATGTTATAAAATCAGGATTTATCAAATCAAGGTATAGAACCGTGTTCTACCATAACAGAAGAAATTCAGGAGAGATTAAATAAACCCAGAGGTACTAGAAAAGTCATAAACACAACTTAGATACCCATTAGAACCTACTGTTTTACGAAGACAACCAAAACAAGTACCTGAGGAAATAGAAAAGCAAAATTTGGGCAACAGAAAACCACAATTTAGAAATGATACAAAACAATTAAAAACAGAAAAATGAGAATTATTTGTCAAAATGACAAGAGTACATCATTTACTTGTTGATGAAGAATAAATTGTCCAAGATAATTTACTAACATTAAAATAAAGAGAAATGGGAGATTATAAACATAAGCTGTGGAAATCAACGCCTAGAAAAATAATCGTTCAAAATTTAACTCCAACATCAAGACGAACAGAATTTTAATAAATCAAGAAAAACGCAAGGAAGTCAAAACTAATTCGAAATATTAACAACTTTGAGCATTTACAACTTCACAATGGGAAAAATTAAATTAATGATAAAAAGTAAACCTCCTTTTGGAGAAATAAAAATATTGTATTTCAAAGACATGACATTACAGTTGTTCTTATAAACATTGCAGTATGTTTGAAAATATCAGTATTTGCTCTATGATGCTGAAGAAGTGTTACGTTCCTTGACAATATATAAAGGACTTTATAAATATTCGTAAGTATTTATTTGCCTAGGCCGATCTAATTGTAGAACTATCTTCATCCTAATCCTTCTTCGTCACAAAACTTTACATTTTTGTCTTCTTTTTTTATTCTCTGCACTTTCTATTGCGGTGTATCGGACTGTTTATCAGTCTTTGGGATACCGCTCTTTATTACCTTGCTATTGATGATCGGCTTTAATTCATGTTTAATAAAGTCACTTGGCTTCTTGAATTCATCGATACTTACCAATTTTCATCACCATGTCACTCGGTAACAAAAAGATACTGTCACCGCCAATAGCAATTCACTTTTCAAAATATTATGTATTATTCAAAATTCATCTGTGTCGTTGTGTTGTTGTTCTAAAATTAACAGCTTCGTTAGCTATTTAGCAGTGTCTTATACTGTCGAAACAGATTGTGTAATATACTGCTTTTGTGTATGTGCACCCAGAATGCAGATTGCATAACATATTATACCATTATTCAATATAGCTATTCCTACATCTGTTAATCCATAGCCATCTAACAGAGAGACTTGTGTTCAGCTAGTAGATTCCCCTTTGACATGCAGTTTGTTACATCAGCCGACAATGTTCTTAATTGTTCAAGAGTACCTCATCCAGAGTTATAAAGATGTGTACCAGCAGTTATCGCTATAGCAGGCGTCAGCCCCACAAAACCTTACTGAGCGGTTTAATATTATTAATTATTTTACGTCTTGAGTTATCTGAGTAATGGTGTGGTGGCATTTTTATATTTTAACAGAATGAATTGGATTGTTTCATATCGGTGCTACTGTTGTTTTTTGGGTTTTTTTTTTTTTCTTTTTATTTAAATGAATTGTCATTGGGTATTGGTATTTTGCATTCAGAAATCAATTTTCGCATCTGTAAATAATATCAAATATGGGTATTAATTTTACTAACTTTGATCAATAAAATGTCCTAACGAAGTCCCACAACCATCTGTTGTCATCGATATAGTTCATTTTAATTGATTCTGCCAACGTATAATGTCGCATTGTGATCAGTACCTGTTCAGTGAATCTTGACTATCAAAATTTAATAGTATAGTTTTCAAAAATGTTTGATGGTTTGCATGTAAAAAAAAAACACACACAAAGCAAAACAAAACAACTTTTTAGCTTATTATATTTTATCTCGTTAAATGCATTGGCCATGGTTAATGTGAGTAAACCAATTTAATGCAATTTAGTCCATAGCCAGAGGCAATATATAAAGATAACCAAAAGTGAGAACACATTAGCAGCAGTCTATCCATTTTAGACTGTAGTGAACTATTTTTTTTTTCTCTAGTGTCTGCAGAAGCAGCGCTGTAGCTATATCTGTACCTATGTACAAAATTTAAATTCAAGAAATTTCTGTCAAATTGCCTTTCCATAAATAAAAACAATGAGTCTCTATTTGCTATTTTTCCACAATCTCGTTTAATTTTCTGCCTGCTTTTCTTTCTATCATTTTCATTCAACCACTGAAATACCAGTTTAATTTATTGTCTTTAGCGCAATCTTCGCTTCTCTCGCATTTTTTTCCTACTGCATTTATTACATTTTAAAACTATTGTACTTCGCACATATAAATGCTACGTCATTATATCATTTAATTCAATATTTTAATTATAATTACTACCAGGTGTCCTTTAAAAAATAATAAATGTATCTACGCACTATAAAAGGTGTCCTGATTTTGACTTCATGCCGATGGCATAACATTTATCATCTTATCAACTGGTTTTGGTAATTCTTTATATCTTGTCAAAATTTTGTCCAGGAACTGTTGGTTGAGTAAATGCATGAATCACTGTTATACCTTCTTAGCAGAAAATTATAAAGATGTTAAAATGTCATCATCACACAATTGTCTCTGAGTTTCCTTACTGTTCATGATGTTCAATATTTCATATAAGAGTTTGTATTCTTTTTTACATTTTATCTGGAATTTTTAGCTTCTTTACGATCAAAATATTTTTCAATGTTCTTTTTTGTCTTTCTTCTATGATCTCATTCATTACACAGTAAGGATATTATCTATATTGTAGTGGCCGATCACGTTTATCATCAGTACCATTTTCCTGTTTAACTGCGATTTTTGGGGGCTGTATCTTCTTTTTCCCATCTGGCTTCGTGGTCAACATGATTTCGTATGCCGTGTATGTGTATTTCCTTCATTTTCTAACACTCTGCTTTTTCGACATCTACATTCAGGCAGACTCATTATGTTTCAAAACTTCACAGTTCCGTGTACCTTATTAATACTGTCTATCTGTTGTACTTTTGACTTCTCCCAAGGAGTGGAGTCATTTTCGGACATCATTTATTTTCATAGCACAGTGCTTTCAGCTGCTTCATAATTGCTAAACATTTCCATTTCGCTAGTAAGTACTTTTGGCAGTCGATTCATAAACGGCTTCAATATCTTTCAGTTTATATACATTATTTTTGTGTCTGATAGGGTTAACTCTTTTTTGCACGAAACATTCCCTCTATATGCTCCCTCTTTAAGTCTCCCACTCCACAGTTTCGTATTTTGTACTGGAGTGAAGTATTCAAATAAAAGGTCAATTCCGAAATCGGTTATTTTAGATGCCCTTTTTTTTTTTTTTTGCTACTTGACAAGCTTGATTTAATGCTTGCGGAATAAATTTTGACTAAAAATACGATTAAACCATCATAGAAAGATCATTTTATTTTGCATCGTAAGGGATGTAAACAAACGTTTCAGTATTGGGCACTTTTCCCAGCACCGACGGAACTTCACGCAGACGACAGAAGTAACCGTTTGCGAAAACTGTGGATAATAACCTTAAGTCATCCACTTACTTGCCCGACTTTAAATATTTCCTATAAAAAAAGACATGTTTGGTATTTCGAAGATCTACCTATTTCACCAATATTGAATGTATTCTTTCCCAATGAATCAGTTGTTATGTAACCATACACATCGACCAATACTCTTAATCTGTTTTCCTCACTGCGTGCTTCTGTTTGAGTCATTGCTATAGACTGTGATGAGTGTCGGTATATACTTCAATTAGCTGTAGTCAATCTATTTAATTTTTATGACTGAAATACTTCCTCGTGATAATCTTCATAGTCCTCTTCAACTTTCCCACTAGAGATACTTTCTGAGTAGGTTCAAAAGTATTTGATGTTTTCCTTTTTCAGCAAATCTTTAACTTTCCTGTTGTTAAAATATTTTTCCTCATCAATCCGCTTCTTTGAAGGCTTTCGATCTTGAAAGGTTAATCTGAACTCATTGTATTTCATCTTCCTTTTTCGTTTTTACTTTCTTAGCCCAAGCTTAATTCTATCAAATATATATTATTGATATATTAGTATCAACCGTTATATTTTTCATACTTTTGCATCTCATCAATGTCTGCCTGGCATTGGTCATCCATAAGACTAACGTAGACCCTTGTTTAGTGAAATACTTCTCGTTTAATTTGTTCACACAATTGATTGGCATTTGTTTAAGGAGATGGATTTTTAGATTTGTATTAAAATGTCTTAAATATCGTACTGTTGAAACATCTAACTTTTAAAGCTGTTGCTGCTTATGTCAGTTATTCGATGACTTTAATCTGTAAATGTGCATTTTCTAAAAAAAAACATTTCCAGATATCGTTTTATATTTTATTAAATCAGGAAAGGAACAGTATTATTCTCTTATTTTGTAACATCCAAACACATAAACAAACAGTGATTTTATGTTAAACTCATTAAATATTTCTAGCACAGCTCACAAACTGCTGAGTTTATCACAATATAGATGTTCTACTATTATTTATGTTGTGTAAAGAATTTTTTCTTATTTTGCATTCGTTGCGCTTGCGCTCAGCTCAGTGCTCGTCATCGTCTCTAGAGTCGATAGGCTCAACAAGAGTACTTCATAATACTATTAATTCAATAGTGTATTAATAAACAGTCTTACTTAAAGTTCTGATAATATGTTGACCAAAAGGCTGTACTAGAGTGGTTTCGAGATACAGATTGAATGAATTTCAATTTACAAGTTTATCATTTTGTTTGCATTTACTATACATAGACGAAGCGAGGAGAACAGTAGCGTACTAAGGGTAAATGGCGCCGGGGGCAACACTGATGGCCCAAAAGGGTTTTGGCTACACAAGACCTATGGTGTCCGTGTATTTGGTGCCACAATAACTCTGTCGTTCAGTACAATCACCCCGTCCGCTCCTTGCCCGTTAGTACGCTCCTGGATCACAAAACAGATAGCAAACATTTAAATTTTTCAAGTGTGCTCTCTCTCTCTCTCTGTGTCTACTGCTACACTACTCGTGCTTAAGTATAAAATTTACACAAATAGAACGTGGCAGAAACGTTTAGATAACAACTACTTTAACAAGAGAGAGAGAGAGAGAGAGAGAGAGAGAGAGAGAGAGAGAGAGAGAGAGAGAGATCTCATCATCATCCCAGAGTCTGAATGAAGCTCAGCCATACCAGACTATCAATTGGTGATAAAGATTGATCAAATGGTAATACAATTTCGTGTCAGAAGTATAATTAAAATTGGGAATTGCACATTTTAAAACAAATACGTTATGATCGATGTGAAATTTCATGGGACAAACGTTTGTCTCTCCCCCCCCCCCCATAGCCTTTGTACTAATAGTACAAATTATGGGTAATTGAAAGATATTGTCCAATAAAATTTTGAATCGATTGCACAGCTATATCTTGCAATAACGCTACAAAAGTATTAGCATTCATTAAAGAAGTGCAAAATCACATCTTTTTCTTCTTTGTATAAACACGTAAATGTAAAACCCTGCCTTGTCCAAAGATATCTGATTGGTTATATAAGTATGTAACTTAATATCGAACAATAACACCTCGCCCATTTGAGAATTATTGTATTTCATACCATATTACAAATTACTAATGTAATCCTCCAATATTCCCTCGAATAATAACCGCCCGGTTTATTCTGAGCGAGGAATAGGCAGTAAACATATTTACAGCCGCGAATAAAATCTTTCAGTATTTCTCCTACTGTATCGATGGAGCCAACCCCTCGAAGGATTCTGTGCAAGAGCAAAGTAGATAAAATTCCGACAGTATGGTAACTTGATCCTATAATACATTCCTACACTCCTGCCAAAAGTCCAGAAATTACAAACACCCCTTTGAATTTTATGGAATCTACCGAAATTCTTAATTCCCAGATTTAGCTGCCTATATGCGTCCCTCCCCTCTTTACTAATAGCCTATTTCGATTTGATAGGGGCTGGTGCAGGAAGTATATATACTAACCCGGCTACAACTGGAACTTTCCTCAATTAGGCCTTGGTTTATGTACTGTCATTTTAATCTGCAGTTGAATATTTGACATAGAGCCGGAGAAATTCACTTTGCAGCTAACGAAATTCAACTAGGTTGAGCTTTTCGAGGGGAAATCATGACTTCAGTGCAGAAAGTCGGTGGTTTACTGGATTTTGAAGGTAAGTAATTAGATTCTTGGTGTCAGTGATTTCAAGAGAAGGAGTTCCTATTAAAACCAGGAAGTTTCTTGTAAACTGCACACAACCGGAACACAGGCGGTATCGGCATTTGGAAATTTGGAGCGGCAGGTGATGCTGATGCAAAAATGATGACTCTAAAATTGTTAAAACATGACTCATGAAGAAATATTCAAGCAAAATGCTTTCTTTTCAGATTAAAATATCTTATATTGATCCTTCAATCATTCTTTTTCAAACAAGGAAACTCAATGTTCATTTTTTTTTTATCTTGCAAAGTTAGTCTGGATGTCTGGATAACGGGATGGGGGGGGTGTAAATCGTTTAGAAAGATCTTGTGCCAGAAACTTCTCAGCTATATAAAATAAAAATAAATACGCTAGATAGCAAGCTGTAATATGATAGTAGCTGGAATTCGTTGCTATCTTTTCCACTTTCATGTTCCTCCGATGAGTTTATTAAGCTATCTTAATCCTTCCAAACGAAATTCAGCAAAAGCGTTTCATTTAAAGTTTAGGCGTACTTTACTTTGCGTGCACAATTACATGCTTTTATCTTTGCTTTAAAACAGTTTTAAATATGTGTATGAAAGCATAAATCAGTCACACTAGTAATCGACACCTACAATAAACAATGGAACTACTTTTTTATTTTAAAATGTTAATTGTTTAGATCCAAATTTTTCGTCGTTCATATCTGGTAGTATAAAGGAATATTCATTTTACATATCGTTTAATTAAATTTAGACATTATCCCGTCCTCCACACACACTCGACCCTTCTACAAATATCATTAATTTATTGACATCTATTCTTCATGCAGGGCCGTAGAGTCTTCATGCAGGGCCGTTGAGAGCGATCACGGGCCCTGGGGTAAGAAACACTCGGGCCTCTCCTAGTTCTTGTTCAAGCAAAATTTTTCTTTTTTAAAATT
>JAECUM010000142.1:0-218628 GCA_016617855.1 Megalonaias nervosa | reverse complement strand
TGGAAACAAAATGTGTTGTAACATTGAAGTTTGACAATAAAAGGTATCGACTGGAGTTATCTCAAATTATGATATTGGCATATTTAATCGAATTAGTAAGTTTTATATATTTTCTTCTATCAGAAAAGATTTTCTCCTATAATGAGTGTGGGCGGGTCTAATGCAAAAATTGGATCTATCAATTGACAGGCATTCCGGTTTGCTTTACCAATGAGTTGTTGACCTTTAAGAAAGGATGCATATATTTATTTCTAATATTAAAATCCATCATGTACTTTTATTTTATTATACTAGTCTATTATCTGTCTTATATAATGTCAATGTACAATGCTCATAAATATTTCTGAAAATTAAAATACCTAATGCCACTCACAGAGCATGCTGCCTGACAAATGTAGCAGTTTACACAATTGCTTTCCGCATGTTTTGTGCCAAGATGTGATCCCTGAAGCCAACACATGCAAGGAGTTGTGTTTATACATCTATAGCAAAGGGCCCTTTTCCGAAATTTTCCAACATCCGATATCTTCAAGACCAATCGTATTTTTATGTGGTGAGCTATGTGAGAATCCATAAATTTATTTACGTCATCTCCAGTATTAACCAATCAGAAATCGACATTTATTCATTTGCTGAGGATATTTACTCTGCTCTTATCCTGATAATTAATTCAGTTTCATTGATATATGCAATCCAGAAACAGGGTTTGTTTTTGGTTGTAGAAGAAATCAGCGTCATACTAGTACTGAGGCAAAATCAAACTGCTCTTCATTTGATAGTTCATAAATTACTGATGTCGAGAATTTCACAGAAATGCAGAAAAGATCCAAGAGAACTAAACGTTTTCACCTGCCTGAAACAAGGTTTTGATCGGTATATTAAAGTTGTCAAGAAACAAACTTTGTAGCGTATGAACATAAAATGCTTACAGTGTAATAAATTGTAATAAATTGTAATATTTGTAATAAATTGTAATATTTGTGGCTGCCAGTCCTAAATCTGTTTTCGTTTGAGAAAACAAGAGTAAAATAAGCAAACGTTAAAGAACAATACTGTAATGCTCATACCCTCTAATTGTTCATGTGCCATCAATCCACGAAAATGTTCTTTATATTTGTCTTTTAATTTTTCTTAAAATTTTGAAAATTTTTGTTATCAGTACTTTAGAAAATGGAAATTAAGTTGCTGCTTATAGGTTGTCTTACATTTGAAAAGACATAACCAGCAAAATCCAGAAACCGATGTCCCTCGCATTTCACTGGAAGCAGAAGAATGCAGTTTTGTAGAGGAAGGGGTTAGGTGATGATGTTGATATACTAAATGAGTTACGATAAATTTATAAACGAAAACTCTAAGTGATGACGTAGAACAATGATAAATTGAGGCGTGGTCTAAGCTGCATTACATTATCTACAAATTTGTTCGAAAACTTATTCAGAGACTTAATTTGCTTTAAATAAGAACATGTATGTGGGTCTTACATTCAGCTACCCTTAACTCCAGTAAAGAGAAAGTAGAAAGCTGATAATCGAATTCTGGTAAGTTATACAATATCAAAAAGCTGTAACATATGACGTCATCGGTGAGCAGTATGTGGCTGACCGCAGCAGAACAGTGTGGCCGGTAACCGATGCTGCTGCTATGCGACATCACAAGAAAGATACTGTCTGATGTCACAGAAGCAGAGGTGATCTTGTGAGCTCCTGCTCACTAACACCTATAGTTCACTAGCTCAACTCTAGTGCCTACGAGTAAGACATAATGATAGTCAAGAATAAGCATTGAAGGTGCAGTTGTACCCATACAATTTCACCAGATTAAATATGTAAAAGACAGAAAGCCATCCAAATACAGCAACTAGATTGCATAACTAATGAGTATAAACTGTCTAGTGTTATCTACTAACACAATTCCCTGCAGATATAAATCTAATTTAGTATTTTTATTTTCTGAGATGAAGACAGCTAAGTAATTTTGATATAAATACACATAGAAAAATAAAAGAATGTTGTATTTCAAGCATACATTAGGGTCGACAACACAATGTCTTTGAATACCTAAGTTTTGTTTGTAAACTGATGTTGGTTTTGTTTGAAGGCTCCCACATAATTGCACGTAACCGGACAATGGAAACGCTTGCTTTAGCAATTCTGGCATTGGTTTCATCATCAATGTGGACTGCACATAACATAGTGCTGCCGAGATAAGTGAACTTGTCCACTGCTTCGAGGGCTTGGCCATTTATTGTGATGGTAGGCTGAACATAAGGCTTTCCTGGTGAAGGTTGGTGGATCACCTCTTTCTTCTTTGTACTAATTGTGAGACCGAAATTGTCACAAACTGATGAGAAATGGTTCATACTGTGTTACATGTGAGACTCAAATTTTGCATTCAGAGAACGGTTGTCACCCAATAGAGATCATGAACAATCACCTACTTTGACTTTGTCCTTGTCTGTCGTCTTCTCAGACTAAACAGCTTGCCGTCAGTACGGTATCTGATGTCGATCCTGGTGTCATAGTCACGGAAGTATGGCGGCAAACATCATACTGAAGATGTTTGGGGCCAACACACAACCTTGCTTGACTCCACTGGTGAATAGGAATGGTTCCGATTACTCACCGTCTGCACAACACGGCCGAGCATGCCATCACAGAATTGCCGAACCATCGCAATGAATTTCTCTGAGCAACTTAATTTCTACATGATCTTCCAAAAGTCTAAACGGCTGACTGTGTCAAGGGCGTTTGTCATGTCAATGAATGTCGTATACAGGTTAGAGTTCTGTTCCTGGCATTTCTCCAGGAGTAGCATAATTCTGGTAAAGATTCTGCTTCTACTGACAGCAAGGAGATGACCAGATGGTTGTTACAGGATTGTCTGTTGCCTATCCGCTTGTACAAGTGGACGATGGATGCATCATTGTACTCCTGGGGTATAGTTCCCCCCGAGTCCACATTGATTGGAAGAGTTCAGTCACTTCTGTGCCACGTGCGAGTCTCCGGCTTTGTAGACTTCTGCTGGGTTAGCATCTGCTCCGAGTGCTTTGCCATTTGACATCAGGTGGAATGCTTTCACTGTTTCAGTAAGCTCTGGAATACCAGAGTCGATCAGTTGTCTCTTCTCTGATATATGAATGTTGACTGCGGATGTTCTTGAAGTGCTCTTTTCTGTGTCAGTGAGCAGCGTAGTGTCAGCAATCAGTATTGGAGATGTTCTTGATGACTGTGGCCCTGATGATTATCTTCAAAGCATGTTATAAGTTCTTCATGTCATTCCTGTCTGCATTGCACTGAATCTTATCTGTATTGACCAGCCACTAGTCTTGGACTGAATCTCATCTGTACTCATCAGCCATCAGTCTTGCAGCTCTCTGAGTTTGCATTGGACAGTCCTCTTGATTTTGCTGAAGGCTGCCTTCTTAGATGATAAAGTGTTGTCTTCTAGATATGCCTTCTGCAGCCGAAGTTTCTCATTCAGAAATCTCTGAATGGCAACATCGTCCTCATCAAACCAATCTTGATGTTTACATGCGGTGAGACCTGGGATTTTGGATGCAGTTGAGTACACATAGTTTCTGAAGGATGCAGACTTTTCCTCATCATTCTTAGAGTTTGTATTAATTATATCCAGTTGGCAGCACAGTTCAAAAATAAATGTCTGATTCGCAATTTCCTGTTTCAGTTTGGTGACATCAAGCTTTTGGGGCACTTATTTGCCTTGCGGATGTCTGCTAGGCTGGATCCACACACAGAGTTTGGAGACTATGAGCCTGTGGTCAGTCCAGTTTTCTGCACTTCGCATGGCCTCCGTCACTCAGAAGTCCTGCCTGTCTCTTCTCCTGATGATAATATAGTCAATATGATGCCAGTACCTGGAACGTGGGTGCATCCAAGACATCTTGCTGCGGTTTGGCAAGTGGAATACTGTGTTGCTGATTGGGAGGACATGTTCAGCACATTTTCTCAGTAGGAGTTGGTTGATGTTGCATTTGCGAAGTCCAATTTTGCTAATGGCCATGTCTGTCATCTCTAACATTGATTATCCGAATATGTTGGTTATAAATATCTATACATATATCTATATCAGCCCTGAATCCATCTTTATTACGAAACAAATAGAAGGCTCGTCCTTTTATTACTTTATTTTGCGCTGGGTTCGCACGCGCGCGTGAGAGAGATTATATTGCAAACTTTCACTCAATACTTTGGGATGATCCCAAGATCCCATCACATGACAAACTGCTTTACACAAAAGAATAAGTTGCTCAGTATTAAAACTATTTAATAAATCCCCAAGAACAATAGATAGTCTTTATTATCACAGAAATTAACGCGGAATCATCAATTAAAGTAAACTTTCATAAGGATAAACTGCTCTTTGCGCCTTAGATCACGATTTTCATTCGTCATGTAACCATATTATACACAGTCACGTTCTGTTTTTAGACGAGGAAAACCTATCTAGGTGAAATGTTTTACCATCCTTAAAAGCGAATTTTCTTCCTTTTATATTTAGCACAATCTTTATTTCTTTTTAAATTCCGACATTTTGAATCAAACAAAAACAAATGAAAAATCAAATTTTTGAAAATGAAGCTAATGCTTCTTTATATTTAAAAGCACAAAAACTTTGACAACCATCATGTGTTAGAGCCAACTCAAAATGCTCATGCCCATGTGAAAAATTACGCTTTCAACAAAAAGGACTTTTTTTTATACGTAATGTAATTATCTAGGACTCTTTAGGCTAATGGACGTGTGCAATACCACTTTTGACACGACCCAATTAAGTAGACACATAGAGGTCAATCCATGTTCTTTCCAACAATGACTGTTATTTACATGTTAATTACCACACAACACTAATATAGTCAAAGTCAATGTTTGAGCATTTGTCCATGGAACAACATTAAAACAAAGCATTTGTCTATGAAACAACACTAAACGAATCAAAGGTAAAGCCGGGGGGGGGGGGCGCTCTCTATAGCTATTATGAACTTCTGAAAAAGTGGTGGATGCTAAGGTGAAGTTGTTTACATTTGCAACATGCACAATGGAGAGAATGTTGGTATACCTCTATGTTACTTTCATGTACTGTGGCTGAAATTTCATTGGATATTGTACTTGTGGAAATTGTAAATGATCCAAGCACACCGCTAACTAAAACAGACCGCTAACTAAAATGACTGCTCCCTTGTGCTAAAAAATCAACCTGAATTAGTCTAAAGTACACTACCTTTAGCAGTTGTTAAAATAGGGAAAATGAATTTTGCCAGACTAGACAATAACAGCTTCTGAAAGTGCAATGAATGAATTACCAAATATATAAAATGTAAAAAAAAAGTTATCAGCTCTTTTTTTTTTTTACAATTTACCTCTAAGTCCAGGAAGTGAAAATGACTAAGTGGAGCTAGCAGGGTTTTTTTTTTTTTGAGAGGTGCACATTTGAAGTAAAGCCAAGCTGTATACTCTATAACCCATATTACACCCATCAATCATATACCAAAATAAAGGGAATTAACGGTTCTTTGAATTACACCTAAGATAAACAAGGTCCTTTTTAAATAGCCAGTATAACCAGTGAGGACACCTGGGGGAAATTCTTTTTCTTTAAAATTCTAACCCTATGCAAAATATGAAACTGATGAGCACCACCTTGTCCATGGAACAACACTAACACAGTCCAAGGTAAAGCATCTAAGGAATAACACTAAAACAGTCCTAGGTAAAGGTCTATGGAATAGCACTAAAAACAGTCCAAAATAAAGTATTTGTCTATGGGACAACACCAAAACAGTCCAGGATAAAGCATTTGTCTATAGAAAAGCACTAAAACAGTACAGGGTAAAGCTTTTGCCTATGGATCAACACTAGAATAGTTAAAGGTAAATCTTTTTTACAAGGAACAACACTAAAACATCCAATGACAGAGCATTTGTCTATGGATCAATTCTAGAACAGTACAAGGTAAAGCTTTTGTCTATGGAACAACACTAAATCAGCCATATAGCACAGTCTGTTTACGATTCAACAGACGTTCTCTAACAAGTGATTTGTTATTAACATAAGCACTGTACATGTATGCAATCATATTATATCTTCTGGTCATGAGTGATTCTTACTAGGGTTTACCCAGGTTCTTTCTCCACCAGCTACACTGGCTGCCATGTACCTATCATGTGCTGAAAAATGGTTTTTAATCCAAAATAATGACAACACATCTTCCTGTGAATGTATAAATACCTGTACATTGTAACAAAAAAAGGCCCAATGAGAATAAATGGCATATTCAATCCACTTCTAGATTCTTTAGTTCTTCAACATTTTGGCCAAAACAATAAAATAAACTTAGTTTTCCCAATGAATTATTTGCATCTTTATTTTTGCTTTATTTCTGCCACCATTTTTCAATTACTTACAGTCTAATCAACTGGCTTCTTGTTTTCAACATTGTTTTAAAATTAGAAGCTATAGTATGTACCAAATATCATACAGGTGCTGAGGTTATGCTCCAGTTTTTGCTCTTTTTTTTTCTAAAATAATTTTCTGACACGTATGTTGTTTGATTGGAAATCAATCTTTGCAGTAAATACTGACAAAACTGGGACTTTTTCATATCATACGATTGAAAACAAATTTCTCTATCATTGCAGTTGGTGATTTTAATAAATTTTCAAGTAATACTTATTCTGCCCCTATTTAAACCCAGATTGTGAACCAGCAAAACTACTTGTAAATTACATAGGCAAACTTCTGCATTTTTATGCTGTTTATGTTGTGTCAAATGAATTTTCCTATATCTAGTGTGGAGATTTTAGTACCTTAATTAGCCTTTCTGAAGACAAAATGTTAAGTAAAACTGATCCATCACACATTTTAAAGTACGCATTTCAACTGTCTAAAACTAGGCATTCACTTTATGCACCCAGTTTCTATTCAAACTATGTGGTAAGCATACTGAGCAGGATACCCAAAGGATCCGGTACATATGGAATTCTAAAATAAAAATGATTCATGCATATTCCTTTTAAAATAACATATCATCACATTGGTCAAATGCTGGGACACTGAACTCTGTGCAGGAAACAAAATTTTGGAATGGAACCTAGGTTTCATTAGCTTTAATAGCTGGGGATTTTTTTGGACCACAACTTCATTCTGTTCAACTTCTCCAACTAGCACCATTTTTATGATTTCATGATTAGCTTTCTTAAATTTACCAAAAAGGTACAAAAACATATGAGAAGCAGCAACTGAAAACAAGTTAAATAATTTATTATATGGTGGCCTTTATGTCCGTTAGGTTACACCTTCAAGTTTTTCACAAAATTTCACTGCTCCAGTGACCTAAGTGATTAGAGCATTCATCTTGGATGTGGGAGGTTGTGGGTTCGAAACCCGATTGAGTCATATCAGAGACTTATAAAAATGGTACTAACAGCTGCCTTGCTAGGTTCTCTGGATTAAGAGGCTAGTGTTAGGACTGGTCGGCTTGGTGTCAGGATAATGTAACTGGGTGGGACATGATGCTACATGTCTGCAGCATGATGCCCCAGTGCTGTACATCACTATAAACTGCCACAATGCAATCATCATAGTGATATGACTGATAAATTGTTAAAGCTACATTAAAAATCCAAACTCACACACTCACTTCCAGGCACATATGTTGTCTGCTTTAAGTATAATCTTTGCTGTGAAAACTGTACAAATCTGGGGCTTTCTCACATTGTCAGATGCAAAATAAAGTGTAGCTGGTTATATTATTGTATCTAATATATCTTTAAGTCTTACTTGTTCTTCACCTGTTAAAATTGTGCTTGTGAACTAGCAAAATTGCTTCAGAAATAGTCGAAAGTCTGTGTATTTTTGCCCTATCCTCATTCAAATTAATTTGCCCACATCTGCACTCATCAGATTTTAGTATCTTTGTCTGCCTTTCTGAAGATGAAATTTGAAGAACATCTGATGGACTTAACTTTCTTAATGTCATTTCAAAAAGTATGAAACTCTGGATAGGAAATTAAAGTACTTTTCTTCCTTCCTATGTCCATGTAGAAAACTTCTCATCAAAATTTTATCCCTGAAATTATATTTTCAGCTAATTTTGTCAATATAATTCAAAGATGGAACTTGCACTAAACATCTGCAACAAATTCTGCAAACTCAGAAAATGTTGGCATATCTATACTAATAATTTATCAAAAGTCTTTATCCAATAATTGATAAGGAGTTTGGGTGTTATGTCAAATGCCAGCCAGTTTTAATTTAAACAAATTATCATGGTCTCTAGTGGTTGCAATGACCAGCTTAAATACTTCTCTACATGCTAATTATTGCACTGTTAAAATGAAATAAATTTTGCAATAGGGTGAAATAAGAGGAAACAAGGTGTGAAAGACAGCAAAGTTTGCCTGTTACAAAATTACTTAAAGTCAAGGCCTGTATGTTGAGTCCACAATCAAAACATTGGTATAAAATGTGACCTTGACCCAAAAGTCAATAGGTCAGCACAAGCATTTTGCAGAATAAACTGTCTTCGCTTCATAACAATTCATCCAGTGTATTAACAAAATCCATCAAATAAGTCAGGAAATATAAGGAAATTTTTACAAATGTAACCTAAACTGCAACACAAACCTTTAATTGTTGACCTTGACCCAAAGATCAAAGAGGTGAGAGCATTTGTAGCAGAATAAATTATCTGAACTTCATAAGGATTCATCCCAAGTATGAATAAATTGTCACTTAGGGCCCCACAAAACAACTGCTGTCATTCTCACACAGAGTTCAAGCCATGCACATAAACTGCTCCAGGTTTTTGATGAAGAACTAAAGTTATTGTATGGAAAACCATTTTCTGTCTTCCAGTCAGTGGCCTTGACCTTTGACCTTCTGACCCCAAAATCAAAAGGCTTATTCTGTAACCAAGTGCAAGCCATCCACAAGGTTTGGTAACTGATGATGGTGGACAACTTGAGTTCATGTAATTTTTTAAAAATCACAAAAAACGAGAACAGACAGATGGACGTGATAACGTTATATTCTACGTTATAGGTGACATACACAAGAGTACTGAATATGGTCAAACACATGGTATTTAAATTCAGTTCTTTCCTATGAACCATAAACCAAGTCTTAACCACAAACAATTACCTGCTCTCTACATACAGCAACCTTAAATGCAAACTTTAACCACAAACCTTGCTGTGAAAAAATCCACAGAACTGTGTAAAGAAAACCCCATAAAATAGGGTCAAGCATTATATTAATGAAGATATATCAGTGAAATTTAAATGTATAGTTCCTTCATATATGCCATAATCAAAAGCCTTACACATAAACTTCAACTGCCGTTTAAACCCTCTGATGCTGCTATATGGGGCTATTACATAACCCGATCAGGCTCAGCTAACGTGGGTACGAGAAAACTTGCCAGTAGCTTCTCATGGGTTGTTGTTTCTTCCTGGAGTTTTCCAGGGTTCTTCCTCCACCAGTTATACTGGCTGCCATGTATAGCCTATCTTGTGCTGAAAAATGGCATTAAACCCTACAACAACAACATAACCCACTGTTGATACCCTCTGATGCAACAAGGCCATAGCATAACCCACTGTCTGTACCCTCTGATGCTAACTGGGCCATAGCATAACCTGCTGTTTGTACCCCCTGATGCTGATAATATGGCCATAACATAACCTCTCCTGTACACTACAGCATACAAATGAAGTTGAAAAAACCCCACTGTGTCCATGAATTTATTTTATTTCACAAACTTGACAAAAAGTCTGTAAGAGATCCAACTCCTGACATCCTTTTTGCTTCCTTTTCCAATATTTTTCCAAGCTGCTGATGGCGATCTTTAGCCTTTGTTTTCGTCTTTTTGCTTTGTATGGTTCCTTTACTCCCTATATTCTGCACAGGTGCAAAATCTCTAAGCTGGGTTTGAATGGACTGTTTCTGAGTCTGCAAACTCTGTACAGACTGGGGTAAAGAACCACAGAGCACCTGTTTTCGAGCATCACTATTCAGCACGGAATGGAATAAGGATGTTTCATTATTCGATACAGTTCTAACTTGTACTGTAGGAGTCTCACCTGAAACTGACAAACTTCTTTCATTATTTGCCTTTGATGTCAAACTCTGAAAGTTTACATGATCTGACCTGGAAAAAATAAAGAAAAATTTTTCAGTCACATTTCTCAATCAAATTTCACTTTGAAGTTGAAACATTTACTCAACAAATACAAAAATCAAAGTAAACGCTTGAATAAAACTCCATTAAACCACAGGAAAAAGGAAACAAAAAAAGAAAACTATGACTGAAAATCTAAAGATTGCGCTGCTATCAGCTTCAATCTCATGCCTCGGATATGATCATTCAAGGTTCGAGTTTGATCATTCAAGGTATGAATTTGATCAATGTATGAGTATGATCATTCAAGGTAAGATTTTGATCATTCAGGGTACAAGTTTTATCATTCAAGGTACGAGTATGATCATTTAAGGTACAAGTATGATCATTCAAGGTACAAGTTTGATCATTCAAAGTATGAGTATGGTTATTCAAGGTACAAGTTTGATCATTCAAGGTATGAGTATGATCATTCAAAGTATGAGTATGGTTATTCAAGATACAAGTTTGATCATTCAAGGTACGAGTATGATCATTCATGGTATGAGTATCTAATGCCTGATTGTCCACGAGTGAATGGAAGAATAACAAAGTCTCCTACACTGGAAAGATACATTTAACCCAATTATTAAACATGCCACATTATACCAAAAAGATTAATTTTGTGCACATACTGGCATGGATAGCTAGTTGTTTAACAAATTTAAAAAATATGCAGCTGCCCAGAGGTTTAACATTGATTTATTTAACCAAATGTCAGTGAAATGAAATGATCAAGGTAGCTGCAAACGAGTTGCATAATTTCAATTACAATCTTAATTTCAACATATTGCATAGCAATCGCCAAAATCACCAATGACAATCTAAGTTCTCAGTATTCATTTCTATATAAAATAATGTTTGGTGATTGAAAATTATGGGGTATGTTCTAATTTTTGCCCAAATGGCTGCTGAAGTCCACTGTTATAATGCGTTTTCATGGTCACTGAAGTCCACTGTTATAGTGCATTTTCAAGGTCACTGAAGTCAACTGTTATAGTGCATTTTCAACTCCACTGAAGTCCATTGTTATAGTGCATTTTCAAGGCCACTGAAGTCCACAGTTAGAGTATATTTTCATGGTCATTAAAGTCCACTGGTATAGTGTGTTAATAAAACTGCATAAATGACGCAGGGAGCAAACTTTCTTATCAAATGAATATGCAGGGCTGCATTAATTGGCAATAAATGAAACATTTGATGGTCTGAAAATAACCATTTAGCGAAAGAGGAGAATTAAGAACGAAGATACAGGTTAATAATGTGTAAAGATTCATGTTAATTAAAAACAGTCATGTCAAGACAATTTTCTAGTGCAGCCCTTTTCTGATATGCCTGAGAATATTTTGTGTTGGTAATTTTTGGGGGCAAACTTTGGGCGACTTAAAATTCTAGCCCCAACACAACTAGTTTAAAAGATGACTCCCATTTAAGCTGATTCATTTCCTCTGCCCCCATTAAATTTTGTAAAAATGGTCATTTCTGTGTAACCCTCTTGTCAGTGGAAGTGTATTTGCCATGAAATCTGCTGTGAAAATGGGTGGCAATATCAATATTAACTACAATCCATTGCTTTCAAAGTTTAACTACCATTGATACTGGCTTAAAAGTATGGATTAGGAAATAGTTTGGTAGCATAATGAAGAAGTAATTTTGTTTGTCTGAGACAAAGTGATGGTTCATTTGCCTCAACATTGAGATTTTATGAAGGGGAAGTTCTAAATGTACCCACATAGCATCAAAATCATTGTGTATCGGATCAAGCATTTGCAGGTAATATTTACAAGACGGTCTGTACACACCTAAGCCATAGTCATATTTAGATCGTACTAATGACCTGTATAACTGGAGCATTCCCTTCAGATCCACTCCCCAGTCTGTGTTTGCCACAACTTGTAATAAATCCAGGGCTTTCTGATGTTTGCTTCCGAGGTATTGAATATGTGGAAGAAGAGACAGTTTATGATTGAAAATAATCCCTAAAAATTGGTTGTCCTCAACAGGAATAAGACAACCATCAAGATAGAGCTTTGGATAATCAAGAATACTAAATTGACGAAATGAATAGTTAGGTTTTTATTTGAAAATTTGAAAACTTTCTTTTGCCAATTTCTGAACTTTATGTTCATATAGCTGACATTCAACAACAGATACTTCATCTATGTTCACAGAACATCAAATGTTGGTCACAGTAACCTTCTTTGTTCACAAGGGTGTGGTACTAACCAAAATGTATCCATTGAACAAGCTTCATGATTCTAAACAGGCAACCAATAAATGACCTTTAAATAAAATAATTCAACAGAGTTACTGAAGCATACAAATATTGGTAACTGAGACCTCTTTTTTGCAATAAGATTATAGTAAATATATAGAACCATCCTCTCAATATGTTTTATAAATCTTGGAAGGATAGCATGCAACCAGTATCATAAAATCTAAGTGGTACTGAGTTAAATGTAAAAGCATAACCATATACAGTTAAAAGCTTAACAAATATGATTAATTTCACAATTCTTGCTTAAACTTCAAATACAAAACTTAGGGTAACAGATGTCAGTGAAGCATAAAATATAGGCCATAATGACCTACTTCAGTATTGTTGGAATAGTGCTCATCAAGATGCATCCCCACACTAAGTTTCATGTCTCCAGGTATAAAAGATGTATACAGGAGGAAAAAAAATCTAGGCAGATCTGAACTAAATGCAAAAATTTATTAACCAAAGCGAGTTTAATGCATAACAGTCCATCAAGGGACTGATGCTCTACTTGCCAAAAACAATTTCAGGAATCCAGATGTTTTTTTTATCAGCCGAGTGTTGAAACTATCTCCAATATTTTGTTTAGCTAGAACAAGATTCTCAAGATGGCCAACATGGTGGCCATATTGAAGGTCAGATCAGCACCATTTTTATTTTAGACCCACTAGATATCATAAGATGTCTTCCAGTGAAAAGTCCATGTCAATATGACTTGCCATTTAGAAGGAGTAGTGATAACACATTTTCCAGATGGCTGCCATGATGGCCATTGGATGCCAGAGAAGAACCATTTTTATTTAGAATCAGCTGTACACATAAGAAATATTGTTGTGAAAATCCCATATTGATTTGACCATCTACTCGGGAGGAGTACCGAAAAAAGATCTTCAGGATGGACACTGTGGTGGCCATATTAGCTGACCAAGCAGCACCATTTTCATTTAGGACCACCTAGACCAAGGAATGAATATGTGCGTCAAGTTTCATCCCAATCCTCTAAGTAGTTTAACAATGACAAACTCGTGCAAAAAAACGGAGAAATTACAGATAACAGACAATAGGCCATCCCATAAGCTGTTTTTGTCTATGAAAAGCTGAGCTAAAACTGATAGTCAGTGACCATCTTTTGTTGTGATGATGTGGTACAAACAGATCCATTATCACGTTTGTTGATTAGCACAAACATTCATCAAACAATAATTTTGAAACACAAAAAATGTAAATAAAGTTGGTGAAGCATAAAATATGGGTTACACGGACCTACTTTTGTCGTTGGTGTAGTATTTATTAAGATGTATCCTCTCAAGTTTTGTGATACCAGGTATAACAGTAAATAAAAAGAACTGCACTAAATGCAGAAACTTGAGCATGAATGTACCATTTTAATGCAGATATAAAATTAGCTCAATTTTTAGTCCCTCCTGATAGTAGTAGTTAGTGGTGGGTGGGTGCATAGGTGCTATGAAACCTATACCAGACTATTGCCTTGGACATAGGAAGACAGAAAGGTTGAAATCTAATGAGGCTGTGTGTGTGTGTGTGTGTGTGTCTGTGTGTGTCTGTGTGTCTGTGTGTGTGTAGGCACCTATGTTGGGGGGTTGTACAAAAACTCTATTTCATAAAAGTGAGTTAAAACAATTATTTTTTTTTACCTATACACCACTCCCTCGATAACTCATGCCCTGATAACTCGTGAACCTGCTTATAACACGGGGTCATGCATGGATCCCATTTTTTAAACCAGAAAATACCAGAAAACTAATCCCTATTTGTTGAACTTGAAGAAAACTGCTATCAAAATTGGTAATGGAAACTCTGCTATATCACTCATTTTATCATCAAAAACGGTAGAGAGGACCTGGAAATTTTAATCAACACTATGAAAATATCAACTTTAAAAAGAAGTCATAAAATGTACTATATTTTCTTTCCAAATGACATTATTAGCACACCATAATTAATGATATTCAAGGAAATTTCGATCAATGAAAATGTCACTTATGCCAAGTGGAGGCAGAACTTTAATAAATAAATACCAATTAAATAATTTTTTTTAATCAATTGAAATTTGTGTTCTATCATTTGGTTCCGTTTAAGTGTAATCATCATAAATGCAATGTGTCCTCTTGTAATTAAATGTAAAATGTGTCAATCTACCATAACAGCTATGTCCGCAAGCGTTTCTCTGAGAACCTAAGTGCCGACCGTGTTTTGATGTCGGACTAGTGGAAGTATTTGTTGTATTGTTGCACTAAGTAAAAAGCAGGCCTTCTTTTCTATTATCACATTAATTAAGTCTTTTGAATCAAATAAAGGAGGTGGAATAAACAAAAAAAGTTAAAAGGCAAGCAAATCCTATATGCTTAAGAACCAACGGCCCCGGTCGCATGTCGGGTAACTCATTTCAGTTGATAAATTGAACAATTGAACACTGTTATAAATGTTATTGTGTATGTTACTAATTAAACTACCTTAAATAAATCTATTCAACCACGTCTGTGATTTAAAATAGCAAGGCAACCAAGCAAAATGAGTACTTCATAAAATAAAGAGCTCTGTTTCACAGAAACGGACCGTTGTGGGAAAAACAAGTTTCAGAGAATTCCTGATTTCACACGTAGAGATATCCTCAAGGATGATAAGAAGTTTCACTGTTACTGGCAATGAAATCATGGCATAAAAATTTTACAAATTGAACAATTCAAAAATTGAGTTTCGATGTAGTTAATTATTTCATGAAATATTGCAGGGTTTTTTTTATAAAAAGGAATCTTGTTTCATAGTGTATCAACAGTTAGTCTGGTTCCCTGCTTCGTAGACTCCTTGTTTCACAAAATACTGTGCACACTACTCCTGGAACAAGACTAATCAACAAAACAAAAAGCTGTGACGTAATACATGAATGTTTATGTAAACTGTGTTGGTTGTTGAAACCAGTTGGAATCATGTTATCAATCTTTCAGCTGTTGGACATTTTGAAAATAAATGTAATTTATACAGAATAAGGAACAACTTCATCAGCAAATGCACTTTATTGACAGTTATTCTTGACGCTATTACAAAACGAGGATTCAGTCATTAAACAGTCCAGTTCCCCCCCCCACCTCGCGGATCTCTAGATGTCTAGTGGATTTTTTTTTAGGTCCCTAGGTAACTTGCACCCTCGCTTATAGTGCAGTCTATGTTTTTGGACCCCGATGTGTGCAAGGTGTACTTCTTTATTCATCTGAACAAAATTACTCAAAAGTATATGACAAAAAGAACACAATACTGAACAATTTACTGGAGAACACAGCTGTAGCATTTTTGTGAAACTTTTTTGGTGGTTATTTCATCATATCAGAAACTATCATATCTAAACAATCTGTGAATCCATAATTTTTTTTTTAAAACATCATGAAGCTCAGTACTAATGCCAAGCAACAATAGAGGTCCTGAGGTCCGAATTTGGCATTAAGTTCACATGTTCTCAGCTATTCAAAATCATCTTTTCTCTCTGATTATGAGACTGGTGTACATGTAAGATACTTAATGACTATTTACATACATGTATTTCACTGACCTGTTGACAGATATGCCATGACCTTCTTTAGCTGATAAACCAAGTTTTCTCAATTTTCGCTTATCTTTTTTCTTCTGCTTCAATTTCTGCTTTCTGGATTTTAGCTCTGCAACTGTAAAATGAAAAGAAAGAAACCACTTCAGCAAGTTCATGAAGTGTTTGTGTGTGTGTGTGTGTTAAGATAAAGATTTAAAAAAAGGGAAAAATCTAACATGCAAAATAAATTATTTTTTTATATGAAATGAACCATTTAAAAAAAACCAAGACTTTCTCTGGAACACCACAGGACACATCCCATGAAACAATCTTGCCTCCAGACATAAAGGCAATCACATCAACCCTATTCTACATCCAAAGCCTACAAGCATAAAGTGAGTGAGTGAGTGTGTGTGTGTGTGTGTGTGGAGGATTTAATGGCATATCAGGGCAACCCTGGCTATATAGATTGCAGTGTTAAGCAGATGAATTGCCCAAACAGCACTCAGAAAACCAAACACAAATAAAATCTTTAAAATACTAAGTCACAATTTTTAGAGAAAATAAAACTCTTTTAAAAAGTCAAAGAAGTTAACAAGAACAAAAAAGTTGCATCAATTATTCACCTCTAACAACATGCTAGAGGGCAAACTGGGATAATTATAAATTCCATGCCCACTTGCCTCTATCAACACGCTGGAGGGCACACTGGGATAATTATAAATTCCATGCCCACTTGTCTCTATCAACATGCTGGAGGGCACACTGGGATTAATATACATTCCATGCCCACTTGCCTCTATCAACATGCTGGAGGGCACACTGGGATTATTATAAATTCCATGCCCACTTGCCTCAATCAACATGCTGGAGAGGATACTAGGATTATTATACATTCCAAGCCCACGTGCCAATCTACAACTCGTATCACTTCTAACAACATACTGGAGGGCAAACTACAGTTATTATTCATTCCTAACCCAAATGCAAGTGTAGAACTCACATAATTATTACAATATTAAAGAATACAAGAGATCAACAACTGAAGGATTGTTTTCAACTAGAATTCTGGCAAGACTGTAAAATCTTGCTGTATTTCATGGTAAGTTCTCTGCAATTTCATCTCGGTCTAATTCACATAACCATTATTCACAAACAGTCGAGATCATAATATTTAATTGCTGTCGATGTGATAATAATTGTGATAGAGAGCAATAAGTGCTGCTAATGAGATAATAATTGTGATAGAGAGCAATATGTTTGCTGCTGCTAATGTGATAATAATTGTGATAAGGAGCAATATGTTTGCTGCTGCTAATGCGATAATAATTGTGATAGACGAATAAGTTTGCTGCTAATGAAATAATAATTGTGATACAGAGCAAAAAGTTTGCTGCTGATGAGATAATAATTGTGATAGAGAGCAATAAGTTTGCTGCAAATGTGATAATTGTGACAGTAATGTTTGCTGCTAATAAGATAATAATTGTGATAGAGAGCACTAAGTTTGCTGCTAATGTTATAATAATTGTGATAGTGAGCAATATGTTTGCAGCTGCTAATGCGATAATAATTATGATAGAGAGCAATATGTTTGCTGCTGCTAATGTGATAATAATTGTGATAGAGTAATAAATTTGCTGCTAATGAAATAATAAATGTGATAGAAAGTATGTTTGCTGCTAATAAGATAATAATTGTGATAGAGAGCAATAAGTTTGCTGCTAATGTGATAATAATTGTGATAGTAATGTTTGCTGCTAATGTGATAATAATTGTGATAATAATGTTTGCTGCTAGTGATATAATAATTGTAATAGAGAGCAATAAGTTTGCTGCTAATGTAATAATAATTGTGATAGCAGTAAGTTTGCTGCTAATGAAATAATAACTGATAGAAAGTATGTTTGCTGCTAATGAGATAATTGTGATAGAGAGCAATAAGTTTGCTGCTAATGTGATAATAATTGTGATAGTAATGTTTGCTGCTAGTGATATAATAACTGTAATAGAGAGCAATAAGTTTGCTGCTAATGTGATAATAATTGTGATAGAGAGCAAAATGTTTGCTGCTGCTAATGTGATAATAATTGTGATTGAGAGTAATAAGTTTGCTGCTAATGAGAAAATGTGATAGAGAGCAATGTTTGCAGCTGCTAATGCAATAATAATTATGATAGAGTAATAAGTTTGTTGCTAATGTGATAATAATTGTGATAGAGTAATAAGTTTACTGCTAATGTGATAATAATTGTGATAGAGAGCAATATGTTTGCTGCTGCTAATGTGATAATAATTGTGATAGAGTAATAAATTTGCTGCTAATGAAATAATAAATGTGATAGAAAGTATGTTTGCTGCTAATAAGATAATAATTGTGATAGAGAGCAATAAGTTTGCTGCTAATGTGATAATAATTGTGATAGTAATGTTTGCTGCTAATGTGATAATAATTGTGATAATAATGTTTGCTGCTAGTGATATAATAATTGTAATAGAGAGCAATAAGTTTGCTGCTAATGTAATAATAATTGTGATAGCAGTAAGTTTGCTGCTAATGAAATAATAACTGATAGAAAGTATGTTTGCTGCTAATGAGATAATTGTGATAGAGAGTAATAAGTTTGTTGCTAATGTGATAATAATTGTGATAGAGTAATAAGTTTGCTGCAAATGTGATGATAATTGTTACAGAGAGTAATAAGTTTCATCATTAGTTTTCAGAAGTTATTTTTAAATATTTATTTTAAAACAAGTGTGGTGTATTCATACTGTTCTCTTCCAGAACCTGCTCTCCTTAAAAAAAAAAAAAATCCTCCTTATGAAAATGCCAGATGGGAAATTCACCAGAAATCCTATAGAAATTATTGCAGATACTTTGTAAGTGCATTTCTATTTAAAAATATTGGTAATTTCTTTGAATTTACTTTTCTGAAAACCACTTCGGTGGTCAAAGTGGTTAGAGCTCTGCCTCGGATGCGGGAGGTTGCAGGTTCGAACACCAGCCAAGTGATACCAAAAACTTATACAATGATACTAGCAGCTGCCTCACTTGGTGCTCAGCATTAAGAGGTTAGTGTTATGACTGGTCAGCCTGGAGTAAGGATAATGTGACTGGATGGGACAAGATGTCACATGTCTCTGGCTTGATGCCCCAGTGCTACATATGTTATAGCTACGTTAAAAATCCAAAACCACACACACACATACTTGTCTGAAAATGTTATCCGCATGGAATATAATATATGTAGTGGAGTTATATTTGCAATGTGTTCATGTTATTATTTAAGAAAAGATAACTCCAGGTGACAAAGTGGGTAATTTTCTTCTAATTTATGTGATGCCATAACATGTGTGTCCTGTCTGTTCAGTTTGTAGGTGATCATTCAGCGATAACATTCTCGGAAATAACCTGAAGGTCATATCTTGGGCTTGTGTATGTTCCGTGGTTACATTAAACTGATTCACCTACCCAATAAGCAGTCTGAACCTCCCCCCCCAGCCCCCTGGAGATATTATAATAATGCAAAACATCACGGATATAAAAATACACAAAAATTAGTCATTTCATTCATCAATTTAAAATTTCTAATGTGACTGTTGCTAGGTTATCTATAACATGGTCATTTTGTTTATGTTTCAATCCAAACAGAATTTCTTTACAAACATGGCCACCATATTTGTGTGTGTGAGTCTGTTTTCAGAACAGGTGTGTTGTTCAATCAACTCCAAATAATTCTGTAAATTTACATGACTTTGGGAGTTACATCCTTTGAACCCATAGATGAGTTCCACCACTTGCCCTTTTTATTTTGTTAAATATTTAGTAGAAATATTAAAACTAGACATTGAAATTATTGGATGCAGATGAGTTTTAACCTTGTGTGTGTGTGTGTAGTACAAGGAACCTCACTCCTTCACTGAAAATGGATTTTTCCAGGAACAGGAAAAGGATAGTTAGCAGGAAAGCTCTCATTTGGTTTGAAATATGAATAGGATGACAGTGCTAGAGACCTCCTAGTGATGATCAGGTTATAAATGATAAATTAATGAAGTGACTAAAGTTTGTGTATTCATTTTATATTCTTGATACTATTTCTTTTAAAAACTTGCAAACATGGTACAAACTGCCAGGGGAGTAATTGAATACTACAGAACTATTTTGTTTGCAATGCAAATTTATATCTAGTGATTTGTACCTGGTTTATCTATTTTAATTTCTGTTTGTTTCTGAATTGCTTTATCCTTCCTGCTCTGTCCTGGTAGCTTTGTAATCTTCTTACAAGCAAAGCATGTCACTACCTGCAAGCAAATTGAGTATAAATCTACAGAATCTGTCATTTTTAAAATGACTATTCTCAAATTCTGATGGAAAATAAAACTATGAAATTGATCAAGGTGTTCTTGAATTTAAGCCTCAAAGTAAATATGCATTTAATTCAGCAAGTCCTTCAAAATATTACTAAGTGGAAATAAAATACAAATGTTTTGCCCAGAGCCCAGAGACTTCCCTAACGTAGGGTAGGGCTACCATATGTTCAATTTAGACAGCCAAGTGGACTCCAAAATGAAACACTTATTTTTTTCCATATTTTTCTAAACCAAACCATTAAAAATAATTTATATATGTTAACAAGTTATTACATGATTAACAAACTGTAACAATGATAACGGAAAGTCTTTGGGCTAACTTCCTTTGGGTTACCAGGTTCTTTTTCTTGTAGCCCACTGGGCTATCATCTGATTTTTAAATCTGATACACACTGAAATTCATAACTTGTGTGACACATGTAACATTAGGGATGCATGTCACAAACAGACAAGGGAAACAATATACAGTCCTATCATGGACTATCATATTTTCACTTATCTTTGCATGGTGTAGCCAATTACTGAAGGGATTTAAGTTTATCCTGTATACAGCATGCTGCTCACAAAGAATATAAACAAACAGCACTGCCATAGTCAAGAGTTTTAGAGTATTACCAAAGTCAAGAGTTTTATAGAAATGAAAAATATGCAAAAAACTTAAATATAGAAGAGGTATAATATATTATGAAAAGAGCAGTGCAGAATAAAGCATCTCACCCGTGCCCAAATAAATATGACTTGCAAAAACTCTAATTTAAAACTTAAGGAAATTCACTTTTGAAAATCAACACTACTGCCCCACTCAAAATGATATCATCATTGCTGTACATTATGACATCACTTTTTAATCTAGATCATAGTGCTATGAACTCAGGGTGAAATTGGACATAAAATTATCTGGTCGCAACTCCTGTTTCCGATTAAATAATAAAAAAATAATTTTTTAAAAACATTTTCAATAACTGCAATAAAATGACTGAAAGAAAACAATGAAGCAAACAAAAAGTATATGAGACATTTTGAAATATTTTCTCCAGCACATACTGACAAACTTTCTTCCTTTGCATCACTGAATGGAAGTTGACAAAGTTGACAATAACGTATTCAAGTGTAAATGGACACTGGCAGGGCATCCACTCTGCTCAGGGTTCACCAATCAGGAGGTATGCATTAGGCAGGTATGTGTGTCCCATACATGATCCATACACTAACAACTCATCTCCGTGACTTGTTCAATATGAGGGGTGCCACTCTCCAACAATGGGTCTGATGTTCCAAAGCATGCTTGTGAAGCCGTCATCCTACATACTTCATCAAACAGATGGAACATGCAGATTTATATAATCTCTGAAGTCACCATATGGAATCCTCCATTCAGAAATGGGGCAGGGGAGAGCTCTGACTATGTTATCTGCCTTTTCATCACCATCAATACCAATGTCAGTAAGCAGCCAACTGTATTTTCCAGACTGTATAAGCAAATGATGTCTACGTAAGATTTTGGACATCAATGGGTCATCAAGTTTAATGCCTTGCAATGATTTTGTTGTGGAAAGGGGATTTAAAAAGATAATCCCATATGAAGATATAAAGTACATGTAATTTGTCATGGGACATAACTCTATTCACAAGGGAATCAACAAGACAAAAAACCATAAAGAGAACATCAAGGTCTATGAGAAAATGTACAACCAAATTACATCAAAATATGGTTCCTCAGTTATGCCAATAACAAGAGTCTACTCTAGTGGATATTAAAAACTGATCAAAAATGAGCAGTTAATCCATCAAAGTTGGATTTGAAAAGACAAAACTTTTAAATCACATATCTGCATGTAACAGGTAATCCACCTATGAAATAGCATTAAGTGTAAGTGTTGCAGATCAGTGTTGGTTACAAGAACTGAAAAACAAAAGGACTGATGGATGGACACACAAAGGCTGAACTGAGAAACTGACTACTATATGGCTCCCACATGTTGATGTGCAACCCTGATTAGCAGCTAAAGGAGCTCACTTGGAAAATCAAAGAGAACTACTCATTATAACCACTTTTCATTATAATATAAACATGCAGACCATATAATCTTGAACTGTAATTTAGGACTGCTGAATGTAGGTGTTATGTATATCTAATTTAATTATTTGTTTGTTAGTATAAAAAAAATTTTTATTCCATTACATGCTATTGTAATGTAACTTTGTTACTGGATTTGATATTGTCCAGAATTGAGTTTAGTTCTGTTTGACCTGACTGAATTTTTTCATTGATAAACACCTAATAATAGAAACACTGTATCTAGTTTCTGACCTTGATTCTGAACCAGTGACAGTTTTGGTAAACAACTTTTTTTATTTTTTTTATTCTTTCTCAGAGTAAGAACCATTAAGTTAAGTCATGGCCATACCTGGAGTATGTGATATGAAATGTGTTTATTGTTACAAACTTCTAATTTTTCCAGAAGGTTGACCCTCATCCAGGAATCTGTTTTGTATCTTAAACTAGTGTATAACTGTTGTCTTAATAGAGATTGTTCAGTCAGGCTTAAAACACCTGAGATGTCAAGTTACATTATGTTGTGACCAGTCTGAGTTGAATTTTTTTATTTTATGGAATTCAAGTAATTCTTTTCCCTGGAAATACATAAGTGCTCTTACAAAATTCTTGGACAAAGACATTCACTGAAATTTATATGGAATTCAAAATTGGAATAATATTTTTTGTGATTCAACAAGAAACTGTTGACACATTTACACTTTGAAGGTAACAACAGACGTCATCTCCTTCCATTTTGGATTTCATTGGGATTCGAACTCAGTTTCATTCAGGACTTTTTATTACTAGGACTTCTATTTTATAAAACTTGGATTATTTTAGGATTTGATTTGTAAAACTGTAAGTTCTTGTTTTTTCCTTTTTTTCCATTTTTCACTTGGTATTCTAGGGAAATAAATTATTTGTTCAATTTTACAAAGCTTGTTCTCTTCACTCTTTTCTGTTACTTTTTGTAAGAGCTTAGCAGTAGGCCACCTGCAAAGTATCCCATATATGGCAAGAAAGCAGGTGTTAAATTAGGCCGGAAGCAAACCTGTAATGAAAACTGAGAATTCAAAAAGCCAGATGGTTGAATTACTAGATGAATCTATTTTTGACACAACAACAAGTCAATTGACACTGCAATTAGGTCTCACCTGATGTGAAATTCAGAATTTGAAACATGCCTGAACAAGTAAACTCCTCTAATTTTTGTTGACACTGTCGAGCTACTAAAAACCACATTTGAAATCTAATAATAATTAAGGAAGTAAAAGCAGGCAGTGTAATAATCAGGCCCAATATCACTTAAATGATTGTACTAAAGACTGACAACTGAAGACAGCCAATGTCTCATTTTATATCAAGCTGCATATCAAATTTGGTTGAAATCAAATAATAATCATGGGAAAGATTGTGCAGGAAAAAAAAACTGTACATTGGATGACCTGGGACAATAAGTGCTACACAATAACACCGATGGCTGACAAATAAACTCAGCGTAGGTCTCCTAATTATCAAGCCATATACCAAATTTGAATGAAAACCAAGAACAGTTATGTCTCCACTCAACAGGTTTGCACTTTGCAAAGGGTTAGATTGTTTAAAAAAAAAGAATTCACCATGATTGTCTGGTTATTTTAAAGAAGAATGTAAATCTTAAGAACTGCTGAAATAACTTTAATTCTGTTTATTTTAGTGTATGATTGACGGGTGTAATTTGGGCTATAGAGTGTACATCTTGGCCTTTTACATGTGCATCTTTCAAAAGACTGCTGGCTTAACGTCAAAGGTATATTGGAAAAAATGAATCAATAACTTTTTAATTTTGTATGTATTAATTCATCGATTGCACTTTCAAAAGCTGGTATTGTCTACTCTGGCAAAATTTATTTTTTCACCAGTTTAATAACTGCCAAACTTAGTGAACTTTAAATTAGTTCAGGTTCATATCTTGAAAACACAACAGCAGCAATTGTAATAGCTGTCTGCATTATTTCATAGTTCCATAATTATCACATGTAAAGATATTTTAGTCACAATAACTGAAAGTAGAAAAGAGGTATGCCAACATTCTCTATACTGTGCATGTTGCCAATGCAAACAACTTCAATTGGTACCAGTCCCGCTCTCAGAAATATATAATAACTGCAGAGCAGAACAATAAACTGCAAAATAAGTGTTATTATTCTATGACTGAAGTCAGGTTGAATTGCTAAAATATTTATGTTGCAGGCATCTAAACAGTCCTTTTGAATAATTATCATGCATTTCTTCCACAGAATAGTATTCATTAGTTCCGAAGTCCCACCCAAATCTAGACCCCTTCCACACCATGATGAAAAGTAAGCTATTTCTAAAAATACATATTGCATGATGAAAAGTAAGCCATTTAAAAAATGCACATTGCATTTTCTCAACATAGCAACCAATGTTATGCTACAAGACAAGAACGTAAAACTTGCCACATTTATTGGGGGTGCTCACCAGTTATTATGTACTTATGAGAGAGTAATGTATGTAATGTGAAGTTGTTTGCATTTAAAACATGCACAGTGGAGAGAATGTTGGCATACCTCTATGTTACTTTGATGTAATGTGGCTGACATTTCTTTGGATAATGTACTTTTGGAAATTGTAAATGACCTTAGCACACTGCTAACTAAAATGACTGCTCCCTTGTGCTCCAAAAATCAGCCTGAATTTGTCTAAAGTACACTATCCTTAGCAGCTATTAAAATAGGGAAAATGAATTTTGCTAGACTAGACAATAACAGCTTCTGAAAGTGCAATGGATGAATTACCAAATATATAAAATGTAAAAAAAGTTATCGGCTCTTTTTTGAACAACTTACCTCTGAAGTTCAGGAAGTGAAAAATGACCAAGTGGAGCTAGCACTTTTTTGAAAGGTGCACATCTGGAGTAAGGCCAAGCTGTATACTCTATAACCCATATTACACCCATCTATCATACACCGAAATAAAGGGAATTAAAGGTTGTTTGAAGAATACCTAAGATATACAAGGTAATTTTTAAACAGCCATTATAACCAGCGAGGAAACCTGGGGAAATTCTTTTTCTTTAAAATTCTAACCCTATGCAAAATACGAAACTGTAGAGCGCCACCTTTACTGAGATGTCACTAATAAATTTTACAGTTTGAACTGGGATGGAACATATCAGGTTCATGGAGGTCAAATTAGGTCAAAGTCTAAAATATTTGTTTATTCTTCTAACACTGGTGTATAGAAGAAAGCAAATCTGCTTTGTCATAAATTTTTGCTTGATTTTATTATAAATGAATGAAAAGAAACATTTTTGCTCTGTTTCTTTTCGCTTAATCCAACAGTTTTAAAAGTCAAGTTGGCTTTATTCAGACTGTGGAATGAGATTTCTAATTTCTCCATAATTAAGGTCATTTCAAACACAATACTGCCACAAGGCAAACTGCATATGCATGAGCAAAACAGGCATAATTAGCTTATTTTCATACATAACATCAATATTAATGTACCAATTTATTGAGAAAATCATGTATGATGATATGAAGTAAGAAAAAGCAACTGCACAAATGTAAAATCTCTGTTTTAAGGTTCTGCTCTAAAGTTTCACACTTTGCATTTGGTTCTATTTTGAAAGAGAAAGAATTTCCCTGGTTTTCCTCACTGGTTTTACTGATTATATAAAAAAGACTTCATATATATCTTAGGTACTGTTAAAATAAGTTTCAATTCCCTTTATTTTAGTGTATGATTGATGGCTATGATTTGGGATAAAGAGTATAAAGCATCAACTAACTTCAGATGTGCATCTCTAAAATAACTGCTAGCTCTGCAATGCCGTTTTCACTTCCTTGACTTCAAAGACAAATTGGGGAAAAAAAAATAAGATACAAACTTTTATTTACTTTTTATATGTGTTATGATTCATTTACTGCACTGTAAGAGATTTATTTTGTACACTCTGGCAAAATTAATTTGTCCTAATTTTAATAATTTCTAAAGTTAGTGTACTTTGAACCTGTACAGGTTCATTTTTTTTGAGTGCCTGGGAGCAGCAATTTTGATAACTGTCTTTAGATGCTGCATACTTTTCATAGTTACCACATGTAAAACAATTTCAGTTACATTGCATCAAAGCAGCATTGAGGTATGCCAACATTCTCTCCATGAATACTGGTCCCTCTCTCAGAAATACATAATAGCTGTACAGCAGAACCAAGAGGGAGGTGGGGTTTACTTGTTATGAGCTATAACTCCATTAAATGATTAGACAGATATGCTAGCATGTAAACTCAAAAAAGGTCCAACTAGATTAATCTGGTTGACATCTAATAATAGTGACAGGAGCTATTTTGGGCTAATGAAAGTGGTCTGCAAATCTACAGCAATAAATCTACCAAAAGTTGACACCAATATGAAGTGGACAATAAAATATTACAGAACGATGAAATAACTCTAACATTAGTTATCAGACAAAGCTCACTTTATTAGTCTTCTGTGACTAGTCATACCATATTTACAGCATGTTTATGGATGGCCAAAAACATTTGATGTCTGAAGACATATTAATTTAATTTTGGTGTCCAAAAATAAACTGGGGAAGATAAATTTTTTCTCCTCTCTGTAATAAGGTTGCCAGTAGCTCATATGATGTGCTGCAATGAAGTAAAACAAGCACTTTTAAAAAAAACTTGACAGACGGGACAATGAATGAAAAATTGGAATCACATGCCAATTTTTTTCTATTTGATACATGTATATCACCCAGAAAATGCAGTGTTATGAATCTATGGTCTTAATCAAAGTAATAGAAAAAAGCAAAACCAACACGTTTTGAAAATTTAACAAATAATTTATTTTCCATAATTATAAAATGAAATTTAAGAGCAACTTACACTATTGTGTATTAAATCCAAAATAATCCTAAAAGTTCTATCACAAGTCCAAAAGAATAGTGTTCCAAATGAACTCCAGGTCTTGAATTTGCTGATGTACCAACTGCCTTGAATGTGCTGAACTGCTAATAGTTCTTATATATCATAATTGTATTGTTCAGAATATCTTTGAATGAACTCACAATAATCCCAAATTATTTCCTAGTCCAAATAGTCTTTTGAGCACTTTCTAATTCCAATAAATAATTAACATTAAATAATTAAACATTAAATAATTCTGCAGACTGAACATAAAATAAGAACAAAAATAGGAATAGGATTAAGTGTGTGTGTGTGTGTGTATATATATATATATATATATATATATATATATATATACACACATACACGACTCTATCACAACTATGTCGCAATTCATCCCCTTGTGACATGTCACAATACATCCCCATGTGACACATGTCACATTACACCCCAACTAACTTATGTCACAATACTTCAACCAATCAATCAGAAAATTACTTCAAACTGTACAGGTGTTCATTTTCTAGGACTCAAATCCAAAACAAAACCCTATCTGTAGCTCATTATAATCAACAGTCATGGACCAAAAGTTAAATACACAATATAGATATACATAACAACACCCATGCATGTATTAGACGTGATTTTATGTGTATTCTCCAAAAGAACCACCATATCAGTAATCTCACAATCCACTGTTTATCCCTCTGCTAATCAGTGATCATTAAAATCTACATTGCAAATTCATGCAAGCTTTATTTCTATGTATATAACAAATGAAAACAAACTAAATACATTTCAGAACTATGATTCTGAAGGCAATTATGACAGAAACATTTTGGTGGCTAGAGTAGAAATACAGTATGGTGGTGAGATTTTAAGCAACGAGAGTGAGGAACTTCATTGGGGTATGTGTTGTATGCATGTATAGGATTGATAAATAATTGGGGTATGTGTTGTATGCATGCATAGGGTTGATAAATAATTGGGGTATGTGTTGTATGCATGTATAGGATTGATAAATAATTGGGGTATGTGTTGTATGCATGTATAGGATTGATAAATAATTGGGGTATGTGTTGTATGCATGTATAGGATTGATAAATAATTGGGGTATGTGTTGTATGCATGCATAGGATTGATAAATAATTGGGGTATGTGTTGTATGCATGTATAGGATTGATAAATAATTGGGGTATGTGTTGTATGCATGTATAGGATTGATAAATAATTGGGGTATGTGTTGTATGCATGCATAGGATTGATAAATAATTGGGGTATATGTTGTATGCATGCATAGGATTGATAAATAATTGGGGTATGTGTTGTATGCATGCATAGGATTGATAAATAATTGGGGTATATGTTGTATGCATGCATAGGATTGATAAATAACAAGTAGTAATATATGAGTCAGTGTGATTAATACATTGATATTCTTAAATAAACATTGTCTGTCTGTTGTTGTTCTCTCCTCTTTTCTTTCATGTTTTTTTATCAAGCCATAGGCAGCACCCAAATGAACAGAGCTTGCCGACTCAAAACAATTGGCTTTTGTCAGAGTTTTCTTTTGATGCATGGCAGAAATTTCAAGGTGATTATGTCATAATTGTTAATACTGTATCTTCTGGAATTTCTTTGAAGCAAAAGGTTTGGAAGCAAAAGGTACTCATCTCTAATGATCACCTTCTCGGAGTTTGTTAAAAGCGCACTTGATATACCGAAAATGTCGCACCTACAAGCAATGTTTATCATTTACTATTGTTTAGTTCTTTATGAAGCAAAGATGTTTATTAGCTGTAAAACAATAACAGTATGCTTAATCCATCAGTATTAATATGCATGATTTCAATGAATTTTCTAATCCATACAGACTCTGATGTATTGTTTAATGAGATAAAGCAAGGGTTATGGTTTTTAATCAAAGCCATTAGCTGTCATGCCCGCTTGAAGTGGTTTCTAATCAAATCCATAATTGTCACACTTTCTTGAAGTGGATTCATGTTTAATGATACCTACTCTGACAACCAATCATATTTTAACTGAACCAATCTAGCAAAGAAACTGAAACAATGATAAATACATGTAACTGTCCAATACATTTGGATAACCAACCATCCATGGAAAAATTACTTGTTATTGTAGAAACAGGATACCAACCACTATCAAAAGTTTATATACAGGATAGCTGTCATCATTAAGTCTAATATTTACAGTAATAATTTTGATGGATAGGTTTATTGTGCATTAGGTAACAAGCAATGAGGCACTGCTAAGTTTGCAGAGGGACTGTTCCAAGCTAGAATCATCTCCCAAATGGCCAGTAAACCATCAACAGAAGCAACCTACATGTAATGACACTAAGGATAACAAGAACAACCATTGAAGAAAGCTGTTCTCAATGACAAGTCTGATTATCTGGAATCTGACAGTGCTCCACCCAGTTCTTTACAAGGTCACTATAAACATTATACCTTAAAGCTAAAGCTGGACATAGTTAACCATGTGTAACATCTGGGAACCAGACATACAACTGAAAATCTCAAGATTCCTAATACCACTGTGAATACATGGAAAAGAACTGACTTTTCTGCAGATCTGAACTGAATGGACAACTGCCAAAGAGTAGATGCCCCATTTCATATTGGTAACATACAGATGACAAAATAGTTCAATGGGTGCTCACTCAGCATGACTTACAAATTCCAGTCAGTGTTCAGGGAATATGTAATATTCCAAGAAATCTGTCTCGAAAGAATTTCCAGACAGCAAATTCAATGCATGTTGGTCTTGGGACAGTGTTTCAATGGGTTTGTGCTCAGAAGCAGGACCTCTCTTGCCCAGCATTTACCAAAGGATAGAGAAGAAAACATAGCTTAATTCCACAAATAAGTGATTGACAGAGGCAATAACGATTTTGATGATAACATTATTATTAACATGGATGAGACACTGATGTACTTTGACCTTGCACTGGGGAAAACAGTGGACAAAATAGGAATGAAAAGTATTCTGGTGCAGAGATGAAACACATTACTGTCATTTTAGCCATTGCAAGTTCTGGCAATGTATCATCCCTAAGATTACTTTCAAGGGAAAGAGAAAAATCTTGACCTAAAAAACATGCAAATGGTGGATAATGACAGTCCCAGAGAAAGCGTACATGGACAAAACACTAATGCATTCATTGATTCAAGAAATTTATTTTCATTTCACTAAGACAGAGCAATTTCTTGTTATTTATAGATTCATTCTGGGCTCACAACACGGATGATGTGAAGATGCAGTTGGAGAACAGAAATTTTGTGCCAGAATTAATAGCTGGAGGCTGCACATCCAAGCTGCAACCTCTTGATGTGAGCATAAAAAACCTGTGAAGAGCTACCTCCACCACAGCTTGAAGGGGTACACCAAAAATGCTAAAAATGCATTAAATTCATCTCATGAAAGCAGCAATGGATGGATCCAGACAGCCTGCAAACAAACTGTTCTGGATTGAATTGTAAATGCTATGGACACATTGAAGGAAAAAACACAAAGAAATGGAGAACAGATGAACAATATGGATTATGACAATGACAGTGATTTGAAGGCTTTTTACATAAAAGTTGTTATGGATAAGCCACTTGTAATCTGAGTCAGTAAATATATTTAAATATGTTACAGCATTAAATCATTTCTATTCATTCTTCGATATTGTCTTTTACTGTGTATGGCTTAATATAAAAATATTATCTATCTACATACATGCATATATACATTTAAGGATTTGAAATTATTTTAGTTCATGGAAGTTTAGGTATACATTAAATATTATTGCTGACCAAATTAAGCGAACTCTATCTGTTAAACTATCAACATACACAATGAGACTTTTACTTAGAAATGATGCAGCAGATCTTCTTAGATTGTGTTCTAAAATGTAAGTTTTAGAAAAAAAATTATAGTCATGCATCATCTGAATATTACATAGCATTTAAATACTATTTTTCAGGAAAAAATTTACCTAAAAAAAACCATGTCCAAAAACATCTTGTAAATAGAGTAATACAAATGCATACCAAGTTTCATGAAGTTGCTATGCCATAAAGTACCAAGCAAATTAACCATGACAATATTTCAGATTCCGCAGGAAAGATAATCTGGATATGAAAGTGTAATGAGGTCAATTTTAAAAATAAGGAGTAAACTCTAAAAGTAATAATCAGACAAAGCCCACTCTTACATTTGATATAATCTCTTGTGATGATATAAATTTGTACTGATTATAAGATCATTATATTGTAAGCTGTCCCCCCCCCCCCACTTTCCTCGTCATGATTGGCAAACAGCTAATTTTTCCTGGACCCTCTTGTAAGTCCAGGTGTTTTGTATTAATCAGATCCACTCCAAAAGTGGACATACAAAGTCAAGTCCAGGTTTGTGACATAGTACTACTAATATATGGATGCAGAAACTATTTATCCTCTTCCAGTGGCAACTGTTTATATACACACTTTGACCTTCTTATATCTTTTTCATCCCAAAATCAATAGAATTCTTTCCTACCCAAATGCAAGCCATCCACAAAGTTTGGTAACTGCAGGTGGCAGAGATGTTGAGTAATTGTGTGGACATATTTTTCTTCTTTCAATGTGACCATAACCTTTGACTTTTTTACCATAAAATTGATAGGGTTTTTCCTTAGCACAAGTGCAACCTATGGTGGACAATAATAACAATAATAATAATGAGGACTTTGTATAGCGCTTAATCTTTAGAAGTTCTAAGCGCTTTACAACATTTGACAACACTTAAAAAACATATATAATGATATGATTACAAAAATAAAAACAAACACCACTAAATTAGAAAACAGAAAACATTCTGTAAATATTTAAGGTAAGGAAACATTATTAGGACTTTAAGTCTGTTCTTGCAGTTGAAATAGGTGAGTTTTAAGAGCGCTCTTGAATGAGCTCACTGTGTCTTTGTGTCTAAGTTCAGTTGGCAATTCGTTCCATGTTGCTGGGCCCTGGTATGCAAAAGAACATTGTCCATATGATTTCATTTTCATAGTGGGAATAATGAGAATATGAGTGTCAGAAGAGGAGCGTAAGTATCTTGCAGGTGTGTACACATGGGTGAGGTCAGATAGGTATGTTGGACTGGAGCCCATCAGTGAAACGTAGCACAGAGAACAAATTTTGTGTTTAATTCTGGATCGTATGGATAGCCAGTGTAGGGTACAGAGCAGGTGGGAGGCATGCTCTGATCGTGGTACTCTAAGGATGATCCGAGCAGCTGTGTTTTGAACTTTCTGAAGTTTCTGGAGTAGATATTGAGATGAACCAGACAGAATTGAGTTACAATAGTCCTGTCTTGAAAGTACTAAGGAACACGCAAGTGTTTTAGTGGCATCAACTGAAAGATACTTGCGAATGGAGCTGATGCGTCTCAGCTCAAGATATGCAGCCTTGCATATGTTCATGACATGTTGGTGCAAGGAGAGAGTACTGTCGAGAGTAACATCTAGGTTTCGTACTGACAATGTGAATTTAATGTTGGTGTTGCTGATATTTATTGTCTGAGGTAAAGGATGTGAATGAGAAAGTCTTTGTGTTGTGATCAGAATGGCTTCAGTTTTATCATCATTCATCTGCAGCTTGTTACATGTCATCCACGATTTCACATTGGAAATGCACCTCTCTACGCATTGGATGGTAGCTTCAATTTCAGTTGGGTGGCTAGATTTGTATATTTGGGTGTCATCAGCATACAATTGGTGAGACACTGGATGATGATCTATGACACTTGAGAGTGGCTGAGCGTATAGAATGAAGAGAACAGGTCCAAGAACAGACCCCTGTGGAATGCCACAACACAGATTAACTGGGCTGGAATGTTTTCCATTTGCGGACACAATTTGTGTCCTGTTGACCAAGTAGGACTTGAACCACAGTAAGGCTGTATTGTAAATGCCAAATACATGCTGGAGATGGTGAAGTAATATATCATGGTCTATTGTGTCAAATGCTGCAGACAAGTCAAGGAGAGTGAGGACTAATCTTTCCGCTATCCAAAGCAGAGAGAAGGTCATTGACTACTTTCAGAAGAGTAGTTTCAGTACTGTGGCAAAGGCGATATGCAGACTGTACATTGCTAAAAAGACTGTTTGAATTCAGATGAGATACAAGTTGGGATAGAACAACTTTTTCTAAGATTTTTGACATGAATGGGAGATTAGAAACTGGGCGGTAGTTCTTTAAATAGTTATGGTCAAGTGTTGGTTTCTTCAGCAGAGGCTTTACAATGGCAGTTTTGAAAAATGATGGGAATTCCCCGGATGAGAGAGAGGTATTATATAACATCAGTTAGTGAAGGCAATATTGGACCTAAGCACTCAAGCAGCAGTGATGTCGGAATCGGATCCAGTTCACATGACTTTGGTGCACTCTTCATCACGATTGTACGTACTAAATCCATAGAGACAGGTTCAAATTCTGCTAATGGTTGCCGCTGAAATTCTGTATCGCAACTGTATGGTGACGATGAGTCAATTGAAATTGTGTTGTCAAGTTTATCTCTGATGGTTTGTACTTTGTCACAGAAGAAATTTGCAAACAGGTCCGGAAGATTGACTAGAGAGAAGGTAGTTGGAAGTGGTGTACATTTGTTCCTTGACATTAGCTTGTTAGTAATCTCGAATAGCTCTTTGCAGCTGGAACTTTCCGTGATCTTAGTACTGTAGTGGGCTAATTTCGCTGCATGGACTATGTTTGTGACATTCTTCTTAGAGGCTTCATAGATCTGCTTATGAATAGTGAGTCTGGTGGAAAGCCAAAGCCTCTCAGCTTTACGGTGGTCACAACCAGATTTATTGTGCAGAAATAAGTTTCTTATTTCACAGTAACCTTGACCTTTGACCTCAAAATTGGTATCATTTTACCTTATGCCATTCACATAGTCTGGCAACTGTAGATGGTGGAGAACTCATGTTATACAGATAAAAAAATGGTAACAGATGGATGGATTTATATCCAAACATAATATGATCCACTTTAAGTACGCTCCCTTTTGCACATTTTGGATAACCATGTACAATCTGCAGAATAGATAAAGGCTAGACTTATGTAATTATTTTGTGAAAAGGACTGCTCCATAAGCTACTTGGGTGTACTTAAAGAAACCATGCATGCAAGCACCTGTCACTGATTAGCAAATAAACAATGCCCTATTTTGTTCTAATAATGTTTACATTAAATTGGTGATGACATGAATATAAATCATGAAAGTAATCAAAGCTTTCCAGGAGTCTGATTTAGACAATATTGTCAAATCATTGATATGTGATAATAATAATAATAATAATAAATGTTATTTAAGTACATGTGATTTCTATAGGACACTACAGTATCAGTACAGACTTTTTAAAAGAGTCCAGAAGAATATGATGCCTCATAAAAATGAGTTGGCCAAATCTGTTATATTTCAGGAAATGGACTTGGAATCAAGATGGTACTAATGCCTACAAAAGGAAAAAAAAAAAAAAAATGGCAAAACTTCCATTTGACTGGTGATATTTGAGTATCAGTACCTAAAGCTTGTGTAAGTTCATCCTGACAACAGTTCAGATCTACAGTCTCAAGCTACATGTGTTAAGGTACCATACATGTACCAAGATTGATTCATATTTTCCATTGAGCCCATGTTATATGAAATTGGAACATTCTCTACTTCTGGACTATTGATAGAACTTGTAGGACTATTTCAGATTTAATTCACAATACTATAAGTTTTTTTAGAAATTTTCACTTTGTATTCTTGGGAAATAAAATATTTATTGAATTTTGTTAAACTTGCTAGTCTTCACTCTGTTCTGTTATTTAGTTTAAGGCTATAACGTCATAACAATTATCAAACTCAACCAAGGTTATGTTGGATCAGAAATATGGTCTCCAGAGTGGTAACAAACTCAGACAACCTGACACTCTATTACTTCATTAGCATGCATGTATCTTACTCAATGTAAAACTCATCCATGACTTGATAACAAAAGTATATATTTCAGGTCTGATCAAAACTGAAGCAGAAAAATTTGTTCTCCCAAGTGGTAACTAGGTCAGCCAACTAGATGCAGTATCACCACATCATTATACAGTATAGGCATTGCATTTTATGGAAAATCCACATTCCCACAGTGAACCTTAATCCTTTTCATGCTGTCACAGACAGAACATAATGGTCGTTGTGGATTGTCCGTGTCATGACTTGTAGTGGATGGATTAAGTTATGTTGCCCAGTTAGAAGTCAGAGCAATTATGTAGTTATGGACATCGACATCTGTCGGCTCAGCTGCAGTACACAGTGTAAAACGCTCTCTTTAAGTTGTACACAATGCCGTTTAAAATTCAAAGTCTCATCCACTAGAATTCAATCACGTGTACTGCGAGAGATGAAAGATTTCTAAGCAAGGAATGCTGAGACTATTTAGCTGTTTCACAAACTATACAAAGTTTAATATAGTAATTTTGCAATTCAGCTGAAATGCCTACTAATATGCAAATTCGGCTTTGAAATGGGTCTCTGCAGTAGGAAATACTGTATTTGATGTACAATAAAAACAACCTCCAGTTTTGTATGTCAGTTTGGTTTGAGTTTTATCTAAGTGGGATTTCTTGTTAATATTACTTCTTCCAACCCCAACCCCTCCATCCCATTATTACCTTGTACTGTATTATGCATAAACTGAACACCTCTTATCTATCAATACTTCCCTGTAGACTGTCCAAAAAGGCTAAACCACGTGTTTGTCAAGGCATAAAATCTCTCTCTAATTGTACAGATTGCTATTTATATGTAGCTCATTATTTTTCACTCCTCTGAATTGATATCCCTGCTAGAGCTTAGTTAACTATTCTAAACTAGAGGTGGATGATATTTTGGCTTCCGAGGTTATAAATCTCTATCATTTCCTGTTTATCCTGAACAATTCATATCAATTTTAATGTCACTGCAAATATTTTCACTGCATTCACTTTGATTACTGTAGTAATGCTCACTCATCTGACTTTCAATCTATTACATTTCTGAAGCTTTAAGTTCATAAATGCTAACTATGACCAGATTTGTCAATAGATAATAAGAAAATATGAAAGGCACACTAATTCAAAAAAATATAACTGAACCACAATACATTTCTCAATCCATAATCTAAACTTTGTTTTTCTATAAACAACAAAAAAAATCAATTGCTTTCAGAAGTTACAGAAACATAGCATCGAAGCTCAACTCATTCCTGACTGGCCATTGTTAACAAGCATAGCCGCAGACTTCAAAGTAACAATATCACTCCTCATCCGGTACATGAACAGAACCAACAAAAATTTGCTACTTCACGAAATGAATGACAAAGAAAGTTACCTTTTTTTTTATAAAAATCACTTTGTTTAATGTACGAACAGCCTCTGATGAGAGCAGACTTCAGTAATGTGTACATGAATGCAGTTCATTAAAAAAATTATTGTACTCTCAAATAATCAATCATATTCTAAGCCTATGGATAAAGGTATCTGCATACTGCATTCAATAATTTATTTAAAGGAGGCTTTGGAAATAGGATGGACATTCAAGAGAAACTATGACAAATTAACAACCAGTACAAGAGGCACTTTTATGAAATCATTTATTGAGAAAACACATTGAAGTTACCATTTGATGCAGAACAATGTGTGTATGTAGATGTAAATATTCAAAGACTCGCTAACTAAAATGCATTCACATACATGTATTGCAAGAGATTAAAGATACATTTTTAACAAATAATCCTTAGAAAATTTTGGTGCTTCAAAAAATATAACAAGTTTAATGAGATTAATTTTAATGATAGAAATACTGCGGGTTTTATTGCGTTATTAAAATAAAAAATGCAATAAATACTGTGATTGATTTCTTTTGTTCCCTCCCATCAAGACAATGACCAGCAGCTACTAAGAATTACCCTAATTTAAGTCATTCAAGACTTCTACTCTATTCTCTTATCACACTATGGAGTGGGGTGGGTGGGCATTGTAGGCTGGAAGACAAAGAAAAATAGATGGAATGGGATATAGTCTGAAACAAGTACACTTGTTCTGATTGTTCAAAAAAAGAACTACCATAAGTTCTGGCATGCAGCAATACCATCAGACCTTTCTTTTCTAAATTTAAGTTAAACAGTACGTATCTAATGTTGAAAAAAAAACGTTTTTCATATAATGCTAGACACCAGTTTTACGTTAAAATATAAGAATTTAACATCAAATGCATTTCTCAGACCAAATTTGTTTTCAAACAAAAAACATCGTGTGCTTTTATGATATTCACTTTCAATAGTTAATGAACATTATGAAACATCAAAGCTCAACACTGAATAGTAGCTTCTACATGTGTGAACTGTCCCGACTATTGTTGTCTGGAGGCAGGACGCAACAGTAACAGGCGTAGCAGCGGACTTCAGAGTACAAATGTCACTTATTAAGCCAGTGCCTGGTGATGCATGTAGATTTGTGAAAAAAAAGTGATGACAGGAACTTATTTGTGAAAAAAAAGTGAGGACAGGAATTTATTCATCACTGAAATCACTTTATTTCTGACATGGATGGCCAATGATAAGAGTGCAACAGCAAACTGAGTGTAAACAATTCTATGCCTTAAAAAATGTCATACTCTCTCATTAAACAATGTTATTTTCAAAAAGCACAGAAAAACTTTCATAGTATAACTTGTGTATCTTTACTATTTTAATATACAATGCCATGTTATTCTTGTAGAATAAACCTTGGAAAGAATTATATGTTCCAATGTTCCTGATAATACATGTCCAATGTAAATAGTATTGTGTTCATCTGTAATCTCTTTACGAGTTTTATATTTAGTCCGCTTTTGTTAATTTCTTCAAAGTGGGTCTTGGAATTAGTATGGAAATAAATGGGAAACTACAATTAACAATTTTATGAAATTTCATTTACTGAGAAAGAACATCGAAATTACCACTTGATGCAAAATAGGATATAAATGTACACTTTTGCTAAGCAATTTTTTGTTATATATACTATACTATTCACAGGGTGGGAAGATAACAATGAAATTTAAAACCTCATTTTTTTTCTATGTTATGCATGTTGGTCTTTATGTATCCTTAGCTAAGCCATTTATAAATATAAGAAGAAATTTTGCCACTGTAGGGTTTGTACAGGTAAAGGTATGAAATTGACATCTGCCATGGTCAGGTTTACGCTGTCAGGGTTTCTCCTATCTGTTAGTGTGTTGATTTGCACAGAGAATACAAAAGAAATCAGCAATGGGTGCCATAAAACCTGCTATGGTTGCAATAAAATCCATGATATACTTCAACTAGACTGAGTGGATTTCCACTGGATGCATTGGAGGGGGAGGGAATCCACCAGACTTAGTGGACTTCCACTACTCATAGTGGGCACTTAATACCCTGCACATCTGTCCACTCCCACCAGACTGAGTGGGCAATCCATAAAACAAAATGTGTGTACTGAATGTTGATCTTTGTTAGTATCAAACCTACTGAAGAGCCTAAGCCCATATTCAAAGTTTGATCAAAACTGGTTCAAATGTATTCCAGAGCAGCAAAAAGATCATCCAGTAAGATGCAAGACCAACTCATTACTATGTATGGATCTCACTCATTATCAGACTTGTCCAAGACTTTGAAGATATAAACCAATATTCCAAGTCTGACTGAAATCAGATCAAAATATGGAGTACAGAGTGGTAACAAGCACATGTTGACAGATGGATAAAGGACGATAGACAATGCACTATGATCGCAGGACCAAACCATAAGCATGATAAGCTCACCTGGCCTAATGGCCAGCTAAACTATCAACGGTTATCAAATGTACTTGCTTATAAATGAAGTCAAACTGCAAATAACAAAGATTTTCATCTGCCATAGTATAATGCACCTGCAGAGCAGGGTCTACATTATTTGTTCTACTGATTACTCCTAACCTAATAAACTGCACAGACTCAGATCTGCTAGTGATTTATGTGACAGCAGATCTGGGTCTTTGCAGTTTGCAGTTGGACTCATCTTATAGGTGAGTCTGTATGGTACTCTTCTTACCAACTTATTACAGCTTTTTCTGTAGTTCTTCACAAGCTTGGTTTGGAATTTCCCCAAAGACTGTGAACTGTGTTCATTTTTCCTCAACAGTTTCTTCATCCTCTTGTCAAGTTTCATTTTTGGAACCAGTCTAACTCTGTGGTTACCAAGAGCAAACGGTGTGTTGCAGAATGGACAGGCATGATACCTTTCGAATTTCTCTTTGTCATCTGCAACTGTAGAGGAACAACCAGTAATGTAAAGTGACTCTTCAACTTAATCTGTTAATAAATTTCAAGGGTACTTACTAAGCACAAAAGTTCTGATACAGATACATGCATATATGTGTGTGTGTGTGTGTGTGTGTGTGTGTGTGTGTGTGTGTGTGTGTGTGTGTGTGTGTGTGTGTGTGTGTGTGTGTGTGTGTGTGTGTATGTGTGTGTGTGTGTGTGTTTTAACAGTACATGTGCACGAAAATTCTCTTACAACAAGCTACAGTAGTAGACACATCCGGCCTATTCTACATCCACAAACAATGAAGTAACTAAATTCAGTAAACTACCAATTCACACATATTCAACATGCCCATGTATAAGCATGAACATGCAGCATGGGTTCCCAAGGATGAACTTAAATTTTTCAATGTCTTCAACTGGGATGAAAATTCAGCTCCCCACTGATGGATGGATTCAACATACACAAAGTTTCTCAGCAATTTAGGAGTTTACTGTAGATTCATAAATGTCTAATCAATGGCTAGAAATGTATCCAAACATATGAAACATCAATGGCTCATGCATGTATGCTTGTATGTAGTGTTTAATGGCACTTCTGCACAACAGTGGTTTTATAATGCCAGCAAAAAAACTTCATAAAATGTAAAAATGAAAAATTGCACTAAACCTTAAGGAAGATAAATCCTTCAATATATGTGTAAACATGAACTACAAGATGGAATATAAAGGATATAATGCTAAAACTCTGTAAAGGTATTTAACATGAAAGATACAAGTAACACATATAAACTCAATAAAACATCTGGTCAAAACTTGTTATATAAATAGAAACCCAACTGCTGCAAGTCTGGCATATGTTATATATGTATGATTTTCATTTAACCTGTAAAAGAGAAATGAGTAGACCTACCATTGTATTGACATGTATCCTGCTGAGATTTTATCTTGCATCTGAAAAACAAAGATGTTGATATTATGCAGTTTTTTACAAGTTAAATGACTGATTGCAATAACAAAAGCCTACACCCTCAAGACTTTAACAAATCAGAAACTTTTTGATGCTGTATTTAAAACTTATTATATTTAAAACCTCAAAAACAACACACCTGCCTGTACCAGGTGTGGGGTTGACTGCAGGTGCTCGATTACAGTTATGATTATGATTACAGGTTGTTTGGCATTGATGATTATGATTACAATTTATTTGGAAACCATGATCATGATTATGATTACAGGGGGATGATTATGATTATGATTGCTTTGTATTTGCTTTTTATCTTTTTTTTGTTCTAGGCAGATTTCATTTATTATATAACTGAAAAACAAACAATTTTAACTCTATGTAAATGTTTATGGACAATAATTACAAATTAACATGTCAGATGAGCATTACTTAGCAGTTTTCATCAAATTCACAACAGTAATTTTAGCTGTTACTGTTTTTGGTTGTAATGAACTAATCATATGTAACCATGTTTACACTATGCAATTACACTGCCAATAAAGGACGATTATGATGGTTATACTGTTTCTGAAATTGAAGACTGCGATTATGATTACATTTTACACTGTAACCAATTACAATCCATTACAATTACAATCATAATTGGCCCCTTCCTGACCTGTACATATTATACTTTGATTCACAAAAATTAGGACAGCTTCAGCACAGACAGAAGCCTGGTCTGGTATTCAAAAAGACACGAATACAAACCATACAAACATGAAGAGAACCAACAAAAATTTGCTACTTCATAATGCACTAGAAATCTGGTCTAAGCTGCTCTCTATAAATTAAAAGAGCATCTAGAACTCCCAAAAGTGTGAGAGGCCATGTTTCCCTTCCTCAGAAAAGTGATAACCCATCAGGGAAAACTGACAAAATTTGATGCAGTGTGGTTTGCAACAATGATAATAATATTAATGGTAATAGTGCTTGTTGCTGCTGCTGCTACTGCTGTGATGCTAAATTATGTTCATATGTTTGTTAATTAGATTATACAGAAAACAGTTTCTTCTTTATGTAAAGTTTATGGCTAAAAATACAAACTGTTACTGTACATTATTTTAGCCCTGGTTACTTCCACATTCATAACTTAATATCAAATATAACCCTGAATAAACTTTAGTATTGCTGGAAGTGACATTTGGTTCAAACCGTTTCTATGCTTTTGCAGTGAAGGTAACCTCATGATAGCAATTGACCATTTCAAAACAGCAGATAGCTGTCAAAAGGCCAGCGGTGTTCAGCAAAATGGGTTGCCATAGCAATGTGCTATACCTGTTTTTGTTTCCTAAGTGAAGTTGGAAAAGTCTGCAATATCATCAATCATTAGAATGCAAGAATTATTTAAAAAAAGCTGGTCAAAAATATACAAATTCTGTGATTACCATTGCCCAATCACCATTAATTTATAACTGTCAATATGCAATGACTCCAGTGGGTTGCTGGGGGCTTTCCCACCCCTCCCCCAAGACAAAAAAGATTTGTGAGTTCTTTAAGCCCATCAAAACCCTTTTTAAGCCCATCAAAACCCTTGCAGCTTTTTTTAAAAAATAATACTGATCAAACTTCAACTCTTAAAAATAAGTTTTCAAACACCCCACCCCACCCCCACCCCCGTGAATCACACTCTGAAAGTTAACATTATAAGGAATAGTCAAGATTAACTTACTGTGAAAATATTTAGCACAGCTACAAGTTAGGTGGTTTTGCACAGGGGCCAGACAGTTCAGGAATATTACTATGTTTGCAAAAAGATGGAATGTATATAATATTGTGTGGAAACTTGTTTAGAATTGAGAAGTGATTTAATTATCGAAAGAAAATATTTCTTTTCACTGAATGATGCATTCCTTGTCATGTGCATGTTCCACTGTTGCAATTAATCCGCATAAGATGTCAGTCAGCACACTGCATGCACAGGACATCACATAAATGAAGTCAGCTGTAGTCTGAAATACTGATGGATACAGCAGATGGATAAAAACAAAACAATCCTGTAAACTAAATTCCAAACTAGATCTAGTCTCAGGTTGACCAATATGCATGTGAGAATTAAGCTTGCCAGCTAAGCTTCCCAGGGGCCTGTGCTTCTTCCTGGGTACTTCCTTCTACTAAATAGGGCCTTCCATTAGATTTTGAGTTGGAGGGTGAGCTGCCAAATTAGATGGGGGATTCGGGGGGCCTCCCCCAACAGGGATACCATTTAGCCAGGTAAATCTCCCAGCTCCCAGCTGATAAGGAAAGCCCTGCCAAAATATACTGATGTGTAACCAACCATATTAAAAAAACTAGTGTTAAACCCCGCTATTAGTCTAATATGTGAGAGATATCTTCAATCAATTTGGGGTTCAACAGTGCAAATTAATGACAGTGATGGACAGATTGATAAACAAATGGATGAAAATGTTTCAAATATTAAACTTAAGAGTCACGAGTAAATACATGGCACGTTTGGACCACTGCTAGAATAATAAGAATATCAAGTCTGATAGAGATATTTTGAACAGTTTTGGAGCTATGCTGTGGCCAAGGACGTTTAAAGGATGCATCGAAGAACAAATGGATGATGTTAAAATATTTTAAGAACTGTGAACAGCTAAAGACATATGCAGGCTGCTTGTATAATATGTATTCCAAGTTTTAGAAAGATATTTTATCACAGGGATTTGAGCCAATACGGGAGGGATTCGTTGTTGAGTGAATAGAACAATATACCCTACACTCCATTGCCAATTTATCCCGTTATGGCTAAATCCATGTGTAACCGACTTCTTATGAGCGAAACATGTTAACGTAAATATATTATAAAGTATCCTACTGGTAAAATGAGGACAGCGAAGGACACATAGAAGCAGTAGTTAATGATAACTTTTTCAGATGTTCAAGTTGTAGATCTTGATCCATTTTAAAGTATGATATTACAGACTCGTTTTCCACTCTTCTGGCTTATACCGCTTATTGTTATTGTAATCTTAAGTCCAACATTCTTAAGGCGAACCGTTTGTTTGACAGCACACAAGAAGTGCTGATTTGACAACATTCAACCGCATGATCACTATTTCTTACGCTTCTTTTTGCCTTTCTCATATTTAACTTTTTTCTATTAAAAAAAATTTAAAATCACGATAAAAGCTTTTTAAATATACTTTTACGATGTTCAGACAGCTTTGCTGCTGCAAAAAAATCCATATAAAATAAAGTGGGTGAATCAAGAACTCAAAATGAAGAAATAAAATGACTGAAAATAGTGATCGAGTTATCCAGACTGTTAAGATCTGTATTACACACAAACGCCTATATTATGAGTTTCCAAGTGATGTTCATGCACGATGCATTACCATCTTCGCAACATTAGTAGTATAATGTTATCATACTCGTACACCACACTGTTAATAGATGTTATGAATATCTATTTTGTGTCTTTTACTTTTGATGTATGTCCGTATATTGTATTATTATTTATAAATATATGTTTACAAGTTTAATTAATAGTAATAATGAACCTGTGTACAAGTTTGGGGTGATTTCCCATTGGATGAGTGAATAAAACGTGTTCTGTTGCGACGTGAAATATCGTAAAAAAAACGTGACGCGGGAAGTATTGTGATATGAATCGAAAAGAATATTACAATGTAAAGCAGTATGGGTATATATAAGGGCCTAGAGGTAGACATATCATTCTTATTTCCTATGTTGTTGTTTTAATGTCAGTTTGCAGAGGTGTTTAATGTTGTGTTTAGATATAATATTTAGAGGAAACATTTGTTTAGACTATTCATTGGAATTGCAAAGTGTTCATATCACTGTCTGGACTAAAATATTATTCTTGGATTACTGTAAATTTATTCAACGGAGTTCTTGGCAATGCCATTGAGATACATTGAGAATGCTGGCACATCAGCACTTTTCTTGGACCTGGAATTCATTCGGAACACTTGATTTTTTTTTTTTATTTGTGTAGAACATTTTAGGATTATTTTGGATTTAATTCATAATACTGCAAGTTCCTCTTAAATTTTTATCTTATAGCTTAGAGAATTAAATTATATGTTAAGATTTACAAAACTTGCTGCTTTTACTTCTTTCTGTTACTTAGTTAAAGACTATAAAGTCGTAACATACACAACAAGACTTCTTTTATTTACATACAAAATAAACATAAAAATATTTATTTTTTTTAATCAAATAACCACTACCAATTAAACAGTCATGTGTTAACTCAGACAAACCTACAAGAAGGGTACTATCAGCCTCTTCATCACCATCGTTGACGAGGTCTCCTAAAAGGAGATCATGGGAATTTATCTATGCAGCAGAACAATCCTGAAATTGAAGAATTTGTTTAACAATATATTGTATAGAACGATGAAAATTCTATCGAGTGATACGTAATAAACAGAGTTATTGATGGTGTCAATGATTTATTACATTCAAGTATTGAACATTTCTTTAGATCTCAGGGACACAACTACAGTATCATGGTAATTGATTGGTGAAACTGATACTGTTAGTTTTACTGGGTCGGGTACAGTGTTATTTTCGTTTCAAATAACTTCTTAGTTATTTCCACCTCTTCGATATCTTATTTTCATTGGTCTGTGTCTTCTTTTAACTCAGCAACTTCCATCTCATAAAAACAAAATAATTGATTAAAGCTTTATTTTATATCATCAATATTTTTATACAAACTATCTACTTTCTCATTGAAAATTATTTTGTTGTTGTTGTTGTTGTTGTTGTTGTAGGGTTTAACGCCATTTTTCAGCACAAGATAGGCTATACATGGCGTCCAATATTAATGGTGGAGGAAGAACCCTGGAAAACCCCGGGTAGAACCACCGACCCAAGAGACGCTACTGGCAGGCTTTCTCACGTACCCACGTTAGCCGAGCCTGAGACTCGAACACACGCAGACAGAGGTGAGATGGCAGTGATCCGGAACGGTGAGCGCTTTAGACCACTTGGCGAAAATTATTTTGAACTCAATCGAAATTAAATAGTACGCCTCTGTTAAAATGTATTGTCAGCTTTAACTAGACTTTCCTCAACGCAATTTTTATCTTAAACTGTTACACTTTTTTCTTGATGCATATTTTCCCTTGCTGTTAATGCGAGCAAAGTCTTTACAACATTTAATGAATTTACTTCATCTAACTTATTGCGATGCTCGCACTTTATGTGCAGTGATAAATTTCACATATCTCTAGTGGTGTGAGTGCAAAATGGACATGGTTCAGTTATTACAATTTTGGTAGGTAAGAAGTAACTATTAAACATTGCCGGGATTTGATTTAATCTTAAAAATCATGTTTCGTGTGTTACTACATGTCGCTAAATCATACTAACAGTCTGAAATAGTGTATTTTTGAGGCAACATCATTCGCAATAATAAGCACAAACTAAGCAGTATTAAAAGAAATGAACACAAGAAGATTTCATTATGAAATTAGAAAACTTTAAAAACCATTCAACGTGAACGCTTTTTATTTATATCGACTGTGAATGTGTATTATTTTTAGAAATGAACATAAATCATCCGAAAATAATTAACCTAGCTGGGCACTGAAAGAAACAAAACACATTCAATCTGGAGTTTGCAGGTACCTCAAATCAATTCACAAGAATACGCTCGAATATTTTACTGAGGAACTGAGGGATATTTATTGTTTTTATTCTTACTATCATTTTGTTTACAAAGGTAGGGTAAGCTTATGAAATTCAATGCAACGAACTAAGATAAGAGAATGCTTAACATATAAGAATATAAAAATAATTTAAATTTAAACAACATTTATCACATTTGCAACGAAGGAATTTTTTAAAAGAAAGTGCGAGTCAGTGACTACTTAACTGGACTATAAAGAGGCCCTAAACATAACAAATGTAATTTGAAATTTGTGTATCAAACATTAATTCCACTCATCATCCATAAATTATCAAAGAGCTGATTTAACAAGATCGATAAATGAAGTAAACAAATCGATCCTAAAACGGTTGAAAATGTATTTAATTCAGTATAGATTTCAGAGCTGATTGGATATTGAAGATTATATGAAAGGTCTGGGGAAAAGAACTATTCAAATTGTTGCTAGTTATCGTTTCACGGGGCAAGCTCTTGAACCACTAGCTCAGAATCTACATGACACAACATCTACAGATAACTAAACACATTGAAAACATGGGCTTAGTCGCCTGAAGGAACAACATCGAAGATGCAGGATAAATTTCTTAGTCAAGACATTTATCATATAAATGTATTGATAGTTTTGATAGATTGGATGAAACAACATTGCCTTCTGTTGATCGATTCTATTCATCACCATACGATTTCAAATTTCAGACAACGAATACCAATGCGTAAAAGATGTAATGTCTCACTTTAAAAAAAACAGCATTGTGATTTTCTTTTCTATGAAGCATCTTGTGGTAAAAGATATTGTGTTGTTATACCACATCTTTGAGGAGTTCTGTGATGCCAATTTTGATCACTACCAACTTGACCCAGCGCACTATTACAGAGTTCCTGATTTAATAATACAGCCAGCTTGAAGATCTATTGTGCAAAACTTCAAATACAAACTGACTGTGATCTGTACCCAATGATCGAAAGTAGGATTCGCGGAGGTATTAGCATAGTCCTTAATAGGTATGCAAATATTACTCTATGCAGATGAAAATAGTACGATAAAAAGGATGAAAAGCTTGATAAGACAAAAATTACTTATCATGTACAGTATATAAATAACCACTGTGATTGAGTAACGTGTCAACATTCACTAGTGAAAGACTTCGGATGGGTAAATTAGAAATACATTAAATGATCAGAAGAAAATATTTTTTGAATACCTGATAATAAGGATGGTATAAACGTGTTGTCAAGCCTTGTGTTGCAAAATAACCTCTGAGAGAAATAATAATGTTTGATTTGTCAATTTCAAATTTAAATAAACGATGTCCTGTATTGTTTAACAAAAGATATTGATTTACATATTACAGTTAATGTTGATAACTTAGAAATAAACACCATCAACCCCAGCAGCATAATTGTTAAAAGTGTACTGTATGTAGAAGCAAAAGAATACGTATTTACTGTAACAAAATATACAAATTTACATTCGGCTAAACTTACAATACATCCCGATGATCTCGTAAACTGTATAATGTCAGTCTATAACAGCTGAAGAAAGACAGAGATAGAAATCACGAACACAAAAATTCGAATGAAAACAGCACCCGGCGATTTGAGTCAAACACGGAATTCGTAAAATTTGACATAAACCTGAAGTCATGCATACGTTTGAAAGGATTTAAGAAACGTTACAAGTTGTTCAAATAAAATTTTTCCGTTGTCGATGCATGTCCGACTGGTTTGTTGATGGCGTTTAAATACAATTTGTCAAGCGTAACATGTTCACTGTTTGTCTGAATACTGTTTTAAATGCCTGAGAAATAAAAGCATTTAAGATATAGCTACAATCCTGAAGGTACAGTTGCTTAAAGAAATATATCAATCAGCTGTAGTAAAATAACTGAACGGAATAAAAAAAATTTAAAAATTTGCTGAATTGAAAGAACGGTATGGTGATCAGCATACCTACATACTATACAAGTTAAGAAAGATGTACATACGGAAGATCTATATTAGTCACGCGGACAATCAGTTGTATGCAAACATTGCTGACATGCAAGCAATTAAAAAAAATGTTATGACGAATGACATAGATGAATTTTGATAGTGTGAGATAGCTTCTCAAAATGCGCTTGGGACGAGCAGGGTCGGATCGGCGGGGAGGGGTCCAGGGTTTCCGGACCATCCTCCAGGCTAAAAGAAAAAATGGACACACACAAATGTAAGTCACTTGTCACTTTAAATTTCACCATCGTTCTATTACTTTGCGCGTTTATTGGGTATTATGCACACTCTGAGTAAAGAGACAGAGACTTTAGGATTAGTGCACTTTCGAGGAAAGACAGGGCCGTTTTAAAAGTTTGGAAACATTCCCCACCCCACAACACTTGGCTTGATCCGGCTCTAATGATGGACTAAATGCAAGAGATGACATGCACAACCAATTTTGAGAAGTTTTCATAGAAAGAATGCATAAAAGATAGAATTGACTGAAAATAGTTGAACAGCAAAATATAAAGATTTTGTAAGATAAGAAAAAGAAACTTTTAAACTCTTTTGCAGACAAAAAAAAAAGCATATACGTGGAAAGGTTTAAAATAGCTTTGACGACAAGAATATGGGAATATTTCACTCTAAATATAACCAGAAAATTGGTTGACGTCCTACAAACATTAATTTATGCACATAATAGCACGCACGACAAGCAAGTTGAAAACGGATCAAAGGTTTCCGATACATTTGCAACTTTTAGATTCAAAATTGGTGTAACAGTCTGAATTTAGAATATGAAACAATATTTACAAAGGGTATCTTTTTAACTTTACCAAAGTAATTTTTTTTTTAACTTAGGCAAGTAATTTCGGGTTATCCAGATGTTACAGATTGGATCTGCATCACCAAACCCAATCCACTCTGCGCGTAGCCATCCCCTTCTCAGAAAACAACAGCTTTTAGGAGTATTTGTGCCCAAACAGTCACTCTACCAGGGTTCAGTTGAAACAATCCACAATACCATGGGCACGTTGGAAGTCCGCTTTGCAGTGTCGGACCCGGACGTGGTCAACGTCGGCATCGTGCCGGTCGCTCATGTCGTCACTACGCAAGTACGAAAGGTCGTGCCGATAACACGCGTCGTCTATGAGATTGAAGGGCGCCTTGCCCGGATTGGTGTTGTTGGCGACGTCCGGTCCACATCAGCTGTAGTGCGGCAGGTGCTTTCCCCGGGAATCTTACTCGAAGGGAAGCCTAGGAACATTTCCGAGGCTGGCCACGATATCGTCTCAGCGCTTTTCAATCTTTGGCGGTCCCCATGTGACCTTTCTTGCGCCGCACACGGAGTATAATCCCAAGATGGCTCACCTGCCGTTGGCCAAGTCCACCAAGCGGCTGTCCACAACTGTTTCGGTCTATCGTCGGAAACGCAGACAGTATTCGAGTATTTTGGAAATTGTCTAAGGTGTTCAGTTAGTATGGATTTCCTTGATTTCTCAGCCACACGGGGAATTAAAATTCTGCGTCACCATTGATCCTAGTGCTCGACCGCGTTGCGCCCTGCTGCTAGGTCCCTCGGGCAGCGACAATATGCAGCTGTTGATAAACTTCCTGCCGTGCTTGATAAAGTATAGGCCCAGCTGCGAGTTATCCAGGAGCAAACCGCGCCACGCACCACTAGATGGTCTCGGCGAGCTCGAATCAGTCCAAGTTCGTCTTACCTATTCCGCTCGAGGTTCCAACCAGATGTCGCGACCTGGTTATCGTGCTAGCGTCGCTGCTGGTCTACTACAGCTGGCCTATAGTACGCGCTGAGCCGTTTGGCGGACTTTCCGCCAACAACCAGTTAGTGTTTTTCTCCTAAGTCGGTGTGACCTGAAAACTCGTCCGGCTGTCGTAGGGTACTTAAGAGATCGATGTCAGCGACAGATCAGTCCACGGTGGTGACGGCACCAAGGTGACCATCCGTGACAACGATCCGATCTTTTCGGTGGCAACAGAGGTCTTCTCAGCGGTCTACCAAGTAGACATCTCGCGCTCCAGTATGCAAACGCTACTCTGGTGACGCGAAATCTACCCGTGGAAGCCTTTCTTGGCCTGGGCTACCACGTCGCGCAAGGTATCGTGCAGATAACTTCTACAATTGCAGTATACCTCACTTCTGATGTTTTGATCTTATACTGTGTGGATTCCTACACCATCAGTGGGTACGTCCAGGCTACGCGTTCTAAGGCTTCGCTCATTGACGACAGTCGGGTGAGCTCCTAACATTACACCGTGGCTTCCGTTCTATATGTTCTGCCAAAAAGCACGCATTAACAGTCTGCGTTTCAACTTGACTGACCAGGCAGGCCACCTGCTGTACCTCTAAGACGAAACGCTCACCTTAGACATCCACATCCGCGACCACCCCACGCTTGGTTAATATATTATAAGTGATAGTACAGGTACAATAGTCATAAATGCACCAAGGTGCGATCCGGGTACGGGTGGTGGGTTGTCGACGATGGATGTACCAGGTGCGTTATGGTGACGGGCTTGGTGACATCTTCCGAGTCATCGTCTGTACGGCTCGGCTCCTAAGGTGGGAACAGCATTGGTCAGGACAACTTCCTAAGCAGCCAAGACCAAAGCCTCGAGTGCTGTCCATGCTATAAAAATGATCACACCCAAGGAAGGGCTTCCGGTAAAAGCCGCCAAGGTGGCAAAAAGGCTGTGGCAAAGGTGAAAAGTACCTTAATCGGTGGAAGCTCCTGCAATTAAAAACATGCCACCGACACGCGGAAAATAGTCTACGAGTCAAGCTGATAAAAAATTCGCAGATCTTTTGGCTAAAGTGACGCACAACGCAGATGTCTTTATGGTTGCCATGGGTTCGGGCCTGTGCCGCTGTCCTTATTAGAGTTTACCCATAAGCAGCCATTCAGAATGACTTCCTTGCAGGACGTGCAGGATTCTGCCCTTAAAAAGGTGGCGCCCGTGTTGCCCTACTGAAGCATGAGAGACCCGCAATACTACTCCTACGAAACCGGCTATCCCAACCAAAAGGGCCGGGTTGATCTACTGATACAGGACACCTCACACAGCTTCCTTCCCGCGAGGCCTAATTTAAGATCGTGGGCTGGATTTCAAAGGTGGCGGATGACAGTGACTACTCCACCGCGTAAAAGATCGTGATCCTACTCGTCAACAACGAATCATGGATCTATTTGATAGCACTGGTTCCTCACCAACATCCATGAAGTTAAGGTTTGTCTCGATCAAGTCAGCGTTTGAACGACTATACTCTGTTTGGCCCGCTGCAATGTCGCTGACCCGTAAAAACACTGATGACAACGCCATACTCCACACCAACACCGCGAATAAAAGCAAGGTCACGTTCTCGAAGATCACCTGTGCATGTCTGGTGTAACGTTGATGTGGAGAACAATATACTTAGCTTCATGCAAGAAGGACAGAGTACCATGTTCTTCCAGGTGATGACCATGGATACCTAGCAGAGCACGGTCTTCAGCCAGTTCTTCTGGTAGATCACCACCCAAAATCTCTGCATCCATGCACGTTTTCGTATCCATCCAGCTCTCGAATCGGGAGAATAACCAAGAGCTCAACAAGATGGTGTTCTACACGCTAGGTGCGACGGAAGTGCGCCTGTGTCTTAATGACTACCAGGAACCAATCGATAAAATCACTCCTGACTATGCAACCAAGAATGTGGCCCGCGCTTACCGTCAAATTCTGAGATTCAAAGGGTACGACCAGAACGTGGACATCGGGCTAAAGATCAGCCAGAAGGTTTTTGCTGAACCATATTCGATCTTTAGCATGGACCACCCCGACCTTGTCAAGCGGTCAGTTGTATACATGTGCTTAAAGCACGCGTCCGCCTGGACCCTACCAGCACCGTCTACTGAACATTTGCCTTCATTTTCTCTGATAAAACAATGCTGATCAAGGGGGCTACAGAGCAGATGTGAGTACCGGTAGTTGAAGCCACGCCCAATAGGTGAACTGACCAACTGAACCTCAGCGAGGAACACAAAGTATCGTTCATTTGTAATTCACATGGAAAGCCGCCAGTACTACCATCTAAAGATATCTGATATTGAGGCTCATCTCTGGACTGCGAGTGAGCAGCGAAGCTCCCTTTATACAAAGTATGAATGAGAGATCAACATTGCTAACGGTATGGAGGTGGCATCTTGCACCATATGTAATGGGAATATGGATGTGTGGTGCTTCCTACGTTGGTGGCTACCCCTCTCACAATATCTCTGGAAGGCATATCACTTGTATGTGCTCTTCTCACTGGCTAGGCAATTTACTATCTTATGTATCTGCATAAAGGCCCAAAAGCATGATTAGATTCAGGTTCTCGCAGAGAATAAGTTGAACCCCATCTCAGAAATAGTCTTTGTAGGGCCTTATGGGTGCCTCCTTGTCCAAAGATGAGTTCACATTCATTTTGGATGAGATGAATAATTATATGCCCCTTAGGAACGAGATCAGAGCTTCTGCCAGAATCGTGCATGTCACAGTGGCCATCAGCAATACAGAGAAAAATGTGTTCCTTGCCCAGAAGGGCTGTACTGACGTCATCAATGTGTTAGGTGAGGGTATAGCTTAGAGCTATGTCATATATTCTTTCCCGAGCCAACCCAACCTCCCCAAGCCTAGCGCCCCACCAGTTTATGAGCCTTAGTTGACTAGATCGACAGCCCTTTTTAAGCTGCATTTTTAATGGGTTCTTGAGAACACCTACATGCTCCATAAAATCTGTGGTGCTAAAGAAGTTTGCACAAAGTAACCATAGAAGGAAGGCAGGATGGAATATACCCATCATCCAACACAAAGGCCTTCAGTCTATTCATATCGAGTAAGGTCTGTAATTCCAAAACACATTAGATAAATGTTGACGACCACTGGAAACATCGTCTCAAAGATGTTGAGTGGTTTTATGTAGTCCACAACCTTGTCACAGTTGAACGTAATGCCTTCATCACCAGTGATGCATTCATTCATGTTGTCTTCCCATTTACAATTCAAGCTGTCCAAGATCGTATCACTTAGACCCCTTGTGTTTCCAGCTGGTGTGTTGGTGATTGTCACCCACACTACCATGGCTACCAAGGCCTGCATAACTCCTCTTCTTCCCATGTCCACCCACCAACCAAAGGCTCATGGGGTCTACCAAAAACGTTGTTGTTCCATGACTTAGCATAATGTCATGTATGGGGGCTTCACACACCCACTTTTATACTACTTGTTCCTTGGACGAGGTTGTTTTTGGTGACAGTTATCTTTTTCTTAACTAGCAATGAAGTAATGAAAATGGGTAGTACTGAAGGATGCAATGTCATATACAGTGTATCTACTGACTAGTTTCAACTTGGGAAAAAATCCTAACCTTAACAACGAGGTAATACAAAGAGTTAAGGATGTTTCACACACGCACTTTGCTACTACTTGTACTGGACTAAGTTGTTATCATTCTGTTGCAGAGTGACAAGGTAATGAAAATGGGTAGGATGTAACAACATTAATCTGATGAATAGTTTCAACTTGGGAAAAATCCTAACATTAATAGCAAGGTAATAAAGAGAGGTATTCCAAAGGCTGAAAAATAATACACAACTATATGACTACATATTGTAGCTGACACAATGGAAGAAACAGTAAGTAAAAGTTATGTAGATAATCCTACTGTCAGACCTGACAATGCTATACAATTCTTGAACATTCAAAAAGGACACATGACAGTTACTGGATTTAGAAACCCTCTTCAAAACAAATTACTGATCATTAAATCAACTAACAATGTATCGATTACTTCTTGAAACAGGTTATGAAACAGAGGCAAAGTCTGGTTACGAACCTCCTAGACTTCTAGATGTTTTTTTTAGAAACAATTTTGTTGAAAATGCAAGAATAAACTGATGTGAAAGCAAGTATTTTTTGTTGCTTTCGGTTTAACGCCATTTCTAAGTGCAAAATAGGAGTATACATGGTAGCTGGTATAACTGATGGAGGAAGAACTTGGGAAAAACCTGGTAAGTAACACAGACTCATGGGAATCATATGGCAAGTTTACCCATACCCAAGTTGGCCGAGCCCGAGATTCAAACCCAAGCCAACTGAGGTAAGATAGCACTGATCAGTAAAGGTTAGCGCTTTAGGGTATTCAGCCACTCAGGAACCCCCTCAAAGCAAAGAAACAGTTTAACCATCACTTCTAAGCAACCAACCTATCTCACTACCAATAATTTCAGGCAATGTGACTGCTGCTTTTTGGACAAACCAACTTATCTCACCACCAATAATTCCAGGCAATGCAACTGCTGCCTTTTGGACAAAACCATCCTATCTCACTACCAATAATTCCTGGACAAAACCATCCTATCTCACTACCAATAATTCCTGGACAAAACCAGTCTATCTCACTACCAATAATTCCAGGCAATGCAACTGCTGCTCTTTGGACAAAACCAATCTCACTACCAATAATTCCAGGCAACGTGACTGCTGCTTTTTGGAATAAACCATCCTATCTCACTACCAATAATTCCTGGACAAAACCAACCTATCTCACTACCAATAATTCCAGGCAATGTGACTGCTGCTTTTTGGACAAAACCATCCTATCTCACTACCAATAATTCCTGGACAAAACCAACCTATCTCACTACTTATAATTCCAGGCAATTTTACTGCTGCTTTTTGGACAAAATCAACCTAACTCACCACTAATAATTCCAGGCAATGTTATTGCTTTTCGGACAAAGCTAAGCAAATAATCAGCTACATTGTTAAAGTAAGCTTATAACTTGTAAAAGCAAAATGATTCAACTGGGGAAGGAGGCTGAAGCTAAAGACATTCTCCACTGCCTGTTACAACTCTTCTTACAAAAAATTTAATGATAACCCCAATGCTATACCTGTAGTTTATAACAGCTATTGTTACACCCTTTTCATTAATCAGTTGTTTCAGCCTTTCACATAATGACAATTTATTTTTCTCTAAACACTGCAATTTAGTCTTTTCAACACTTTCTCTAAAGTTGCTGTGCTAGATGTTAAACTAATTGAACCTATACAATTTCAGCATTTGCAATTCTTCATTCAATATATCATATTCTGTTTGGTTCTATTTTCTTGCCTATGTTCATTTTTAGCTCTTCAATCTGCTTATTTTATAAGTTTCATTATCATAAGTCATAACTTCTATATTCAATCTGACATCTTTAACAGCATTTACATAACTTCTAAATTGTTTTTCCTCTTGTGCAGTATCAAAGTTAATAGATAAAGGCATATGAAGAAGAAAATCCATTTCCAAAAATCATGACCCGGTATGTCAGCTTCACAAACATCTTTCATGTTCATTTATCTGAGGCAGACAACAAGAAGCTGACAAGATATTCACAAAATACCCCCCAAAATCCACAAACTATTGCAAAATAAAAGAAGATAAACTTCACTGCACGTAAATTTAAATTTTGTAACACCAGAAGTGCATGGGAGCAGTGGCAGTCCAGTTGGTATAGTGTTGGACTCCTAATCCAAGGGTCACAGGTTTGATATCTACCCAGGCTTGCTGGGTCAGATGCCACAGTGTCAATGGGAAACGAACTTGGATCCGATTTCTTCGGCATGATATAGCCAATAATGTGTTAAAAGTGCTGTTACAACAAACAAAAACAGAACTGCAATTATATAACATTTAAATGTAAATGCTGCCTAATCACATGTATGATCAACAGCGTAGGGTCAATCTAAGCGAACTGTTTCAAGAATCAGAATTCTCCTATTCACTTGCGGAAAATGTGCAGATAAATCCATGAAGTTACAAGAAACTCCAACAATGAAAACAACTTCCCAAAATATTCCTTTCTGATAAAACTCATGTTCTCAGCAACAAATCTGCAATTGGAACAAAAATTCACAAGTGTGGACACCATGATTTAAGAAGCTGTTTGCTTTTGCATTTACAATGTTGTGAATTTGTGCTTAATTTATTGCTGTTATTTTGTTCATGAGTAAAATAATTGTATCCCTGTATCACCACAGCACCCATCACCAGACAAAAACATATCCATCCTTATCTTTTAGTCGAATGCCGAGATTTTATTGTAAGATGTGAAGGCATTTCATGTCTTTGAACTCTTATATTTTTTCCCCCTTAAATAGTCAAGCGATATTGTTCCACATATTATCTTTGTTTCCTGCCAATTAACTAAGGGCAAATGCGACGGATTCAATAAAATTTATTGTGCATGCACTGTATGCAACACAGAAACAGTATGTTACTTTCAGGTAATATGTATGTTTGGTTCATTTTCATATGTTAACTTTAGTGTTTGACAAGCTCATAGCCATGTGTACTGATATCTCCATAAAGGTATTTCTAGCTTTTATTTTCATTTATTAAGTTTAGACTTGATGAATTAAATCACAGATACATTCATGAACATAATAAATATATTTCCAAAATATTGTGCCATTTGTTTTTACAGTATTACAGTTTTTTACAGTAATATGGCCCTCATTTGATTTTACCACTGAACTGAGACATATTCAACCATTTTCATTTTTGTAACTTAAACAGGAAAGAATGGATTTAATACATACTTTTCTCTTTAATATCTTCCTCGATTTCTGTCTTTCTGCTGATGTGTATATGAAGATTATAGATCGATTGACATCGATAATTAACAGACATACTGTTGCTCCTATTAATGAACTGACACGTTTAAATTAGTTGCCAAAATATATCTAACTGTATAAACATAAAATTTTAATAAATAAATTGGGATACAATGCTACTTCTAAGAAAAAAAAATCAATTTCAAAATGTTATGTAAATCTCTGTTATGTTCTTATATCATTCATTTCACTCCAAAATTTGTTGCTTATTGATATTTCTGGATACAATGGCAAAATTTCTTACTTAATGTCAATGCTACAATTTCATTGACTTTATTTCTGAAAATGTTCCAGACTGTTATCTCAGAGATTGGTACAACTAGAAAAATAAAGTAGGATACTGTACTTTCGACAGCTTAGATACAGGCTTAAAGTCATATTTGAGGTTAATTGATTAACTGATTGATGGAATGAATGTCACATCAACATATTAAAGATTATATCATACCAAAACAGTAGGAATAAGGTGCCTTGCCCAGAGCCACACCACAATGCCTGACATGACCTGGCATGTATTCTGAAATATTTTTGGTTAATTTTCAGACCTACAAACAAGCATGAATATTAGGTCACAGTGACTTGTACTCTATAACACTAAAAGAGCTCATCTACAGTTTTACACACATGGTCTCACAGCAATGCAAGAAATAAACTGTATGCAGTAAAATCCTGCAGTTTTAAAAGTTATTTTGAAGTATGGAAATGATAAGGACTGAAGAACTAACTACTGAAAGAAGTGATTACTGATTCACTATAGGTGTGACACATCTAGATTTGAGGTCCAAACACAATCATGGAAGAAAGTTCTCACTGAAAGTTAAGCAACAAGAATACAGTGAACAAGACAATATATGCCTGTTCCATGCTTAATTGTCCTCTCTGAACTTACTAAGACATGGCTGACTCTGCAAATTACTGAGCAATGGATCTAAATGACTTTGACCTTTGATCTTGGTATGTAGTCTTGAAAAAACCTACTGTGCAGACATCATTTTCTTTTAGTATAACCATGACCTTGGTCTTTTCATCCTCAAATCCACAGGTTTCTCTCCAACCCTAAATACAAATCCTCCACAAAGTGTGCTCAAGGAACTTGCTCTGGCTCAAAAAAGTGCAAAATCCATAAGCCTGCCTCTTCCTACCTTTGAGTGCAAGTTTGGTCAAGGTAAATGGGCTAGAACTCAAGTTGTTATTCAAAAACCAGTTTTCTTCTATGGCACATTCAGACATTTGATGTTCTTATCCAAAATCAATAGGGGTCTTTCATGCCCAAAAGTGTAAGCTATTCACAAATTTTAGTGGAAGTAAATGATTGAGCACTAAATTTATTCTGTGCAAAACCCATTTTTCATTCAGTTACCTTAAACTCAGACCTTTTGACCCAAAAATCTATCAGCTTCCACCTTACTCGAAGTGCAAGCCATCCAAAGGTTAGTCCAGGTCTGTGATGTAGAACTAAAGGTTTTGTGCTAATGTTGTTGTACGAAACCATTTTATCTTTTTTTTTTTAGTCAATGACTTTGACCTTTTTACCCCCAAAATTGATACATTTATTCCTTACTTCAAGTGCTTGCCATTCACACAGTATGATAAAAGTTAGAGGGTGTAAAACAAAAATCATTGTGCGTAACAGATGTACAGACATAATAAAAATAAACTCGCTGCATTTTAGCTGGTGTATAATAATAAATGCACAAAATATTATAGTTTCCTTCTTACCAAATTTTGTTAAACGTACCTTACAGCAAGGTGAGCAAAATAATAGGTTTAGGTGATAGGATCATGTACATTATGATGCATTTTCAATGAAATCTGACAGATAGCAAAGATCTATGTGATTCCACGATAACTTCACCCCACTTTCCCACTACAGAGAGCAGAAGAGTGGTGGGGATTAACATTAAATCTCTGTGCTCTGTGGCTTTTATTTACACACTATAGATGAATACTTTATTCTTTTTAATGTACACAATTATGACCATGATATTATGTACTTTCACTTTGGTAAAAAAAGTAACAAAAAGTGCACCAATAAAAATTTGGCCCCATATTATTAAAAGCTTAAAATAATACAACGCAAGCTTAAGACCAGAATCCACAGAGCAAATAGAAGCTCTGTGGCGACTTTGAAAAGATCATGGCAGACTGGCAGCTAAGCTTAAATTTGGTTTCTCAAAAGATACAAATGTCTTTTAGGTTTGGAATAAAAGAAAAATGAGTCATGGCATGATGCTGTGGCCAACTGGGCTATCTGAATTTAAATGTGTTAACCCTGACCCACATTTCCAATATACACTCAGCTTCCAGCTCAAGATTTGACAGACAGTGCAATACTAAGAAATTAAACTTTTTGCTGAAGGCATGTTATTCAAACGTGGCATTATTGAGGAGATATGAAGATGAGAAAATTCTAAAACTTAAATAATACAAGCTTTTTTAAAAATGAAGTTATAGAAAGTCAAAATGTGTGAAATGAGTTTCACTTTTGCTCCCTAATATGATATATATGACCTGTATTACCAGTCAAGTGAGAAATGTATTAAAATACTAAAATGTGACACAAAAAAGCCAATGTACAAAGAAACACTAAATATGAGATTACAAAAGGGGGGTACAATATCTCTTGGTTTCCACATTGAGAATTTAAAAGGTTATTGCCATTGATAGTACAGATGAAAGTGAATGAAAAATTAGCTCTATATTCCATACTGATACATTTACATACATGTCATTAAGATGTAGAAAAATATAACAAAAAATATTATCTTACAAAATTCTATCAGGTCAATCAATGCTCAAAAAATTTGATAACCTGACACCCGGAACCCCTCTAATTTTAGATCAGGCCTGTTCTGTGTTCTAGGTGAGGTTCCCGTTGGGTGCATCAAAAAGAAATTTAAACTGCCTGAGGAAAATTTGATCACACTGATGAAATGTGTAAATGTATTTTCTAGATGTTGACATACCTGCCATAACTCATTGCAATCTAAATCACATCACCACTGCCCTATGTGAAATCACAGGGGCTCGTATCATTGCTTAAACTGTAACTCGCAGTCATACATTAGCATAAAATAATACGATATGTATGACTGATAGTTAAATGGTAAGGAATGATACGAGCCCCTGTGCATGAAATTGAGATCTGATTTTAATCAAATTGAAGCAAGGTGTGTCATGCAAAAAATATGATTTTGTACTCCCAAGCTTCCTGGCACTGTCGTGTTTTGAGAAAACAAAATCTTCAGTAATCTAAAACAAAAAACAAAAAAACAAAAACAAATAAAAAACACTTCCAGTATATGCCCGTTACATGTGGCATGTATAAACAGTAAACAGTCATGATTGGAGCTGATGTAAAGCTATAATAGTGAAAATTAAAGCAAAGAGGTCAGTTATAAACCAACATTTCACATATTACTTAACAAGTTAATTGGCTGATGATAGCTAGTCAGATGTGTTTGAAGCTTCATTGGGTGAGTCCATTGTGATAACTTGCATAGGTAGGATCAGGAAATAGAACAACCCATCATAGGTAAATTGAAGAGATACTAGAGCGCACGTACAATAACAAAAGTTATTACATACTATTGCCTTGAAACAGAATATTTAAGCCATATGTACTATATTTTTGACAAGTTTGTCAACAGCAGCAAGGTTTCTTTGAAGTCGGATTTTTTTTACTTATCATATATAGAATGCAAAGCATGATCATTTCAGTTGTTGGAATAGTGTTCAAGTGTAATTCATTTTTTAAGCAGATTCAGGAAGCAATTAGTTATCAGCAAAACCCAACAAAAATAAATTTCAGAACTCATGGTTGACGGAGTGTTACTTTATGAAGCATGCCTGCAAAAAAAAAGAAGAAAAAAAAGATTGGGCATGGGGGGCTATTAATTCTTTGCACATATTGCAAAAAACACATCGACATAAGTCAACTCGGTTCTGATCAAGACTCACTCAGAAAATCCAGCATAGGAGTTTGAACACCAGGAACATCCAGTCCTTAGTGAGTGTAGTGATGAACATTAATGACACCTGCATTACATTTGAACCCTATTGAAGTCATATTCGAACTGTAGTTATTGCAACATTGTGTGACAATATTAAAAAAAGAGAAAATTTTGGGCATGTGGAAATTGGAGTCCAGACTTGTGGAATTTCAGTCAGGGCTTGTGAGTTTATCTGAGTTACCAGCCTGGGGTCTGTGTCTAAAAAAAGTTTTCTTTGAGCACTGTCAATATAATCTATTTTGTCTTTTGAAATAAAATTCACAGATACAAGGGAACTGGGTTGTTTGAGTGGGCTAAAATATGTAATAACAGTAAAGCAAGCAATTTTAGTGAATTTTTTTCCCCTCACCTACCATAATGATGTCATTCAAGTTCATAATCACTAAATCTAACCATGATATTTAAGACTGAGCTGTAAAGATACTGGGCTTACATTATATGTAACCAAATTTTATTTTCCTGTATTGGAGATCAGTAGTAGAAAAGTGCAGGAAAGAGTAACACAAATTGATGAGTGACCTTCACCTTGGAGATAAAATCTTGTATCTGATACATGAGATACCATCAAACTGAGAAGCATTATGCAACCATGATTCAAACAGCTTTTATAATATAAAGCAGAAACAAAAGAAATCTTAAAATAACCTGGACTTTGATGACAAGACCTCAAATGTACATAAGAATACCAAGTATCATCCATTTAACTTAAACAGTTGTTAAGCTAGAAAACAAATGGAAAAATGTGACTGAAACCTAAATCAATGACATCTGACCTTGACCTTAATGATAGGACCCCAAAAGTGGTACAAGATCCACCTATAAGTGATGATGCATATTAAAGTTTTATAAATTAATCTCAAATGGCTTTAAAGTCAAAGAGTAGCTGGGAAAGTGCACTGGATGGACATCCATATTGATGGACTGAAGCACAGTGTGTCAACTGCTTTTCTTTGAAAAGGCAGGGGCAATAACTCCCACTGAGATAAAAGATAAATATGTGATTAAAAAATATATTTTACATTCTATGTGTTACAAGAAACTGACTCTATGAAGCTGATAACTGAAGCCAACTTTAACATTTTTGTTCTCTTTTTAACAGAAACAGGAATCTAAAAATATTAATACTGGATTTCTAACTGTCTCTGCAAATGATTAAATATTTACATCAAAATAAAATTAATTACACCAAAATTTTCCCATCAGTAACATATAGAATTATCACAGAAAACACAAAAATACTGCTGCTGTAAAGCAACATGATGTGCAGACAATTACATCAATGCATACTCAACAACTTTTACAATGAAATTAGTGTAAAGTCATTAGAACTTTTGCATTAAAGGTGCAAACAAGTGTGCTATCTCTGATACATAAAGCAGTTTGTAATTCATGCTCACTCAACTGCAAATAATGAAGCCTGATTTTATGTACATGCAGTACAAATGATGTAGAGTTCAATATGAAATAAATTTAATATGTTTGAAACTGGTTGGAAAAAGTTGCTCATTTTATATAAAGAAAATTGTTGGGTATGTTTAGCAAATTAGACTACAAGCCGATCAACCAAAGAGTGGCTGCAAATGCAGTAAGCATTTTGCATGGCAAACATAAAGCATGCCATCTGCTCAAATTGACCTCACCAGATAGATCTGAAAAATGCTCTTGAATCAAGAATCAATAATGATGAAATTTCTTATATATGAAATAATCTAATTTCCAAAAATAAATGTTTATGAACAATTACATTCAAACACTAAAGTACAGTTGTACATTATTACCAATTATTTAAAATATTGTAGTATACCGTCTGTTTGCTGATATATAATCACCTGTACATGAAGGTTGGTCTCTGTATATGAAATGAAGAGACCTCAATGGGGAAGAAGCAGACACAGAGCACTCTTTATCTAAAAGAACTTAGAACTCACTCTCCCCCCACGCCCCAAAAAGATTGCCATTTTTTTTTCTTCAACATTCAGTGTCATTTTGAAGGGACTTTTAATTTCATACATATTCCCTGATTGGGTAGTAAAGGTGCAGTAAATACTTGCATATAGAAATAGCAAATGGCTTCTATACTTGCATACAGAAATAGCAAATGGTTTCTATACTTGCATACAGAAATAGCAAATGGCTTCTATACTTGCATATAGAAATAGCAAATGGTTTCTACACTTGCATATAGAAATAGCAAATGGCTTCTAATACTAAGTCAGTACAATATTAACTATACACCAAGATAATTATAACATATTCTTACAGATGAGAAGACCCTGTACATCATTTTATTACTCATAAACATTCTTATTGGAAGAAGACCTTTTGTTATGGCCAATAGTAATTTAAAGAGAGGTAAATATAGCAGTTCCTGTCCTAGTGTCATCACAATGAAATTAATTTCGCTTATAGTCAAACCTGGGCTACATTCAGTTACGATGACATTATGCACTTTTAGCAGATTAGACAATTCAGTGTTAATGAAAGGCCTGTCCTCGAAGAACTTGCAACATGTGGCAAAAATGCACATACTGACTTGCCATAGTATTTAATTGTTCCCTATTTTAAATCAATTTTGGCCAGTCACCAGGAGAGCACTAAACAATGGTTGTACTGTATGTAAACTTAAAGACTGAGAAAGTGACTACCACATAAAAAGTTGGTCCCTCTTACATATCCCAATTTGTTGCTAAGTTTGACAAATAGGTACATTTTGTCTAACAACAGATGATGATAAAGCTCAAGTTCCATTTACATAAAATGTTTTAATGCAGATTGGTTCCTGGAAAGCTCAGCTCAAGTTCTGCATACTGATTACTGGAAAACTCAGTTCAGGTTCTGCAGACGGTTTGATGAAAAAATCATTTCCAGTTCTGTGTACTGGTTACTAGAAAATGCAGTTCACATTCTGCATATGGATTACTTTAAAACTTGGCTCAAAATCTGCATATTAATTACTTGAAAACTCAGTTTAAGTTCTGCAGACTGATTACTGGAAAACTCAGCTCATGTTCTGCAGACTAGTTGCTGGAAAACTCATTTCTAGTTCTGCAAACTGATTACTGAAAATGCAGTTCACATTCTGCATAATGATAACTGTAAAACTATTAAGATAATACTTATATGAAACCTACATTGTGATGAAAAAATATTTTATTCTGAAGCTAAACTTGGAGATACTGATGTTGAATTTAATTCAATCTATAGAAACTACAGATGGAGACAATTCTGAGTTGATTACTGTCTCAGGTTGACAAGTTTTATACAAATGAGGTCTGGTGTATTTTGTATCAGTCACACAATAAAGCCCTATTTATTTTATTTCAGTTGCATACCGAAGGATTGGTGTATTTTCTATAGATACATAATTAAGGCCTGGTGTATTTTGCATCAGTCACATAATGAAGGCTTGGTGTATTTTGCATCAGTCACATAATGAAGGCCTGGTGCAGTTTGTAACAGTCATATAATAAAGGACTGTAACAGTTTTACCTGTTCTTTACTAGTCACATAATGAAGGTCTGGTGTATCTCATAACAGTCAGTAAATGTGAAGGCTTGGTGTATTTGTATCAGTTACATAATGGAGGCTTTTGTTTCAGTCTCACAATGAAAGTTTGGTGATCTGTATAACAATCACATAATGAAGGTCTCGTGTATTTTATGTACCAGCCACAAAATGAAGGCCTGGTGTATTCTGTGTCAGTCACATAATGAAGGCCTGGTGTATTTTGTATCAGTCACATAATGGAGGCCTGGTGTATTTTGTATCACTCACACAAGGAAGGTTTGGTGTATTTTGTATCAGTCAAATAATGAAGATCTGTTGCATTTTTTTATCAGTCAAATAATGAAGGTCGGTGCATTTTGTACCTGTCACATAACAAAAGAGCCTTGCAACTATTGGAATTTTCAATACAAACTTAAAATTTAGCTATTACAGTGGAATATGGTCCCTGTAAAGATTCAAGGCAATAAACAAAATAATAAAAGAATACATCATACTTTTGTTAAGAGGATAAAATCTGTATCAATTTAAGCACTGGCAAAAACCAAATTTAATTTAAAATCATCAACAGTATAACGTTAATTTCATCATCCCTAATTAGTCAATAATTCCAAACATTTATCTAATGAAGGCCATTAGCCTTAAATTCATTGAGTTACCCTGACCTTCTACTTTACATTCACGATCATATGCATGCAAAATCATTTAAAACAAACTGTTAATTAGGTTTCATTATTAACATGACAAACATTAAAACCCATGAACATTGCACTAGGTACACATCCTGTAATCCTTAGTTGTGATAAAAAAAGAACAAAACAACAAATGACTCAATATCATCTGAACAATAAGGTAACTGCAGATAACAGTATGACAACTGCAGATAACAATATGACAACTGTAAAAACAGTATGACAACTGCAAATGCCAATATGGCAACTGTAAAAAAATATGACAACTGTAGATATAGGTATGACAATTACAGATACCAATATGGCAACTGTAAAAAAACAACAGTATGACAACTGTAGATAACAGTATGACAACTGTAGATAACAGCATGACAACTGTAGATAACAGAATGACAACTGTAGATAACAGTATGACAACTGCAGATAACAGTATGACAATGGCAGATAACTGCCAGAATTATTAATGAATGATACATGCATTTCATGATTTAAAAAAAACAAATCAGAGACAACACTAACCAGAGATTAAATCTTGTATTTTGGAAAAGAAAAAAAGCTATTCTGTAATGTTCCATCTGGCACATAGGATAGTAAGAAGAGTCAGATAAAGTCAATTAGACTAGAATTAGAATTTGGATAAACAAGAATGGTGTATTTTGATTACATAAGTTTACAGTCTAAAACAATCCAATAATTCATCAATTGTTCGTGGTGCTCTTAGTGAAGTTTAATCTTGGTATTATTCATCTGAAAAAGTCCAGAATATAGATTTTGTAAAACTAAAGTTTAAAAACTGAGATTCCAGGACTAGAAAGCGAGGTCTCAGAAGCAGGGACTCTCATTACTAAGCTGTACTTAAAAATTTTGAGACACTTTTGATGTGTAGCTTTTGCACAACTTCTCTCATACAAGTAATTTCATTTTGATAAGCTAATTACTTATTGTATATCAGAAAATTCTTCAAAGAATTCCATTTATCACTGTCATGATAAAGATATGTCATGGAAGACTGTAAAGAATCTTGAAGCGTTGGTTTCTCATACTCAAACTGCCATAATACAATGCCCCAAATAAAGGCTGCAAACCAGGGAAAGGCGTCCCCTTTTGGTTTTGGTATGTAACCCTTGTTCACTGCCATCTTAGCTAACCCATACAGGACCCGAGAGAACACATACAAATTGATCTGAAATATGAAAATTAAATATAATGTATGTAAAGTGTTTATCATATATATACTAAAAAATTTTGTTGCAAGTTACAATAATAATTGCAAATTAAGATGTATAATTCCAAGTCATTTTATTTCTCAATTAAGATAGTGCTTAAACAACAGTGCCAAAACAATAGTACTCAAATAGTAGTAACAAAACAACAACAATCAAATATTTTCTAAGTGTAAAGAAAAATATAATGAGTAAAAGATTTAATTCTTGTAAATTCTAAAAGTAATAACTTGCCACTAATTTGATTCATGTGCAATTTGAAAATACATCAATTTTATTCATCTTAAATGAGCAACATACTCAGAACTAAAGACTGTCTGAAAACAATCAAAGGTACTGTCTAATTAAGCTGAAATCAGCAAGATCATATTAAAAGTGGCACCAAATTATAATAAGCCATGAATGATTAGTGAAATTTGTCGATTAATAAGAAGTGTGCTTAAATGCCTCAACACAGCACCTAAAATTTGGCTTAAACACAAAAGCATAACTAGTGAGACATAGGAACAAAGATAATGCAATTTCCCTACCCACTTTCATGCTTGTACATAGCAATAACTTGTTTTAGGAATCAACTGCATGGATAAAATATAATAAGCTAGATTCAAAGTAGTATTTTGCTATATTTACAATAGTCTAAATCCAAATTAATTATCAAATAGATTTCACTGTAATTTGTAATCTTACTTGTTCATTGACTTTGTTGTATTTTCCAAATATGAGATATCCTCCAAGAAAAGCAGCCACAAAAGGGTGATACTGTTCCCTCTTGGATTGAATTTGTTCCATTAGTGATGTCAGACTCTTGTATATGAATACAAACAAGGCCAAGTTCTTTGAATGTGTAAATGTGGCTTCAAATATCGACTTGAATTTATCATACAAGCTGAAAGCAGACAAAATGCTTAAGGTTATAAATATTTAAGTAATATTTTATGTATCTGACCGTAACTTAATGGTTATTAATGTAATGTGGTCATAAATGATGAGTTCTCCATAAATATATTAATCACCAGCTGTCAATCAATTTTTTTAATCAAATTACAAGGGACTGCAAACCAATTTTGTCCTGGAAGAGTTGGAACCGTTACATAATAACAAGGTGTTTGTGCTTGGCTTGTCTTATAAAAAGGGTACCTTCTGCCATCATGGTTAAACACTTAGACAATTTCCACAATACGTACAAATTCAATTTGTACTAACTTCATTATTATTATGCAAATCAAATGAAATTCTCTCAAAAGTAAATATCACTCTAACAAAATGGCAACAAATTTAAAATGGCAGTTGTACAGAAAATGCAAAGTTAAAGAGTAAGCTTGGTCCTCTTGGAAAACTGGTGTCGATTTTGGGGTAAATATTTTGATTTAAAACAAAACATGGGTCTCTGTCTGACAAACATGGAGCACTGGAGTTTATGTTCATTTGAAGACATGGTCAGTTTAGAGCATCTGTTATCTTCATTTCAATTATACATGTAAACATGGATACCATTTATGTCTTGACTAGTTATGCTATTTTTGTTTCACTGAACATCATGAATCTCACATACATACCAACTGTAACTGTAATACATGTACGTTGAATTCATCTGAGAAATCCTTTTAAAAACATACAAAAGAAGAGAATCATGTACAGCACATTATACATGTATACCTACACCATGTTTAATAGTCTTTTGTGTAGGCAAAACCCATTTTTCTTTCACTGATTATGGCCTTTTACCTTCTGACTCCACAATCAACAGTCCTCTTCCATACCTTAAGTGCAAGTCCTCCACAAACTTTGGTCATGAATGTGATATAAAGCTAAAATTATGCAAAAGGGCTCTCAAAAGAGTCACAGGATAAGGAGTCCTGGACTCTTTACTCATGGAACTCAAGAGTCCCCAGCCTATTTCTGAGAGTTCTTGCCATAAACTCACAAGTCCCTTACTTTCAAAACAATATAAAGGAAAATAAAAAAGTATATAACCGTAATTCTATTACACATCTAGGTTAAATTCTCAGCCTCATAAGATCACATCAGAGAAAACTATTTTTCAGTAATAACTGCCCACAAAGTTTGATATCATACTGTGCTCTATCATTTGCAAACTAGTTTTTCAAATGAGTTAGTTTCTTTACTTGTTCCTGTTCTTTGACTTAACAAATATATGTATGGCATTCTGCTTCTCAAAATCCTTAAGTACAGGATACTCCACCATCATTCTGATTAATCAATTCACTGTTTTACTGCATGGAACTGTGCTGCTTTGTAGCCATCATTTCTCAGACTAATTTTCTGCATTTTCTCTACCGCATATGGGATTGTCTGCCTTTTTTGCATAGCATGACAGCCCTCAACAATATTAAATGATCTGGATCAAATTTGTGAGATCTAAAGGCTGCAAGCCATTATTTAAATTCCAGGTAAAAATATTTTGCTTCCCACCAGTCCTATACCACTCACAAAACTGCTTTTAATATACCATCTGATTCCCATTTTTATAACGTAAGAACCTCTTCTCCTGCCTTCTTTTTCTCATATTTGTAGTCCTGCCACCATTTTTATCAGCATCCTCATCATAGTCAAGATGGAGTCAGCATTAAATACACTATCCAAGTTCGAGTTATCTTTCTTGTCTTGTGCTCCCAATTCCATCTGTTTTTGCCTTTAATTAACATCATTGTCATTTTCATCACAAGCCAGTTACCGAAAATTAAAGCAGATTATGATGACTCATTCTGACGAGTTAAAGTACTTCTCTGCACTGATTTAAAGTTTGTCTAATGTTAGTGCCCTAATCTAAATCACACGTACTTAGGTGTTATTATTATTACTGCATATGAATGATTTTAAAATACTGTCCAACTCAAACTCACAGAAAGCACTTTTTACTTTCATCAAGAATTTAAACACCATTAAGCAGCAAAAGTCATCATTTATTTGTGAAACAATCACAGGTGCTTACATAAACATTCAACAGAACACTGGGTTTGTTTAGGTCATTATATCTGAGAAGAATGGCTTTTAATTAGTCACAACAGCTTCTTGCCTGTTTACTTAAATCTAGCCATTAGCTATTCTGCAGACTGGCCATGGCTAACCAAAACTATAAAGGGGTGTGTCTTGCAGGAAAATGAGGCACATCACAGGGATGCATTGCATAAAGAAAAGCTGCATCTTTTGAGAGCTGCATGTGTATTTGACCTAAAACCCCTGGAAGCCCTGAAACAAAACTATTTTTGTTAAATCAAAGACTTCGACCTTTTGACTTCCAAATGAATAGTTTCATTATTTACCAAGCATGTAAGTCACCCAAAAACTTTGGCAGAGGCAAATGACTGAGAGCTACAATTTGTGTATAGAAACAAGAAGCAATTTTTGTTCATTTGGTCACAGTAATCATGATCACTGGCCTTTACATTCTCAAGATATAGACTTCTTATCTCCCCTAAGTGTAAGCCATCCATAGTTTGGTCAAGGTATGTGATGTAAGACCAAGATAACACTAAAACAATACTGGGCAAGGTCACTGTGCCTGCAGGCAGTATGTTTGATGAAAATCCACCCACTGTGATACACTGCAATGCAACCAACATCATGCACATATTTTGATGCTCACAAGAATAGGCAGAAACTGTAAATACAAATTTTGCTTGAAAAACATTTCTCCTGATGATTTCACCCATTATCTTCACACACACACACACACACACACACACACACACACACACACACACACACACACACACACACACACACACACACACACACACACACACACACAACTGAGTGTGAAAATCACCAAAACTCTACATTTTCAACCCAATTAGAGACGAATACCAAACAAAATCGACTCGGTTAGAGCGTCAGCCTCGGATGCAGGAGGTCACAGGTTCGAACCCTGGTCAAGTCATACCAAAGTCTTATAATAATGGTATTAACAGCTGCCTCACTAGGTGCTCAGAATTAAGAGGTTAGTGTTAGGACTGGTCAGCCTGGTGTCAGGATAATATGACTGTGTGGGACATGATGTTACATGTCCGCGGAATGATGCCCTAGTGATAGGCATCACTATAAACTGCCACACGTAGCAGTACGACTGAAAAATTGTTAAAGCTACTTTTTCCAAATCACACACACCACTGACCCAAACAAAACCATGGAAATGACAGCATTAAAGGCTCATCAACTGAGACTCAAATACGTAAAAAAAAAATCAATAAATACATGGGGCATGAATTGACCATATGTCCACAAAATAACTTACAGAATTAACAACATATGTTACAAGGTTTTTCTGCACAACACCAATAATCTATGAGGTTCACAATAGGCATACAAGCTAATAAAGATCAAAATACTGTCGGATAAATTTATCCATACCTCTACTATTAACAATTTACTCATGACTGATCAGTAGTCAGTGTGCTGGACTCTTGACTGAAAGGGTGTGGGTTCGAATCCTACCATTGGAGCAGACTGGGTCAACTACTGTAGTGTGTCCTTTGGCAAGGAACTTTACTCAAATTGCCTAGGCACTAAATAACCTGCTTGTGTTGCTGTGCCATGAAGCACCACACCACACCAAACCAAACCAAACATATCAACTGCTGAGTGATTACTACCTAATGTTACTATACAGAAAACCAGTGTTCTTCTTTAATGGGTGACCTTGACCTTTGACCTTTTCACCCCAAATCAATAGACTTTTACCTAACTCCAAGTACTATCCATCCACAATGCTTTGTCAGGGCATGTAAACTAATGTTATTGTGAGTAAACTGATTTTCCTCTTTCAATGACAGTGACTGACCTTTGACCTGAAAATGAGGATGCCTCTTCCATACTTTAAGTGTCTGCCATCCACAAAGTTTGCTAACTGTTGATGGTGGAGAATTAACTGCATTCTAATTACCATGTTACACTAAATTCATGCTATAAACATAAAGTGAGCTTATAATATAAACTGACTAAAGACATAAACAAATTTTTAATTATTCAAATGTTGCAAAGCTTTCTATTTTTAAGCATTTAGTCTAAAGTTGTTTGCACTGTACCCCTGCCGTTAAGCATGGTCCATGTTGTATGATGGTGCATTTGATCAATGAAACTAAGCAATCAGGACTTTTTCAGGATATTTAGTGTATATATGAAAATATCCGACTACTGTAAGGACACTCATTGAAACACAGCCGTACGATCAAACATACCCTGAATCACCATAATTTATGTAATTTTTTTAACCTCTCATTTTTTGAACAGTCACTCCATATATATCATGATTATTTTCATATACTAAAAATTTTCCAAAATAGAAGTTTATTTTATTATTCAAAAATTATTTTTTTGTACAAATTAAGTCTACAATATGAAGGTTGGCATATTTGTGAAATAAAGTGTAAATGCAAATACTGTACAAAAATGACATAAATAAAAAATAGCAAAAACTGAAAATGTGTTCTATACATTACTTATTGTCTTACATTTTAAATCTTTATTTTTTCATTCCTCTCATCATCTATCAGTCTTTTCAACTGTAATAAAGCAATACATACCAACATCCTACACAGAAAGCCAAATTTGGATGAAGAGTTGACAGATATTTAAAACAGTGCATGTATTTCTTCTGCAAATCCTGACACAAATCAAAAGCAAGTCAAGCAGTGCCTTTTCACAACAATGTGTGTGCGGGGCCCCGAGTGGCCGAGTGGTCTAAAGCTCTCTCTGTTACGGATCACTGCCATCTCACCTCTGTCTGCGTGGGTTCAAGTCTAGGATTAGTCTAATGTAGTTATGTGAGAAAGCTTGCCAGTAGCTTCTCGTGGGTCGGTGGTTCTTTCTGGGGATTTCCCGGTTTCTTCCTCCACCATTAATACTGGCCGCCATGTATAGCCTATCGTGTGCTGAAAAATGGCATTATGCCCCACAACAACAACAACAACAACAACACAACAATGTGACTGACATTGCATACAAAACTGTAGGTGAGGATTCTGCATACATTAGTTTTGTGTTCTACAAATCAAAGCACCTTCTAAGAGGAAACAATCTGGGGAACATTCTGGATTGAAAGCACAAACCTGACTACATATAAGTTAAATTCCATCTGACTAGTGATATTTTTGTATAATTATGAAAATCTTGTATGAATTTATTGTCACATCAGATTAAAAATTTGGTCTCAAGAATACCAAAGGTGTAATAAAATCATAATAATGTAATAAAATCATAATAATGTAATAAAATTATTTCATTTAGAGGCCCAATTCCTTTTCCTGACCCAAATCTTCAGGCACAGTTTATGAATCAAACATATTTATACTGACTTACCTTTTTGGACATTTGATGTATTTTCAATGTTTCTTTGTTTCATTTAAAAGACGTGCATCCATGTTAATATGTATGGTACAATAATTACAGTCACATCAGTCGATAAATGCAGGGAAGATTTCCAATTAGTCAGAACATAACCATATGATCATACCCAGTTGCATTTATTTCTGTATAAACTGTATGGAGAACTACTTTATACTTCTATAAATTGAGTCATGTGGGAAGTAACTAATATAAACACTATGTGGCTCATTACAAATGAATTTAAAACAATAGGTAAATGGATAGAGGGATTGGGAAGAGGGGGGGTTCAAAGACTAACATTATAACAATTGGATTCACAGTCCTACAATGTAAGACACCAACCTTGGTAGTTATGATATGGGGGTGGGTGGGTAAAAATACAAATCCTGCTACTCCCACCCCCATCATAACTGTCACGGTCAATGTTTTGCACTGTTTAACTATTGGACCCCCAATCACTATAACCATTTACCAATAGTCTTAATCTCATCTGTAAGTAGCACCTGTTACTGTAGGTAACCTAAACTGTTAATAAACATGAAAACAGATCTAAAGAAGTGAAAATTGGTTACTCACATGTCTGGACAATAATGATTCGGTCAAGTTACAATGAACTAATGACATCATCAAATCCAAGAGTCATTCACAAGGTAAACAAAACAACACATCCTTTGTTTTAAATATTGCCACTCAGATTAAAGATTAAGACAATGTTGTGGAATGTTCAAAACCTTAGATCACCTACTATTGGTAGAATTATTTGTTTGATGTTGATGTAGCTATTACATTGCAGATGGAGAATCAATGTTCAATAAACAGCTACATAGCAGATGCCCTCAACAAGAATTCACAAGGCCCTAAAACTGATAGGAAATATTTGTAAAACAAACAAAATAACAATAGAAAATAAATAAAATTGATAAAGAATTGCAGTTGTAAGAGTTTAATGTTTTTTTCTGAGTTTATCTTGGTATAAACTGTCAGTTGCCAACTTACACAGCTTACATAATATCCTTCAGGCATTATTTGCTGTGTGATTCAGCAACCTACAATTTATACCATAATAAACATGAGGTGCTACTCTTGTAAGTTTCATAACAGACTAGTGACACCTGTGCACTTGCAGATAGAAGTGTCAGATCGCTGAATACAAAGAAACAACTACAGCTTTGCATAAGCAGAGATGAGTGTCCCAAAGCCATCTAATTATACAGGAATTGTACATGTAAAAATTTTAAATGATATTGTTCATCCTTCTTTGGTGGGAACATTTTACTTGCAGAAACAAACATACAGCATGTTTAAATTTAAAGGAGACTAACTTTGCACTGTATATGATCCTTTTGGGGATTTAAATTTAATGTAATACATATGAATATAAATATTTTAAATATTTAAATCAAAATATATATCTCTAAAACTAAAGAATAAGGACATGATAATTTAATAACTTCCCTTTATTGTTTTATTATTTTCTTTTTGACAAAAGCTTGAGCTAAATATGGACATTTAAAAGAATGGTTTACTGAGAAGAATGACAATTAAAAGTGTTAAAATCTCTTTCTCAACAAATCACATGAACCTCATTCACTCATCTGGAACAAATTTCTGTAGTTCATCAGGAAATAATTTATTTGGATCATATATTGGGATCATAAGATGTCAAAATAAAGGTGTGAGGGTATGATACCAATGACTGTTATAATTATCCATATTTTATCTAACAAAATTTACACATGATTAAGCATATTCTGACAACATACTGTACTATTACTGTGGATCCCAATCTATGGGCCACAGACCCGGGGGGGGGGGAGGGGGGCATGAGGTTATTCCAAGGGGCATGCATTTTTTCAACTGTTAGCAAGTGGGGGTCTCCAAAACTTTTTAAAGTTAAGAATGGGGTCCTCATATCTGAACATAAACTCATCAGTGCTATGGGATTCTGGCTGTAAAAAGCATGTGGCCGCTGGTCTGGGTTGGCCATTCAAAAAGGGGACCATTGTACTTGAAAAGGCTGGGAACCACTGTACTAGTGCATGTTGCTTTTAGCTCAGTTATGTGTGAAGCATGTTAATTTAACACAGACAATCATGTCAGTATTTCAGAATAATCCTCAATGTTAGGAATTTTTTGTATATAATTACAACCTAAAAGATATTTAATTTTTATAGATTATTTGTACATTTATAAACATTATTATTTTGTGCATGAAAAATTATTTCAATATTGTCACTAAGACATGTAACTTACTCATGCCTAATGTCTTGATGATTAAGACTAAGAATGGTATCATAAGTTTGTGTTTTGCAGTATTCACAGAATACAACAACAAAATTTAAACGCACAGTTACAAACCAGCCTAGGGAGTAAAATATCCAACTGAAAGCTCTTATCTTGAGCTCTCTATACATGTACATGCACTAACCAATGCAACCAGCCCAAATGGCACAATAGATGTAGAACAATATTACTGTTTCCCATTGTGGAAAATTTCCTATTCATGGCCTTTTATGAACAGTTTGAGGAAAATAATATATAACAACTGAATTTCTATATTAAATTTTATTATTTCATATTTTAGTATAATGGTAATTTATCAAGAATACTTTAAAAGATCAAATTTACTCTCTCAAAATAACTTATTTTTATTGGCAACATATAAGGCATGTTTCCACAATTTTCTGACAAACTTAGAGAAAGTAATTGAAAGAACAGAAAGTATTCAAAAGCATTAAACTTGGGAACAGTTTTCTTGAAATAAAATAAGCTTATCAGTTACAAACCTTCCGCTCTTGAAAAGAAAGGCCATCACCAAGGCATGTGGAAATCGTACTTTAGCACCATATCTGAAAAAGATCAAATGTAAAGAAGAATGTGACCAGTTATTCACATTGGTCCCATATCTTTTACCACCTGGTGTTGTAATGCAGTGATGTTATCGAGGTAAGTCATGAAAGCTCTTATTAACTAGTGTCTTGCTAATGTAAACTGTAAAGTAACCCAGGTATCCACCCTGGCAAATGTTACGACTCAATGGTCTTAAGGTAAGTAACAGAAAAGAGTGAAAATCAATAAGTTTCGTAAAATTCAACAGATAATTTATTTCCCTTGAATAAAAAGTGAAAAATTAAAAATAACTCCCAAACAGTCCTAAAAGTTCTATCACATGTCCAAAAGTATAGAGTATTCCAAATGAGTTCCAGTGGTATTCCAAATTAAGTCCAATCTATTGTGCTGCTGTACCAATAGTCTGGAATAGTTTGATGTTCTAACAGTCTTGATGTATCACAATGATAAAATCCAAAATGTCTTTAAATGAATTCATGGTAATTCCACACAGCTATTTAATCCAAAGTTTATAAGCACCAAGGTCAAAGGCCAGAATAGTATATTTACTCATACAAAAAGTCCTTATCCCAAAGTACAACCCCACAATCTTGAAGCTGTATAATGTGTTTAAAAGTTACACTTATAATCCATAATCACAAATATTAACACACATTATATAGATATACAAAACACAGTACCTATCAAACTTCAGTAGCCATTGGGCAAGCTACCTGAAAATGCTAGATGCAACTGCAAATTTAATGTAGCCAAGCCCTAATAATTTAATTGCCTTAGATACAGACAACAGAAATCCACTGAGTGGGGAATAAATGGTATATGGAAAAAGGTGATGGTTTTAGTTAAGGTAAATTAAAGAGTAATTAAAAAAAGCATAAAGAGTTTGTGTTTCATTAGTATACCCAGATCTAACAGAACTGTCAACAGTCATTATCTGCTTCAACTTCAGACCTGCCATTAAATGCATTATTTGGAGTTCTCCAAACCATTTCTCTATATACTACCATGCCTTCACCTTCATTTTTTTCTTATTTTAGTTTAAGGGCTGTACATACTGGATTGCCTAAAGTCTCAGACAGGTGCATTTTTTTCAAAATATGAAAACTGGACATGTGCTGTTTTAAAAGTGATAAATGCACTCTTCACTCCACAAATCCCTTATCCAGAAAAAGACAAAGAGGGAATTTACCAAGGTTTACACTAAGTACATCCTTTATGTGCAACTGTCATAGGCAATGAAACACCCTGTCACTTACAACAGAAAGTTCATTAACACACATTGGTTACCTGGTGCTTGCTTCTAAGCAGATGTGCTTTTCTATATGGGCTGGAAAACCATTCAAAGAATGGAACACCATGCAGTGAGTTTGATCATTAAAAAATGTCATATTTTTTTCAGGTTATCTTAGTTGTCTGGTCAGAATACTATCCTGCACAAAGTCTACCAAGTTTATGTCTGAAACATTGAAAGTTGGGTCCATGCAGTCTAATATAGGTGACTGAATGCCCTCAAAGTGGCTTGAGATAACCTGTCTTAACTATGACACTGTAGGTTTGACATACATTTGTCAAAATCGACCTCAAAGAAGGCACTATGTACTAATATCAGTACTATAAACCTGTCCATGAACAAATGTCAAACTGGAAGAACATCAGTGGAGGGTGACATGTACATGGTCACAAGTAAAAATGTCAAACTTGGTAGAAACCTCACAAAACAAATAAAACTACATGAGAGTATTCACAATTTAAGTAGATGGTGTCCTGGAGTGGTATCAGAGCTGGAAAAGTTAGTAGTACTATTTACGACAGACAATAATGGGACTAGTATGAATTGGCTAGGACAAATCATCTTTCGTAAGTCACTTGTCCTGGATAAGTAAGTGAAAAAGATATGTACAGCCCTGAGTTTATACTAATACAGACACTGCTATATCTGCATTTATTGAAGATAAACTGACAGCAATTTTAGTGCATGCTAAATTGGCCATATTCATCTCCATTTTCCCAAATCCATTTTAACTCAGGTTGATTGCTGAGGTCATGCATTAGACTTGACACTTTAAATAGGCTGTAGGCCAGACTAGTGCACATGTAAGGTCTTAATGTAGGAACTGGCAGTCAAGCTCACAACTGAAAAATGATTATGCCTTGAATTCCATTGCTTCTGCCAAATGATTTTTAGCATAAAATGCGGTACAGCATGACCCCGCTATAGCACGCTCTGTTATAACACAAATTCGGATATAAAACAGTCATGATGTGGCTCGCGAAATTTCATATACTTGTATTTTTCTTGTACATGAAAACAAAAATTTCCTTCATAAAAGTACGAAAAAAACGTAAAAAGTATATTAACATTTTGAGGAAGAGATTGCATATGAATAATACAAGACGATCGTGGCATGGTTCCTGAAATTTTATATGTATTTTTCTCGTACATGAAAAAATAGTCTTTTCTTCTTAAAAGTACAAAAAATAACATGTAAAAAGTTTATTTAGGGATCGCGAAGGGCTTTGCCAATGTCGCAAATTGCGATTTGTTGTATTGGCAGCAAAATATACCATCTGGTGATTTTTTTTTATTGGTGACATTGTTGGCTGTTTAAACTTGTATATACAACCATTGGTTTGGAGTGGAGAAATTCTGAGGCCCCATGAATGAAGCCGCAAACTTGATATAAAATGCACTGAAATTTATCTATTGTTACATAAACAAATTCTTTGTCCATATTGACAAACCATCTTAACAGTGCACTGTTATATCATAATCCGCTTATGTTGACACCTAGCATGAGTACTGTATGTTGTGAGACATCCGCCTTTTTTTTTTGTTGATATTTCTGGTAGCGGAGATCAATCTGAAGAGGCATTATCTCATAATCTATCTTTCATTGGATTTTGAGCCACTCACTATTAATATACATATTTACATAGACTGACATTTGCTGTTGTTGTTGTGGTAGGGTTTAACGTCATTTTTCAGCACAAGATAGGCCTGACATTTGTACGTGGATGGTAAGTAAAATTCCTCTTTTTTTCATTCAGAATTAAATCCTCCAGTACACTTACATTTTCTGTAGTAATCCCTGTCATCAGACCAGAACACCTGCGTCTCTATTGTCCATTGACCCTTTTATAAATTTCTAATGCCTGCGTGGAAGGCAACATCACTCTGTTACCACAAATGTAAAAAAAAAAAAAAAAAACCAATCACAAGATTTTACTTGCTGGTCTATTCAATAAGCAGGGAGGAAAAGTAACTACAATCGACCAAATGATGGCCAGTTCCTTTTTTAAAAACATACCCAGATAAAATAGTTTGCTGAAATTTCAAAGAAAACAGATTACCTTTGAAGCACTGATTGTTATGAAAACGTCCTAAGCAAATGGAAAAAAAAAATCAGTCTCAATCATGCAAAACAATTATTTGATGATGTCACCACAATAAGAAATGGGCATTTGTTTGGTTCTCCAAATCTGTACTTTAGCGGTGACTTCAATAACACATTCACCCTTCATCAAAGAAAGCCGACTACAATCTTCAATAAAAACAAGGAACCTTTCTTCAAAGGAAGTCAGTACCAAATTTAAATAAAAGCAATGGAATCTGATGGATTTTTTTATTTTCCAACGCAACTGGAACACATTTACTGTGCCGTAAAAGATTCTTTTTTGCAGGAAAAAAGCTTATGCTTGCGAACGCTACCAATGGCGGCTTAAAACACAAACTAACTTTTACCAACTTGGGATGTACTGAAAAGTAAATGTGTTTCATCATTCATTACGATACTGTGCTATTGTTTTCCTCTGAATTCAGACCTATATGACTTGTGACAAAATTACGGAATATTTTAAATGTGTGTGTGTGTGCATATTTTCGATGGAATTATTTGTATTGTGGATTCAATGTATGTGATGAGATTCGCGGGTGAGTATATGGTGTTGATACTCTATTCATGCTATACATTAAACATGTATACATAAACAGTATACATGTATATGTACCAATGCGTGGTTCTCTGAATAAAGTAAAATATTATATATGCCTTCTCTGTTTTCACTACAAGCGTATTTCTCATTTAATTAGCATTGATTTAAGATGGTAACTGTGCCTATGAAGCATGTATTTTTGCACCCACATTTTATTACCTACCCCCCCACTTGCCAATTGTTTGGGGTACATGCATCATTTTCTTCAGCTAACTGAATTGCTTGATTATAACATGGTTCTGTCTATAACACTGTTGGATTCTATGGCTCCCAACTACTGTGTTATAGCGGGGTCACACTGTATACACTTGTAATTCAAAAGTGTTATTGCTGCTGCATTAGGATTGTGAAGGTTGCTAGAGGGTACTAGTTAACTATTTTCACTCACCAGGTCTGAATTTTAGTTGTGGATGTGACATTTTCAAATACAATTGTTGGAGTACTCTGGACAGAATTTCAAGAGAACTGTAACAATGGCACATTTTATGCCCACCCCATTTAATAGTTTCCTATGCAGATAAGTGAAAATTTAAGAGCAAAAACCGCTGTTTTGTTTTTTCATTCAGAGACATTGATGGCTCGGCCCCAAAATCTTCCTTGCCCCAAGTATAAGCCATCACCAAAGTTTGGCCCAGGACTGTGATGCTGAACTAATATTATTGTGCAGAAGGTTGTTCTTTTAGTCCCTGTTACCTTGACTTTAGACTAAAATGCAACAAGGGATCATAGCCAGTTATCTCCCCAATACGTGGAACCACAGAAAAACCTGGTCCTGATATTTGGTCCATCTTCAGATTTTATCATTTGCCAGAACAAATTTTAGATTTTGTATTATCCCTAAGAATGCATGCCTAATAATACATGTACCAATGATAATGAAAAAAATCTTATTTTATTTAGTGGTGAATGAAAAGATGTACAATATTAGTACTAAAAGACACTACAATTCCCATTTTGCAAAACAGTACATCTTAATCATTTTTTACTCCTTCTATTCAAACCTTAGTGCCAACCAAGTATACATCAAAAACTTTATTGCTATTAACTTCAGTTTTTATTTGCAAATTTTTTTAACATATAGGGAAGTCCCTGGTTCCTCCATATCTTCTTTCTGAGAAACTTCTATACAACCTGGAATGCAAAGAAGGCTGTGAAACCAAATCAAAATAAAACCGCAGATTGTTTAACTCCAAATCTGCCATTTAAAAATAATAAATCCGGCTGTAAAAGTTTTAAAGTCTAAACCTGTCAATTGTGAATGCCATCAGAAAACAACAACCATTGATGCTTCACATTTTGACTCTTATTTGCTACCGTAAATTTAATCTCTTGCTTCTTGACAAATATGGTAATCATGTGATATAACTCTTGCATAACATTGGACCTTATCAGACGACAAACTGGTTAACAGATTTGTTACAGTCATAGCGATTTTAAGAAGATATTGATTCTATTTGTGAACATGGGGAACGCCCATTACTTGGAACGTGATTTTCACGGGTGTATTTTAAGATAGTTTTCTCGTCAGCAATCCAGAGATTTTCCCAAAATCAGCTGGTGATGTTGAACTAGTAACTTACAGTCATGAAGCGTGTATAAGATAAGTACACGACAGGTGGCGCTATGCAGAAAAATATATCGAAAACTTTGAATATCGCTATACCAGAGAACCCACTATGTCATAGGAAGCTACTATACAATGCCGGCCTCGAAGATTTATCAAAATTAATTTAACTTGGGGGTTCATCGGGTTTTGTTATTATTTTATGTATATTTTATATGCAACTGAAGCCTACACTGCGCCATTTCGAAATCCTTTTATTACTGCTAGCAGTGGTCTATAGTTTCCAGAAGCCAACAGGCGATTCATGCTCTCAACTGCTGCGGCCATCTTTAAGTCATGTGACATCACCCCATCGCCCCCTCAATCGGACTATCATCGGCCTTAACTGTTGTCACTGCGGAAGTTTGTTCGGTCGTATGCCGTGGAAAAAATCAATGCCTGTAAATCGGATACGCCCTCAAGCCCATAGGTTTTAAATACGTTATATTAACTTCATGACGTTGCTATAGCTAGATGAAATATAATCCTTAACAGCAACGATTCAAGCAATAAAAACCGAAGGATTTCGTCAAATTCGTCTTTACAGATTTGCAGAAATAACACTGAAACTTAAAAGTGAAGATATTTCAATTTATATCATTTCATAAGAATCTATTTTTCGCACATCAATAGTTTTCTCATAGACGTATCCCCTCACCAATTCCTGGTAGTTTGTACCTCCTAACTATTTTTAAAACGAAAAGCATCCAGGATAAAACAAATGCAAAAAAAAAACGAGTCGTTTCATTCATTGATTTATAATTCCGAACTCAGTTGTCACCAAGCGGTCTATAAATTTGTAGTCTTCTTCGCGTTTCAAACCAAACTGGAATTTTCAATTCAAACAATCATTCAGTGTCATTTTCCGGTTGTTGGAATAGTCCATTTTCAATGAAGGGTAGAAGCAATATCTACACCTATATAAAAGATAATCTCTAATACTATTATTTCCCAAAAAGTGCAAAAAGGTGGGGGGACACGCCCTTATATCTCAACATAACGAAATATGTAACGAATTACATAGAACTTATGGAAGACTATAAATTCTACATCACTCCAGCTTCATATGTACATTGCATTTTCTCAACATAGCAACCAGTGTTATGCTACAAGACAAGAACATGAAACTTGCCACATAATTCATGTGTATTATAAAACCGATAATATTTTGGCATTATGGGACTGTTGAATACGTGCAATATTTACTTATCTCCGTAGCTCCGCACTTCCAAAACTACAAATTTCACATGTTCCGTCGGATTTTTTTTTTTTTTTTTAAACCGGATCTCTGCTAAGGGTGGGACTCTACAATTTCGTATTTTGCATTAGAATTTTAAAGAAAAAGAATTCCCCCGGGTTTCCTCACTAGTTATACTGGCTATTTAAAAAAGACCATGTATATCTTAGGTATTGTTAAAAGAACCTTTAATTCCCTTTATTTTGGTGTATGATTGATGGGTGTAATATGGGTTATAGAGTATACAGCTTGGCCTTACTCCAGATGTGCACCTTTCAAAAAAGTGCTAGCTCCACTTGGTCATTTTTACTTCCTGAACTTCAGAGGTAAATTGTAAAAAAAAGAGCCAATAACTTTTTTTACATTTTATATATTTGGTAATTCATTCATTGCACTTTCAGAAGCTGGTATTGTCTAGTCTGGCAAAATTCATTTTCCCTATTTTAATAGCTGCTAAGGATAGTGTACTTTAGACAAATTCAGGCTGATTTTTGGAGCACAAGGGAGCATTCATTTCAGTTAGCAGTGTGCTAAGATCATTTAAAATTTCCAAAAGTACAACATCCAAAGACATGTCAGTCACATTACATCAAAGTATCATAAAGGTATGCCAACATTCTCTTCATTGTGCATGTTTTAAACGCAAACAACTTCACCTTACATACGTCACTCTCTCAAAAGTATATTACAACTGGTGAGCGCCCCCAAGTAGGCATTATGGGATTGCAAACTATAAGCAAGATTTACTTACCTCCGAAAAAGAAGAGCTACAAAATGCAAAACTATGCACTTCCGAAAACGAAGATTTCACAACGGAAATGTTCCAAAAAGCATCGGCAATTCGACGCTTTGCAAAAGCACATATTAACAATCTTTTTCTAAAAAATAAGAATTCTGCTTAGTTTGAAATCAGTTCCAAGAGATACATTAGACTGCATTCAGTTAGTCATGGAAATTTACTGAGCAATGGGGCCACGTGTTTGGAACTAATTTGTTGCTCTCAACATGCACGTGACCTCAAAGTAGGTCGGCGTAAGGATAATATCTAAATTTGGCCAGTAAACCGCCAGATAGCCGAGTTGCTTACTGAGCTGCTATGGTGCAGAGTGCCAAAACTAAAGTAAAAATGGAAGTATGCCAATAAACATGGGCAATTTTATGCTTTTCAAAAACACATCGTGACTTCTAAGGGGCGTGCATACACAAATATTCATAGCTTCGGTAGCGAGCCTTCCCCCTTGCTGCCTGTACTGTTTTTACTCAGAGATTGGTATTGGCGCCCGCAGGGCCGACGGGGGGAGGGGGGGAGAGGGGGCCCGATAGTTCTTTCTCTGACCCTCGCGCTTGCCTATTCCAACAAGATGAAAACGATTCTCTTTATCGCCTCTGATATTGCTTGAGTCGAGGGAAAGCCCTTTTCAAGCAGTTCACTACTAACCTAGTTATTACAATAATTACTATGCGATTAACGTCTTGATTTCTCACTTCTCTCTCTAGTCTTCTTTCTCCGAGTACGGTACGCTTCAGAATCCCGATTCAGCGCATTTTTTGATATATATATATATATATATATATATATATATATATATATATATATATATATATATATATATTGTCACGTGTAGGCTTGTACAATAATAACAAGAGAAAACAGTGAAGACAACAAGCTTTGTATATTTTAACAAAATAATTTATTTTCCTAGAAAACAATGTAAAAATTGGAAAATAGGACTTACGGTTTGTGAATATAATCCAAAATGTAATCCTAAGAATGAAAAATACAAGTCCTATCACTAAATAGTTCTATTAGAATCCAGGTTCGAATCTCGACGACGTACCAAAATGGAAAGCGATGACGTCAGATGTGGTCCTTGTACAAATATCAACAATTCCTCAATTGAATCACAGTTTATGTTTCCGAATAATTCCAGAATAAATTTCCACTGAATTTCTTTCTCTCAGAATTTATAAAACAGTACACTTGTTTGGTTTTCTAGAGAATAAATTATTTAAATTCCAAACACAAATGAATTTCAACAACAACCTGGTAACCTATCCAGCCTTCTAGGTATCAGGAATACAACTGACTGACGAGCGCTCAGAAAGGGTTATATATTCACCCGAATTATCATCCCTTTCTCGTGAAACAGACTAAGGGCTCTAATAACACTTGAAATACGTAATAAGATATTTGCCAATTTGCACGTAGCTCTAAGAACTAGACTATCACTCTAAAATAAATTTAAAAATAACACATTGTTTATCCAGATTAACAGGTTGGCCGAAAGGGACCTTGAAAACAGAAAATCGTATTGGCGTAGCGATTACACTACCGCGGACCAAGGTAAACTAAAAATATTACTAATGTAATACGTTTTACGTCTTTGATAAACAGAATTACTGGAAAAGAATCCCTACAATATTCATTACAATAAAATGTAATGAAACAAAAATAAAATAAAAAAGAATTTTAAGACTAACACAGAAGCAATTTAATTACATATACGTAACAATATATATATATATATATATATATATATATATATATATATATATATACACACACACACACACACACACACACACACACACACACACACTGGTACCACGTGACCTATTACGTTACCCGATGATTCTATTCATCACTGGACCATCACATTCTCAATACGGGGCTACCTATCAAAACAGCCGACTTAAGATGCAGGGGAAGCTCGCTACATTATCGAAGACTGCGAGAAATGCGTCCCGCATTGAAAACAAGTAAAACCACTTGTAATAATATAATAGCAATAAATTAACAAACAAATCATTAAGCACTCAGAAACATTTTACACGATGCATTGATTCACAGTGATTTGACACTTGATAGAGCAAGTTATTTACAAGACATTTCAAACATTTAAACTAGGACATAATCGTCCATCCAGTATAAAAACACGTCGTTCTGAGCGAGGTCGCACTCTTCACATTGACAATCCGTTTCATCGCCGTCAATTTCGTCCGTAATCGTATCGCCACATGATTCAGGCAAGTCTATATTTCCGACATTCTATGCAGACTCGTGCGCTTCGACATCCTTAGCGATGTGTGGCAGGTTCGATTCTCCAGTTTGTAGCTGATTAAGGCAAAGACGCATGCGGTCACCATGTACAATCTGTGTACTTCCGTTTCTCACACAGTTCACCTTGTACGTGACTTCACTCACTTTGTCTAAAACCTTGAAAGGTTCTTGTCATGACTCAAAAGCTTGGAAGACAAACCAATCTTTCGTTCAGGAAAGAACATATACACTTGGTCTACTGCTTTGAATATTTCTCATGGCAAATAGTTGTCATTACATCGCTTTTCCGCTGCATGTCACCTTTGATATTTTTCATTTTTCCTTGCTAGAGCGTGAGCATCTTCGCTCTCTCAGCTGCCATGCCCAACCACAGGGGCTCGTATCGTTGCTTACAATTTACCTGTCATACATGTACTATACAATAACTACAAGGGAGGACACTTCTCCCCACTGAATGGAATACTGTCCTCTCACTGGTTAAAAGAAAATGACGTCCTGCATTTATTTATAACTTATTTTCAGTTGGCCAATGTGAAGGCAGTATTCCATTCAGCACGTTGTTCTTGCATATTAAGCGTGTGCGATCAGGGCCATGTCGAGCAGTAGCGTGGGAAAATGGTCTGGTATTCCTTAAAGGTATGATAGTAAGCCAAACTTCGGATACGCATACAAAGTCGAATGTCTGAACTAAAACATCGGTACCAAATTTATTACGCTACGCGAAATGTAGCTTGAAATATCAGCGTTTATTCTTAAATAGGTCACGCGAAAAAGGAGAGAGTTGTCCTCCCTTGTAGTTATTGTATAGTACATGTATGACAGGTAAATTGTAAGCAACGATACGAGCCCCTGTGTGCCCAACTACACTCGGGTGTACGCTTCATAGCAGTGGGGATTTGATACGTGATGTCCAGAGGAGTAGAAACTTGAGTCCCAGCATCTACATGTTGAGTGTGAAGCCGGTTGTCTCACGCTCAACAGAACGGTATGCAATCAGTACGTAGGGTAAATACTTTTCTCACCCTTTTGACTGAGAAATTTTTGTTTTGCTAGCCTTACTTTTCCTATCTCAGTCTGGTTATCTCAGTCCGTTCGTCTCAGCCATGATGTCCACGCGCCAGGAACTACTTTTAAAAAAGAAGAAACCCGTTTTGTCTTCTGCTGTGCCTGGCGGGGTTGTTATAAAACCCACGACAACAACAACAAGAGATATATAACAAAAACAAATTCACTCATAAAGCAACTTAAGATATCTCCAACTTTGATAACACACAATACAAAACATTTTCACACACACACACACACACACACACACACACACGGCCCGGCCCTAGGGCAAGGCGAAGGAGGCAACCGACTTGGGCCCTGCGTTTCTCCGCAATGCAATTCTTTTGCTTGGAGCCCCGCGCTCATCGCTTGCTGCCTTGGGCCCCGCACATCCTACGGCCGGGCCTGACACACACACACACACACAAACACACGTCGAGCTATTTGACAAAGCCCCAGACACACAGGCAATGCACATCACTGGCTACACAAATCCAAACTCTCTCAAGAGCTACTGCAAAGCTGGCAAAAACCGTCATGTGTTATGTCAGACTGGTTTCTTCTTTGTCGAACACTCACAATCCGCCCCAGTTGATTCAAATATAATAATGCGATTGCAAATGAACACTCCCTCACTTACCAACCAGAGTGATTCATTCATCAGTCCATTATGCTATTCCACAAAAAGATTTCCATGTAGCGTATCGTTGCACTAGTGATAGCAATTGACATATTTCCAGGACAGAAAATACAAATTTGCAAGAAAGTCATGAATTAGAAATTTCCTCAGTCACTACTCACTTCGTTAGAACTGTACCCAGGAGGCATATTGTACTGCACAGTATCGTACCGTTGGCTACCTTAGAACGTTTACCAAATTAGAACTGATGAAAGTTAAAATTTAACCTTATAAGAGTAATTCATTACTTATTGTTAATTTCAGATGACATCCTTCGATTAAATGTGATAATACAGTAATAATATCAAATGGGTTTTTTAAAAATATGTTTTCTTTCTCATGCGCAGAACTTGTGTACTTAGGGTCCACAGGTCACCCCATTGCCCTCATCAACTTATACGTCTCAGTGCGCAGTATTTTGAAAAACAATACCACTTGGCTCGAGACGCTCATTGCGCAATACTTCCAACACATAACAATTATAACTTTTTCTTGATTTTTTTTTCATTTTCCGATAGCTGCATATATAGCTAGATTCTACTAGATAATTATTCAGATTATCGTAAAAGAATACAAAACCTGATGACCTTTGTATAGAGTGAGATGCAATAATAGCGGCCGCACGATTCACCCCAAACCACCCAAAACCTGCCCCAAACCACCCAAAACCTGCCCAAATCCACTACAAACATGATGTAAATTAAACGAAGCATACCCAAAACCACAAGAAACAGTATTATTTTGTAGAAACAGATGACACAATAGGCTGCATTTATTTTTTATATTGGATATAAACAATGAAACAAGGGAGACAAATGTTACTATATTCATCGCCAGTGCTGGTTATTAAGTCAAAATGGACCCAGTCAATACGTTCCAAGTAAAAACGGCCACATTGTGAAGTAAATAATGGACCATCAGTGCTATACATACCAACGAGGATGACAACTATAATATATACACCACAAATGTTAATATTCTTGTCCTTATTAGCAATTGGTTGTTGCTACGGGCTATAGCGATATATTATATTTAAATTCTCCTTTTTAGAATCATCTGAAATAATTGCCTATCAGTGCCATAACTGTCAAGTGAGATTAACACAACATTGCAAAACAACGAACAACTGAAAGTACCACATAATTTCTTTATAATCGATTTCAGATTTCTATCAAATACGGCATGTCTCGCCGCTAACTAAAAATTTATAAATATGTACAAAGATTATTGTTCAAAGTCTAATCAAGCACAGTTTTAAACCATGAAATAAAGTGTATCAACATTAAACTAATGAAGTTCAACTCAATTGTATTTTGCATGTTTTAAAGCAAAGCATTAATACAATCAACATAATACAAGTAATGCTTGCAACCTGTGTCGTAGGTAACTAAAAGTTCCTAAAATTGTACAAAGATTATTACACATAAACATTGCCAAGAATTTTACGTAAAACCAGGTAAAAAACTGAAACAATGGAAATGAGTAGCCATTTATCGACATTAGACAAGTGTATTTCTAGTTCAATTTGCACAGCCTAGGTCAATGTTCGCTATTATCGCCATTTCATTTGCGATGTTCGTTCCGCCTTTGCACGCTTTCTTTGCCCAGGTTTACGTCCCGCATCTATTTTCGGTCGGATACATTGGAATTTTCCATTCCATGAATGTATGTACTTAGAAGTATTGGAATTTAGTTGCTTTTGCAATTTTTTTTAAAGATTCTTGTCTTTTCTGCTGATGTTTTTGTGCGCCAAATGGTTTCATCAATTACATATAAAGAGGAAGGGCCAAATAATTTATAATTGCCAGAGCCATATAGAGCGCGACGCAAATCTATGAACTGAGCTCGAGTTACACTATATAACCTGTTGATTAATTCAGGTATAAGTGTTGTTTCCAATCAGCAACGTGCTAAAGTTTATTATTTATAGATTCCAAGTTGTTGTTGGTCCAAAGACTCATATTTTTTTTTTTTTTTTAATGGTTTGGACACAAACATTTTAATTTTTTCACATGTGAACTTTCTGAAGTACTGTGCGAAATTGGGATATTGTTTTAAATACATTGCAAGATCGTCTTCTCGTTTCGCAAACTCAGCGTCATCTTGACTGAATATTAGGCCACTGTCTTCATTGAAGAGCATACAAAGTATTGATTTTGTGACAAGATCGTCACATCCATGTTTATGCAAAGAGTACCGAATGTTGTCTTTAATATGCTTATTGCAATATAAAAATTATGCATTACAAAAACTGAATCTTAGAGCATTTGTCAGAGCTAAATCATCGTCCGTACCAAATATAAACTTATCATCTCCAATTTTTTCGCGAATGTGCGAAAAGAATTTGTAATACGTGTTTTCATCCGACTCCGAATGAAGACATAGCAGACCTAAGAAAATAGGGTATTGTCAGTTTTCCTGTTTACAACGCTTCTATTTTTGTATGACATTGCAGTTACAAAAACCTTACCCAAATTAAAAGTTCGGTCTGTTCTAATAATGCTTTTAACCTGTCCTGATCAATTTTTGATCAAGTCAAAAATTTGTTCTGTAGTATACATTACAATAACCGGGCTTTTGTTTTTGTGGGAATCACTTCCGGGACATAGATCGGCTAGATTTTTATTTCCTGGTTCAGATGTTTTGATTTTCTTTTCTCTGTAAATTTTGTCTTGAATTTGCCTTGAAGATTTTGGCGCATTAAAGCTATCTGCCTTATTCATCTGTAAATATCTATCCAATGCCTTTGTCTCCCCTATACCATTTACAGTTTCTCTTAGAATGTTTGGATTTGTTCGCCGATAGGGCTCATTACGCTTACTGTTTCCATGTGATTGGTTAATTTTTAAAGACCTTTCCCCACAGTATTCTACTACAGCACGTTTTTAGATAAAATGGAGTTGACTGGGTGCCTTAATTATAGTTGCTACACGTTTTTTAAAACTTTTCATCTCCTTTAAGCTTTGTGTAATATCTGTGGAGTGAAAGTACCTGTTAAGGTCGTGATTCAGTTGGAATGTATGTAATATTCTTATTTTGTACTTGTTTCATACATATTAAATAGTTTTTTGTATAAACCAGACGCAGTCTCTTTTCCGATTCAAGCAAAAATGTTTGGTTGACAGTAGTTCCGGCATGCGTGTCCCATACACCACAATCGTCGGGAAATTCATTTTTTCCTTTATGGTTGTTACCAGTTAAGTCTAGTACGACATAAACATTTTTTAGGCCCTGGTGGTATATCAGGTGGGCAATTGTTTGGTGTTAGTGAGAAGTGACAAATTGTCTTCGTTGAGTAAAAATCTGTCATTTTGCTTCAGTTGTTTCATGTAACATTCGCTGTTTTCACAATTAAAAACTTCAGTTTCGTGATAATCTGTATCATTCTCTTTCTCCATAAGACTATTATGGCTAGAAATATCACTGCCTATTGTATCCATGTATTTGTCATCATATTCTTTGACATCATCATCTCCGACACCATCATCTCCATCACAATAAGTACTGTCACCATCCGCGGACCCATTGCACGATAGTTGACGAACTTTGAATGGTAGTTGTTTGCGTGATTGTGTGTCTCCATCATCATAATTGTTGTCATCATCAGCCGCATCATCTTCATGAATGCAATCGCTCTCACAGGCAGACGATCCAGAAGACGATATTTTGCGTTTTGTAATTTGTTGTCGCTTCGTATTTATTCCACGTTCTGTAACGTCAGTGACTGCCGCAAAGTGGCTGACGGTCAGTGGTGAAGCGGACTTGAGCGGATTACTGGGATAGAAGATTTTTGTTCAGGTATATCTGGGCACCATCTTTATAGATCCTTCCATCTGCCTCGCACAAATGATTCCCTTGCGCAGAAAAAATTGCTTTATCATTATCATTAAATTTCAAGCAACGACAATAATATTCTTAAATGCAATGACATGAAGTATAAAGAAAATAATGGATTGGCAGTTATTTTCACTTCAGTTTAGAAATAAAGAATCAGTACCTTTACATGATTTCAAAATTTTGATATATTTAAAATGTCAAGAAGAAATATAATATATTGCTATAGCCCTTAGCGACAACAAGTTGTTAATAAACACAATAACAAATACATGTAAAAATATTTATAATATTGTGCATATGTTATTGTTGTCATCATCGTTGATATGTATAGCACACTGATGGTCCATTATTTACTTCACGATGAGGCCGTTTATACTTAGAATGTATTGACTGGGTCCGCCTTTGACTTGATAACCAGCATTGGGGATGAATCCAGTAACATTTGTCTCCCTTTTGTCATTTCCATCAAATGTAAAACCTAAATGCGGCATAATTTATCGTCTGTTTCAACAAGATAGTACTCATTCCGATGTTTTCTTGTGGTTTTGGGTATGTTTCATTTGATTTACATAATGTTTGTGGTGGATTTGGACAGGTTTTGGGCAGGTTTTAGGTGGTTTTGGACTCGTTTTGGGTGGTTTTGGGTGAATCGTGGGGCCCCAATAATAGTACTTGATGAATGCTGTGTTTTGAATATGCTAACTAAATTGCAGAAGTGCAGGGTTATTTTAATTTAGTTGGAAAAAGAAATTGTCTCCCCACTCGACATAACCTGTTGGGGAAACAAATAATAAAACCCCTTGACTGGGATCTACTTGTCTCAGTCCAAACCCCAACATAGATTCTATTATTCTTATTTTCACCCATGCAACAGAGAAATATTGCTTTTTTGCTGACCTTATTTTTCCTATCTCAGTCCGGTCGTCTCAGTCAGGTAATCTCGGTCATGGTGTCCACGCGCTTGGAACTACTTTATCTAGGGACGCAACGATTGTTGTCTTCTGCTTGGCTTGATGGAGTTGTTTTCCAATCAAACAAACTTTCGGAAATTTACCAAAAGAGTTTTTGGAGGAGAGAAAGAACTATCTTAAAATAAATTTTATGGGCACCAGTTAGGGCAAAAAGCTTAAGTCACTAATGAACAAAATGACTATGAAAGCAAACTTGCCAGATTTGGCTTCTAAACGCATTAAAAACTCAATCGTGAGAAAAACTAATAGAAAGCATTCTTTCAAACACACAGGCTATATACATTACTGGCTACAAAAATCCTTACTCGCTCAACAACTACCGAAAACTTAGTAACAACCAAAAATGTGTTATGTCAAATCTGTATTTTTCTAACTGTTAAACATCCCTATTGAGTCCCAGTTGAATCAAAGATATACATGCAATCAGAAATGACAGATCATGCACTTACCAATCCGATATGACAAATCATGCACTTACCAATCATTTATCCGCCCACACGTTATTCCACAAGCAGATTTCCCTATACCTTGCACTACTAATAGCAACATTTGCCATATTTCCAAAAACAGAAAATATCATATTTGTTTTTAAGAAACAGTGAACTTAAAGTTCAAAACATGGTTATCCGCCAGGGGCTGTGTTCGGAGCTTCTTTCATACACGGGAGTAATTTTACAATCAATATCAATTACAACACCAGTAGATCACAAACAGTTTCACCTCAGCCAAAGAAAAAGAGAGTTATATACGATAGTGACACAGATCTCTAATTACCCATGAATAATCCAATGCTACACTCATCCGGACACACTGACATCCAAATGAACTTATTCCCTTTCTCTGTCAGCTTATCTAAAGACTTTGTCATGTCGGCAAATTTTGGTATAAAACGCCCGTAGTAGCTACAGAAAGTCAGGTAGGATCGAACATCACTGAGATTGGTCCATTCTTTTACTGCTCTTACCCTTCTTTGATTCAGTCGAGGTACGATTCGCTCAAACGACATGACCAAGAAACTTGACTTTCTTTGAGAATAAGCAACATTTTTTAGCTTTGAGCTTCAGTCCTGCGTCTGCCAATCTAACACTTCATCTAAAAGTGGCAAGCATAACTTCAGAACTCTTTCCTATTACCAAGATGTATCCAAATATATGAGGCAACTATTTCAGTGCGATCATACCAAGACCGTTTTCATAAGCCGTTCGAATGTCGCTGGTGCTAAATGGCATTAAAGTAAACTCAAACTGGCCTCTTCGAGTAGAGAATGAAGTTTTCTGCCGATTGGCTTCAATAACCTCAATCTATGAATATCCCAATCGGAGACCTAGTGTTGAAAACGATTAGGAGCGTGTTAATTGATCAGGAGATTTGACTGTTTTCGGAAGAGGATACGCATCATTCGCTGTGATATTATTCATTTGTCGGTAGTCGACACAATACCTTAAGGTCCAGTCCTTCATCCTGACAAGGACGATTCCTGACAACCATGACTTTAAGAGTGTACCATAATACCCCTGCTGATCGTATCATCAACTTGCCTATCCACCTCTTTGTTTTGCATGTGCTGGCAGGCGACGCAGTGGCTGCTTGGTGGGCTTAAGATCTCCTGTGTTCATGGTATGTTTCACTATACCCGTGCGCCCAAGATCATGACTTAACGATGCAAATACCCCCGAGTGTTTACATACCAATTATTTTACGTTCTCTGCTGTCTCCAGTGATAGTTTAAACGTTGTTGATCGATAAAGTTCAGTCAGACAGTCGGTTAGTTTGTCACCCTGCAGACTCACTGTTTCCTGCTATTCGACAGGGGACAAGCTCAACTGGGGAAAATTCGCCTGCGAGTGTTCCTGGCTGGATATAACATTTGCGATTCATTTAACGGATACATCATCCGTAGCCAAACTGTATGCCCCCCCCCACCCCCTTTTTTACTAATGTTTTGGTCACCAATGCTTGGTCTTTCTTCAAAACGATTTTGATGGCTCCATCAGCCCCTCAAACTGGGAATGTGTTTATCCTTCATGAACACAGCAGATCACGGGCGTGACAATCTCACTCCTATGTGGCAAGTTCACATGTGCTGTCAAAGCTATTCTGTAACACACCAACGTCCCTTCGAACGAGACGGGCAGCGACTTATCGCCAATCTTAAATATGTCTATGGCAACATCTTTTAATGCACAGTTGTTCTTCTCATGGTCCGGCCAAGGGAACAAGTCTCCTGATACCTTGTTCAAGTTTTGACAGAGTGTATTGTGCTTGCAAAACATTCAGGTGAATTTAGTGGTTAACAGTAATCTGTTGATTAATAATATCGTTAAAAACTGACATCCACACACAACTCCATGTAACAATGGACATCTTATTTCGTATTGCAGGCTTCCTTATCCCCTCCTCACTATGAACCAACACCACTGGTTTCACGATATTTAAACTCTCATGTGCATCTAATTGAGAGAGAGAGAGAGAGAGAGAGAGAGAGAGAGAGAGAGAGAGAGAGAGAGAGTTTATTGGTACCCGTTGATGTCATATTTAGCAGTAGAGTAGAAAATAGTTTTAACTTACTAATGAAACATTTAACATGAAAAATGGTAGTTCTAAATTCGTGTTTAATATTTTGCAAACAATTTTGTTTTCTATAAACGTAAGAAACGTATGTGATGAATTTGTCACGCTTCGTTGACATGTCTTAATGAGAGAGAGAGAGAGAGAGAGAGAGAGAGGTGGGCGTTATCTACCATTATATTACAATACTCTGTGCACAAAGAAACATTGATATTACACTTTACTTGGCGAGACAATGTTAACACATTTATTATTATTATTATTATTATTATTATTATTATTATTATTATTGTTATTATTATTGTTGTTGTTGTTGTTGTTGTTGTACTGTGTGCAGTTGTTGATGATGAGGAATTAATCTTTAACTGGTTCCGAGTGTGGATGTTAGCAGTGCTTCTCGCTGTGGACTTCCGGTTCTTGTTACCGATGTGCACTGCTAGAGACCGTTGACATAGTCGACAGTATTTCAGTTAATTAAATCATGATTTAAACAGTAATCATATTAATAATGGGTTTGTAAAATCCGAACAGTATTTAGTATAAGATTAAAGTGTAAGAATGGTTTTTGTTTTTAAAGTAATGGTGTTTAAGAGAAACGAATCTGGTGGTGCAGGCACTGGCAGGTGCCATACATACGTAACACTGGTTCTAGGGAATTATAATTGTTTAGACTGTCATATAAGACGGAAAAAGTTCATTTTTAATTCACATTTGTAACAAAATCAACATAGACCACTTATTTACCAGAGTAACAGGTTAGCTTGTTCACAGGGGCTCATTACAAAGAAGATTGGGAGTATCCGTCAATGAATTGAGGGCTGGGGTGGGGGTTAGTCCTACAGCGTAAGACACATCACCCCGATATTTTTCTTCTGGGTGGGTGATAGCACTTAAACAAAAACAACATGTGCTATGTCTTACATTGTAGGAATAGGGTGGGGGTCTAACCTGTAACAATATACACACTTGTGTTATTGTTACAGGTTGGACCCAACCAACCCAGCCGTCAGTTCATTGACGTATATTCCAGACTGTTACTTGTTTACTCACCTTGGGTTTAAACTGAGATGCATCTGTTGTTTGAGATAGAGTACACTAATTTAGAGGAATTGTTCAGTAAACGTTCTTTGAGTAAATCAAGACTGATGTGATTTTCTGCTGTCATAGATTTTGTTAGCGATATTGTATCTTGCATGTGAGGCACTTCTTTTTCATTTAGGTTCCCATAATGTGTTTTCTGTATGATGCACGAATTGCACAAGCACCCCTTAAAACTTGACAAATCCGACCCTAAAAATTAGCATGGTCATTTTGTAATGAGCATAACAACCTTCCCCTCCACCCCTTTAAAATTTCAAATCCCACCCCACTGATGAAAATTCAACAGGAAATTCCTTCTTGGTATGAAAATCCTGGAGAAATCATCAAAAATCTTGAATGCATGCAATATTCAATATAATATTGCAGATTGAAAATGATTGGCTTGTCATTTTGAATAAGCAACATTAACAGACCTAAAATTATAAAATAATACAAATCTCTGGTATTTTATCTTTCGTTTTTTTCTTTTGTCCATATTCAGTTTGGAGAAAGGCATCAACCTCTTACAGGAGATAAATAATGGCAACTAGGAGAGCAAGACTACAGATAAAACCTAATCTAGGTCCAAAGGATCCCACAAAACAAGCAATTTCTTCACTCGTAAAAGTGGTAAAGGATGATTTCTCTACACCCATTGGGAATGAAAAACAAAATACTCAGGAGACTCTAGATGATAGTCCCCAGCAGATTTCCACTGAATCTGAGAAGATAACGTCTTCAGACAGAAATGAGCATAAGGAAACACACGCACCAGAAGATGTTCCAGAGGGATGTGTCCTCGAGACAAGATCACTTGAAGCAGGTGTCAGATACACACCACCTCTTGCTAATTGCAGTGTCTCTGGCACAGAAGAAACTGATTGTTTAATATCAGAGTCAAAAAATGAAACCGCTACAGACCAAATTAAGGACAACAATGAACATTCTAAAATTGAGAATTCGAAGAAGAATGAACATTCTAAAATTGAGAATTCCAAGACCGATACTGATGGTACTGGGATTGTAGTGCGTGCCAGATTTAGACGATTTGGCAAGGTGAATATACCCAGCTTGAAATCAAATGTTCAAGAATCCAAGAGTTTTGAGAAGACTAATGACAAAGTTGATAAAAATAATCAAAATTCAGGAATACCAGTTATTTCCAATTCAGTTCAAGCCAGTCCTCTTAGTATAGCTCTGTTAAATGTGACTGAGGTATCCAACAGTATACCACAGTTAAATGTGACTGAGGTATCCAACAAAATTCAAGATCAAGTGGATGCCAACGATACACAAAATGATATAGCAGAGACTTTTGTTGCAGAATCTGTTAAAGCTACTTCTGAAAGCCAGCCACAGAATACAGATACTGTAAATTCCAGCAAGATTGGTGATGAAGAAGTCGCTGTTCAGTCTAACCAGCTGGATTTATCTCAGGAGAATGAGACTGAGAACCTTACTAAAATAATTGATAAATCAGTGTCTGAAATTGTTTTAGAAAAACCCAATGATGTCAGACATGAACCTGAGTCAGAAATATTGGCAGGTGGTACCATGCAGGAATTCCCTAAGGTCAATGTGGTAAATGCAAAACCAAGAATAAGGCTGCCAAAAATTAAACCAAACCTTGCTGATGCTATAAGGAGACCAAACAAGTAAGTAATATCCTTCATTTAGGTAAAAGTTACAACTAATCATTAAATCACAAGTGAACTTTATAATTTTTACAGTACTTATACAACATATTCCACCAACTTATATTACTGTAATTCTTATATTTAAGGACTATGCTTGACGATAATCCTAACTCTTGTGTGAGAAAAAAGACTTATTTCTGATGCAAGGAAATTCCAGTTTGAGCATTTTTTGACATACATTGATTTAGGCTGGAACAACAGTCTTATTTGCTGGTACCCTTAATTTACCTATGGCATAATTTCCTACTAAACATGCACCATCCGTAACACATTCACTCCACATGCTAATATTGACATTAACTAGACTACTGCTTACACCTTATCATCCAATAATATCACACCCATGTAAATTCAGTACAAACGGGGCAGAGCTAAAACGTGACTGATGTTACACTTAAGTGTTTATCACTGTTTCAAGATTAGAATGTTTCCAGATTATCTTTGATGTTCATGGTAAAAGAAGAGAGACGTTAAGATTTGAGTGGATTAACTTTGACCAAATATTAGCTTTTGTTTGACTGCATATCAAGTTATAATCAGTGAGACAAAACTAGAAAATATGTTAGCATGGATAAATTTGAATTGCTTTATTAGCAATTTATTTGCTTCATTCTAAAAAATAGTTAATCAGATAATTAATTAATTAATTAATCAATATTTCAGCAAGTAGGCTTAGTGATTTATTTCATTCTAGTGCTCAAAGAAAATTTTTTTAGAAACAGGCCCCGGGCTAGTGACTTAAATAAATTCACAAGTCCTGACTGAAATTCCACAAGCCCAGAATCCAATTTCCACTTGCTCAAAATTTCCCCTTTTTCAGTATTGTCACACAATGTTGCAATAGCTACAATTCAAATATAAATTCAATAGGATTCAAAGGGGTTTGAAGTTAATGCAAGTGTCATTAGTTTTCATCACTAAACTCACTAGGGACTGGATGGTTCTGGTGTTCAAACTTCATTGCTGGAATCTCAGAGTGAATCCAGGTAAGAACTGTGTTGACATATGTTGATGTGTTATTTGAAGTATGTGCAAAGAATTAATAGCCCCCTCTGCCCCCTCCTTTATTTTTTCCCAATTTTATGCTGGCATGCTTCATAGAGTAAAACTCCATCAACCAAGAGAATGATCATGCTTTGAATTGTATATATATGCAGTAAAATCTGACTTTAAAGAAATGTTGGCGCTTGTTCCAAAACTTGACAAAAATATAATACATATGGCTTAAACATTCTCATTCAAGACAATATTATGTAATAACTTTTGTTCTTGTACACGCACCTAGCATCTCTCAATGGGTTGTTCCACTTTCTGATCCTGCCTATGCAAATTAGCAAAATGGGCTCACCCACTGGAGCATTCCAACAGAGTCACTAGCTATTGTCAGCCAATTAATTAAAATTTGAATTGGTGTTTTATACATGACCTCATTGCCTTTAATTGCCGCTATTTAAACTGCCCAAGGGATAGGTTCACATTAGCTGCAGTCATGACATTTTACCATTTATAATGCTACATGTAACAGGCATATAATGAAAGTGTTTTTTTATTTTTTATTTTAGATTACTGAAAATTGTGTTTTCTTGAAACATGACCAAGTCAGGAGGTATGGGAGTACAAAATCATGTTTTCAGCATCATACGCCATGCTTCAATTTGATTAAAATCAGATCTTAATTTGACATAGTCACAGTGGTGATTTGATTTAGATCACAGGGGCTCATATCGTTGCTTACAATCTAAATGTCAATCATACATATAGTTTTAACTATCAGTCATACATATAGTATAAATTACTATATATATGACTGACAGTTAAATTGTAAGCAACAATACAAGCCCCAGTGATTTAGATTGTGACGGGTCAGGTATGTCAACATCGTGAAAATACATTTGCATATTTCATCAGTGCAACGAAAGTTTTCTAATGCAGATTAATGAGTTTTTTTCAGCAAGCCCACTTGGAATACAGGACTGGCCCGATCTAAAATTAGAGGGGCCCTGGGCATTGGGCTGTCAGAATTTTTGAGCATTGTATGCTTTCAAATTACTCGAGATTGAATAACAAAGCGGAATAATTTTGTTATATTAGATGTAATTGTGAACTGTTAAATCACAAGGTTCATTGGTTGTAAACTTTGATGCAGAGAGGTTGTTGCTAAGACTGTAAAGAGTAAAAATAGGATATAATTAACTGACATGTTCTGTTGACAGGTCACTTCAGAGTATGAAGAGTCATCGATTGTAATGTTCATCCTTGATAAAACTGGATATGCCTTGTTAATTTTGTTTAACCATTAGTTTGATTCATGAAGATCAGATTCAATTCCTTATGATATTGAAATTATATATCTGATTTGTATGTATCTGTTATTGTTGTACGTGTATATGTTTGCATCTCAGTTGATTTGAGGAGTTAAAAATGGAATGACTGTCTGTCTCACTATTTGCTTGTAACAAGATACTGTGCAATTGTTTCTCTTTATTCAAGTAACAAGGAGACAAGAAATCTAAAACATCAGATTGCTGCATGAATAAGAATCCCAGCTATGAGCACATGACTTAAAAATGAATGACTAAAATATTGAAATTTCAATTTTGACTCTTGGAAACACTGTTTATTTTTTATAGGTGGATAGGAATATAGATAAATAGGTAGACAGAAATAGATGCTGTTTTTAGCTCTACTGGTCATAGACCAGAAGAGCCTGTGGGATGGTCTGTTCTCTATTACCTGTCCATCAGTTAGCACACATTTATCCTATGGCCCACTTGGTCCTGAATGAAATGGTGCAGCTCAGAAATCCATTGTGGACACTGTGGGGGCCATCTTGAAAACCTTGTGATCGCTACTCCACCTGAATGGGTTGTTACTAAAAGACTTCTTATGATGTCTTGTTGGTCCTAGTTAAAAATTGGACTAATCTGATGTCCAATAAATGGCCTCCACTGCAGCCATCTTAAAAATCTTGTTATTGATACTCCGGAATGGATGGTCATATTGACATGGGGTTTTACTAAAAGACTACTGATGTTATCTAGCTGGTTATAAATGAAATGGTGATTATCTGGTGACAAATGTGGCTGCCATGGTGGCTATGTTAATAATCTTTTTATTACTTCTGCATGGATGGTCATATCAACATGGAACTTTCACCAAAAGATTTTTTATAATGTCTAGCTGGTACTAAATAAAAATGGTGCTAATCTCGCATCCAATATGGCAGTCATCTTAAAAATCTTGTTATCACAGCTCTAACTGAACAGAAAGTCGTATTGACAAGGGATTTTCAATAGAAGATTTTTATGATGCCCAGTTGGAGTTAAATAAAAATGGTACCTCTCTGACATCCAATATAGCCACCACACAGTGGCCTTCTTGAAAATATTGTTATTACTACTCCTTTTGAACAGATGGTCATATCATTATGAGATTTTCATTAAAAGACCTTTAATGGTGTCTAGTTTTGGGGGCAGGTTTTTGTTTATTCCCTGTACATGGGTAGCAGTGGGTTGCGGATCCATCCCACTGACTACCTCAGAGTTCATTGTAAGTGCACATTGCTTTGCAGGGGATAGTGGTTAACACTAGTATATGGTACTATATTCTAATTCCAAATTTCATTACAGAATGTAATATTGGTTACAGCCAGTATATGCACCACAGCAGCTTATTTGAAAAAGTTATGATCACTGAAGAATATTAGAGATGATTTCAATGCTTGACTGTTGAAAGGAAGAAATTTTCTTATCTAGATTTCCTGGATATTCTTTTCGTCCAATAGAGCATCAGTCCCTTTGAGGGACTCTTGTTATAATTACATCTGTGGGTTTTTATGGTTTTGTAAGAAAATATATTTTCATGAGTACTTAACTTTATAGGTTTGCTTTTGTCAAAGTTTGCAATTTTAAAGGTATTTAATTTTTGGAATAACTTCTGTAAATTCCCAAAACATTGAATACAAAGGAACAAAATATAGCAACAACAAAGTTGGTCACTGGAATGGTTGTAAGAATATTGCTGCTGGTATGAGCAAAAATTAGACAGTTGTGAAGATCAGTCCCATTCGCACTGTGTTAAACAAAGCTGAGGCAGCCAACAACCATTAAACCCATGAACTCCACAAAAAAGAGACCATATAAAGTTGGTAGGCACACCAGTAGGTATCCTTGAAGGGTTAATCTCACACACACACATGCACACACACACACAGTATATTTTGAGAGTCCTAAAGGCAATCAGATGTGTTAATAGTTATGTGAATATAGAAAATAACTCTTTTGGAATATAATGACTGTAAGATGGTACCATTTTGAAAGATTTCTTGTCAGTGTTGAATTATTGTTTCATCTTGCATGTATTTCCCCTTTTCAAAATAAATTTTGTCATTAAGAGTTAATTCTCATTCTTAGTCTTACAGTACAAATTAAATTGAGAAATCTCAGTGGAGAGTTTGTTAGTCAGTAATACAAATTTCGAGTGAAATTATCTGATCCACTTAGCATGAAATTCCTTTTAAAAAAATTACATGTTAATAACTTGAAAATTTTACATAATTCTGGGTTTATTCCAGAAATAAAAAGTTAGAGTGGGAATTCCCCTCCATTTAAAGAGAGTTGGAATTTTGTAAATAAAGTAGAAATTTAATAAAGATGTAAATTGGGACCTTAAAAGTATGCAATCTTTGAGCACTTGGGTGACTTTTTCAGCACAAAATTAAAAAAATAAGCATTAATCCAGCAAAAGGGTACCCTAGCATAGACCCTTGGTAATCAGTTTGATATTATCATGTGATAAAGTTGAATTGAAGTTAAATATTAATAATTAAAACTCAGAAGTGTTATTTAAGACTTGAAGAGTAGTGTTATATAATTGATATCATTAAAGAAAATGGTTTGGCATGGCTTTGTAAATTTTCTAATTTTGTTGAAATGTGTATTCAGTATAAATAACCTTATGTAAATGATGCTCCATCTTGCATGTATTCTCATGAGGCCTCAATCATTACAGTCATCTGACCATTCCATTGAGCTACTAGCCAGTTCATTGGTCACACAAGGGTGTGTCATGGTGAAATTGAGGCACGTCATGGGGAAACACTAATCAGAGAACAGAGCATCCTCTGAAAATGTAACACTTTTTGATGTTGGACCTCAGGTTCTATAGAACTCTGCATGTTACTTGCCAATAATGAGAAAGTAAGGAACAAATGGAAAAGAATATTTGATTTTTTTTTGTACTTAAAATGTTTAGTTAGCATTTTAGAAAAATGTTTTTGTATTTTATTGAAAATATTAATTTGCTGAATTTTGAAATATTTCTGTATATCAGGTTATTAACTTACCTTTTTTCACAGGAATATTGTTGCTGACAAGACTGCAGAACCAACAGAAGAACCTGTACAAGAGGCTAGGTACTGCACTCAGTTTTCATTCAGAATATTTGTATAACATAATTGTTTTATATGATTTCAATTCAACTGGTCCTTTTCAGAGGTAAAATGCAAACAGATTGACTCTAAACATATTAAGAAATGTTTTGGTGCATTCAGATTATGCAGAACAATTTAATTTTAAGCATTTAGTCCAAAGTTGGCAATGTGTTGTTCCAGTCGTAAGCACAGTCCATGTTTAATGATGGTACATTTAGTCCAAAGTTGGCAATGTGTTGTTCCAGTCGTAAGCACAGTCCATGTTTAATGATGGTACATTTAGTCCAAAGTTGGCAATGTGTTGTTCCAGTCGTAAGCACAGTCCATGTTTAATGATGGTACATTTAGTCCAAAGTTGGCAATGTATTGTTCCAGTCGTAAGCACAGTCCATGTTTAATGATGGTACACTTAGTCCAAAGTTGGCAATGTGTTGTTCCAGTCATAAGCACAGTCCATGTTTAATGATGGTACACTTAGTCCAAAGTTGGCAATGTGTTGTTCCAGTTGTAAGCACAGTCCATGTTTAATGATGGTACATTTAGTCCAAAGTTGGCAATGTATTAAAACACAGTCCAAGTTTTATGATGGTACATTTAGTCCAAAGTTGGCAGTGTATTGCAGCACAGTACATGTTTTACAATGGTGCGTTTAGTCCAAAGTTGGTAATGTATTGCTCCTGTCATAAACACAGTCCGTGTTTTATGATGGTGCATTTAGTCCAAAGTTGGCAATGTAATGCTCCTGTCATAAGTACAGTCCATGTTTTATGATGGTGCATTTAGTCAGATAAACTTGTTGTGGGGACAAGTTCTGGCTGTTCATGCATGTTTGAAATGATTGTACGTGATCATTGTGAGAAGCATCAGTGAAATAGAGCACTACGATAAAATGCCCCCTGAATTAGTCATGGTCACTATGAGATTTGATGCATTCTAAAAAGTATCACTATCATCATGATGTTTAGGACTCATTTATGTTTGCATTATTCACAAAGTATATTATCAGATTTTTTAAAAAAGGTATTTAGTTCCAGCACATTGAGTACAATACCCAGTTTATTCAATTCTTATCTAGAACTCTGCACAGTAAATGGATTACATTTGTAATTAAAATAAGAATGGTTCCCATTTGGTATGACATTATTAGGGTAGTAGGATAAATTTGAAATTGAAGAAGTAAGGCTAGTGTCATTTCCAGTGAAATGGGGCCCTGAGTGGTCTAAAGTGCTCACCGTTACAGATCACTGCCATCTCACCTCTGTCTGCGTGAGTTTGAGTCTCGGCTCTGCTAACATGGGCACGTGTGAAAGCCTGCCAGTAGCTTCTTGTGGGTTGGTGGTTCTTCCCGGGGTTTTCCATGGTTCTTCTTCCACCAAATATACTGGCCGCCATGTATAGCCTATCTTATGCTGAAAAATGGCGTTAAACCCTACAGCAACAACAACAACAACAGCAACAATTTCCAGTGAAATAGAAAGCTATTGGATCATCTGTAATTTGTATACCATTTAATTTTGTTTACATTGATATCATCAGTCCATTACTTTTTGTATACAGAGAAATTTGTTACTTATAGAAAGTATGCAATTTTTGTAGCAAAGAATTAGGTGAAAATTGTGAACCACCAAACAAAGTCATAGTCTTTGAAAATTTCTGAACAGTTTACTAGATAATAAGGGAAAATGCATATTTGGTTTCTTAAGTTTAAAACTATGTGGCTGTCATATAATGAGCAGAAAACCTGAAATGACATCTACAGCATTAACAATAAGAAAAATACCATTATAAATGTTAAACTACTTCAGCTGGACTCTCCTCACTTTTTTATTATTTAATAATAGATGCTTTTGAAAACATAGATTTTGGCTTAGTCATGTTTATTAATCTTGTTTTTTGTTTAGATTTGAAAAGTTGGAGTCCCAGATTCAATCCAGTCCTAATAACAGGAATATCATTGACTGTTATTTTAGCTGTTAAATATTACAGTGATATAAGTATAAACTCCACTGAACAAAGTCAGCAGTGTACTAGCCTATCCACAGCATTCTTATTTGACCCAAGTGTACTGCATAAAGTAAACATTGTAGTGGCCCATTGTCAGCATTCTTATTTGGCCCAATCGCACCACATGAAATAAACAGTGTACTGACCCATCAGCAGTATTCTTATATGGTCCAATTGTACTGCAGTTTGATGAGTCACCCAAGCAAAGTCATGCTGAAGATAATTCTCAACAGACTAAAGCCTCAGGCAGAGAAAATTATTGCTAAAGAGCAGGCAGGCTTCCAAGCAGGAAGGAACACCACAGAACAAATCTTCAATCTCAGACTTCTTTGCGAGAAATACCTTCAGCATCAGCAGAATGTATACCACGTCTTTATAGATTTCAAAAAAGCCTTTGATAGGGTATGGCATGCAGCCTTTTGGGCAACTATGAGGAAGTACATCAGCTCAAACCTGGTGCAGGTTGTTGAGCACCTCTATGACAAAGCCACCATGCTGTCCTCATCAATGACAGCAGAGGAGGTTGGTTTCGAACAACAGTTGGAGTCAGACAGGGATGTATACTGTCACCTACACTCATCGACATTTTCCAGGAAAGGATCATGAAGGATGCCTTGCATGACCACAAGGGCACTGTCAGCATTGGGGGAGAGAACAATCACCAACCTTTGCTTCACAGATGATATTGATGGTTTAGCAGGAGATGAAAGAGAATTGGCTGACTTGGTTGAGCGCCTCGACACAACCTCCACAGCATATGGTATGGAGATTAACGCTGAGAAAAACAAACTGATGACAAACAACACCAGTGGCATCAGTGCAGAAATAAAGGTCAGTGGACAGAAGCTGGAAAGAGTCACACACTTCAAGTACTTGGAATCAGTTATCACAGATGAGGGCTCCAAACCAGAATTGCTTTGCAGGATTACCCAGACAACAGCAGCAATAACAAGGTTGAGACCAATATGGAAAGATACCAACATTGCTTTTGGTTCCAAAATAAGGCTGATGCACTTGATTGTCATATCCATCTTTCTGTATGCTTGTGAAACATGGACACTCACATCAGATCAATGGAGAAGGATTCAAACCTTCGAAATGAGATGCTACCACAAGATCTTGGGGATCTCATACATTGACCATGTAACCAACAAAGAAGTCCACAACAGGATCCAACGAGCCATTGAATCCTATGAAGACCCCTTGACCACTGTAAAAAAAAGCACAAACTGAAGTGGTACGGTCATGTCTCAAGAGCATCTGGACTGGCAAAATAATCTTGCAAGGCACAGTGCGAGAGTGCAGAAGAAGAGGCAGACAGAAAAAGAGGTGGGAAGACAACATTAAGGAGTGAACAGGCATGGGATTTGGAGATTCCCAAAGGGCAGTAGAGAACAGGGAATGATGGAGAGAATTGTTTGTAAAGTCAACTGTGGTGCCCCAACGACCTCTTTGGTTAAGGGATTGATGATGATGATTATGTACTGCATAAAGTAAATAATGTACTGGCAGATCTTCATCATTCTTATTTAGTCCAGTTAATACATAAACAGAAATGCATCGATATACTGGATCAAGTTAAATGAAACCTAGATTGTAGGAAGATGTCACCTTAGAAAACAAAAGAGCTAACTATGATACATCCGCTACTTAGGAATGCCTGCCTTTCTGAGAAACCACTTGTCTTTGTAGTATACACGGAAGCATTACTGTGATGACAAAATTATGCTTTTTAGTGATTTATTTCTTTGTGATACGACATCACTTTAAGAACACAACTAGTAATATGTTACCTTGAACATAAAACTAAGCTCATTATGAGTTGAACAAAAAATAAACTGAATGAGCTAGAAGTGTTTTAATATGATCTGCCAATTGGTATTTGCCAAATATGTGTACCTTCATGGTTACTTTATGATATCCCATATTAAAATTATCCAATGAACAAACGATGGTTTAAATGTTTTCAGACCTCATAATTATTGCATTATTTTCCCAGGTCTTTTTTCAGTGTGGGAATATTTAGGTTGGCACTATAATTTTTTGATTGGTCACCAAAGTTTGCCACATGAAATGATTTACTTGTTTGAATATTTGGTGCAGCATTGTTGAATTTCTGTTCTGAATCTTTCTCACAGTTAAGTTTGGTGTTTTTCTTGTTTGCCTTTAGTTGTGAATTACTCTGATATAAAATTTGTTGTTTAAACTGATACAAATCACCATCTGGAGCAATTGGTCGCATTTTGGTGAATTTGGTGATAATTAGCACAGCATTATATACCATATATACTCGCTTATAAGTTGAGTTCAACTGCAAACTCAGATCTGCCATCACATAATGCACCAGCCGATCTAGATCTGTGCAGTTTGTTAGGAGTAATCAGAAAAACAACCAGTATAAACCCCGACCTGTAGACGTATTATGCAATGGCAGATCAGGATTTTTGTTGTATGCAGTTTGCGTTGACTTAAAAGTGAGTATATACAGTATGTACTTTATGTTGTTAATTCTCTCAGAGTTTCAGGATGATGAGTCATGGACTTTTCAGTCATGAAACTCAGGAGTCTCCAGCCTATTTCTGATAGACCCTGACATAAATGGTCAAATCCGTCATCCTCAGAAAAGATAGAAAGGAAAATGAAAAAGTACATTATCACTATTTTATTACACATCTGGATTAAATTCTCAGCTTCATGAGATTACATTAGAGAGCAACTATTTTTCAATATTTGTCCAAAAACTTTATATCATAATGTACTTTTTCATCTGCAAACTAGTTTTCGGCTTGACAAATATATGTATGGCATTCTGGTTGTCAAAGTCTTCAAGCACAGGATGCATCACCATTATTTTGGTTAATTTATTCACTGTTTCATTGTATGAACTGTGCTGCTCTGCAGTCATCATTTTTCATGCTAATTTTAAAAATTTCTTGACAGCATATGGGATCGTCTGTCTTTTTCATATAGCATGGCAACCATCAACAACAGTTAAATGATTCAGGTTGAATTATTGATGACTAAAGGCTGATACATATAGCTGCAAGTTATTATTTCCATTTTGAATTTGAGGATCTTTCATTTTTTGCTTTCTAGCAGTCTTTCACCACTCACAAGTTGCTTTTAATGTGACATCTGTTTCCACTTCTTTCAATCATAGCATCTGCTTCTCCTACTCTGGTCTCTGTTGTTCTGCTGCCATTTTTATCGGCATCCTTCACTGTAGCCAAGGCTGAATCAGCATTAAATATACATTTTGAGTTTGAGGTCTCTTTGTTGTCTTCACTTGCACTATCACTTTTATCTTTTATTAGTGTCATTGTTACTGAAAGTCTGTTTGCCAAAAGATGAGGATGCATTACATGAAGAAAAGGTTCACTTATAAGCGCCAGTTCTCTGAGATCCCTGGCTTTGTCAAAAATAGGAATCTGAAGTTCCAGGCTTATAGTTTAATTTTCAGACATGTATGATATACTTTTTTATAATTGTGTGCCATCATACTGTCTAAAAGTGATCTTAGACATTGCTCATTATCTTTTTGTTTGAAATTAAATTAGAAATTGATCACTATTCTTGGAGAACATAAAGACATGATTTTTGTCAGTAAAAATGTTTATTTTTACATCAGTTTCGGTATAATGGAGAACCATGATTAATAATAATATAATAATAACTTTTCTGTGTTCTTTTTTTGTAGCACCAAATTATCATCAGTTAAGGAAAAGGAGAAAGAACCTGTACCATCATCACAGTCCCAAACAATGACCCCTACTCCAGTCCCACTTCAGCTTATGTCCCAAACAATGACCCCTACTCCTGTCCCACTCCAGCTTATGTCCCCTGTAAATCGTTCACCTGTTAAACACTGGACCCCTGTGCTGAACCAATCCCCACTAAAGAATTCAGTTGACAAGAGGATCAAAACTGTCAGCACAAGTGAGGTAAATGTTTACTGCATAAGAAATTGCATGAATTGAAAGAAATTTTGCTTTTGCCTCAGCCATGTTGAGCCATGCCTCAGTCAAGCATAAGGATATTTTGATATTCTTAGTCTCTATTTATCCATCTGTCTGTTTGTCCTTTCATTTGTCTTTCCATCTGTTTATGTTATCTTAAACGGAGAAGCAGAATGTCTTGAAACTATGTAGTTACCTTGCCTCTCTCATAATGATTTTCAAGAAGGCTATCATAAATGGCTCTTGTCACTGGGGTCCCTTTGGTTGGGTCAAAGGTGTAATATACAAAATTGTAATTGCATCAATATTTTCAAATATTTTATGACTAAACTTTACATATGGAGTCATATCTGGAATGTGCTTAATATATTTAACAGATTTTGTATTATGACCTTAGGGACAGCGTCTGGGGGTGGAGGAGAGTGCTGAGGAGGATGAGACGTTAAAATTGAAAGTCTTAATTTTTTCCTCATTATTGTAGTTGTTAAACTTCATTGTCACCACAGAAATGTTTTGCCCAGTAAACCTTTTAAAGTACACTAGAACCTTGTTTATCCTATTTCCTTATAAGATAAAATGAGTTTGGCTAATCATAAACCATAAAATCTTAATAATAAACCTGTGGAAATAAGAATATTTGGAAAATTAGTGCACACAGGTTTTCCAATATTTGGATAATAAACACTGAAAATAAGAATGTACATAAATTTAGTGCATATAGCTTTTCTAATATCTGGATAATAAACACGTGAAAATAGCATGTACACAGAACAAGTGCACATATGCTGTCCAATATCTGGATAAAAATATGCACATGAAAATAGTCGTATACAGAAAATGCTTTCCAGTTTTTCATAATATAGGTGCATATTTGTGTGAAAAAAATAACCAACTAAAACTGACTTTTGTGATGATTGTCATGACTATTGATCTGCTTACAGTACATAGTGTTTAAGTCCAGACTTAAGTTCTTTCAGTAAATTTCAGTTCTGGTCGATAAGGTTAAAAATAAAAATGTTACAATTTGTTGTATTATGATGCAGTTAATTGTCAATTAGTGTATTTATATGACCTTTTTTTTAAACTTAACTACACCCACTTAATTATATTTTACTGTATACTAATTTATTAAAGTCAACCCTCGGAAACCCAGATTCTGGCACAAGCAAAATGGACACATTTTCAAGTTCCAATGACCTACATTTCACTTGACTGGAATGCAGTGTAAGCTGGAAAATGGCAAAATCAGTTAAAGGGATGACAAGTATCTTTAACGCAATGAAGCTATCTAATCGTCTGATTGCTTTCTTCATTATTAATATATTTCAGTTCATTTCCTTCAAGAAATATACCTAAACTTAAACCAGCTTAAACATTCATTGGCTTACATCATCCTTCAGCCAACTGAAATGGAGGTCAGTGGAACTTGAAAATGCGTCCATTTGGTTGTGTCAGAATTTTAATCTATTTGAAAAAGACATTGGAGAAAGTATAGTTCAACTAAGGTACTTAGACTTTGATTTTTGGAAAAGTGTTCGTATGGGTTGCCTGGTGTGTGAGATATTCCTGAAAATTTGTGTCAACTTCTTAAACCAGCTGGTATCGTATCAGAACATTTCTTCATAAAATGTTGACTGATATAGCATAAAACACAACTGGCACACATGCAGTGTTACAGCATAAAACACAACTGACACAGATACAATGATACCCAATAAAACACAGCTGACACAGATGTAGTGATACAGCATAAAACACATCTGGCACAGATGCATGTGATATGGCATAAAACACTACTTTGTAAAATATGCAGTGATACAGCATAAAACATTCCTTTGTAAAATGTGAGATATGGCATAGAACATAACTGTCACATGGGGTGATACAGCATAAACACAACTGTTACATGCAGTGATGTGGCATAAACACAACTGTCACATGCAGTGATGTGGCATAAACACAACTGTCACATGCAGTGATATCACATAAAACACAACTGGCACAGATGCAGTGATATGGTATAAAACAACTGGCACAGATGCAGTAAAATGGCATAAAACACTCATTTGTGAAATAAGCAGTGTAATGGCATAAAACACTCCTTTGTGAAATATGCATTGATATGGCATGAAACAACTGTCACATGCAGTAGTGTGGCATAAAACACAACTGGCACAGACACTGCCTTTGACAAGTATTAATATGTCATGTTTTTCTGTGAAAAAAATCATTAAGCAAATTAAATAATCAGTATGTTCATAATATTGAGCTTTTAACTGGTTGATACTGTGAATTACACATTTTTGAAGAACTCAATATTTTCCCGAATTTTTAGCAAGAAACAAATTTGAGACAATTTTGTGTGTATTAGTAATAGTATTGATATACATGTGCAATAGACTTATTGCTGGTGAGAGGACTGATGACATTAAAATATTTTGATTTATAGTGCGCTAATAAGTTTACTGAATACTTCCCTAACTATTTGGTTCATGTGATTGTCAGGCTTGCATTTAGCAGACAGTACGACATAGATGTCAGTTTTCTGTAAGTCAAGGGCATTGTTGTCATCAAAATTAAAGTTCTGTGTTTAAGATTTTTGTGTAAGTTTTAGAAAGTCAGATACCTTAGCTTGGTTTGTAGTCAGGATAAAGTTATATGGCTTTATTCTCAATATTTTATGTTATCCAGCCCCCACCAAAGAAGAAGAAGCAACCTGTCATTGTTGCTCCAACAGATCAACCCCCCGACAGGACTAAGATGAGGATGAAGGACTTGATATACTGGAATCCATCCTTGAACCCCATGAAGTAAGTTCTCATAAGAGTGTGCAGAAATCAAAGCGTAAAGCATGGTCTGTTCTAGGGCCTTTATTTCTTTGTTAAATTGTTCTTATGGTTAGAAAATTCCTGTTGTTTTTTTTCTTCAAATGGCAGTGAGAGTGTACTTCAGTAAAAGACTTGTTAAAGTCTTTTTGAGCCAGTCCGTTCTTCATAAGGCTGAAACTTATTTTGACTTTATAGTATGTAAGGACTGAGAGTATGCAATCTGCCTGGTTATGTACTTGTCTATTATAGGCTAATCCACCAGTGAATATTAGCACTTGAGAAGTGTCCCCTTGTTGGGCTCCGTGGTGGGTGGGGAGCACGGGTGCTGAAGTCCTTTAAAAAAAAATAATGGAAAATTTAAAAAAAATTCAAAGCAAATGAACAAAAACACTCTCTGACTCAGAAGATGAACCATGCAACGTGGAGTCATTCCCACGCTTCATGGTTATACAATCAAAAGATGCCTCCAAACTGCTTAGTGCACTCTCTCCCTTTGTAATTGAAAAGACAATAACGGGATTGATCGGCACACCAAAAAGCGTTAAAAAGTTGAAATTGGGTTGCCTACTTGTTGAATGCGAACGATGTAGTCAAACAGAAAACATCAAAAAAATGAAAACATTCTTTGATATTCCAGTCTCATCATTCGCGCATACAACATTCAATAATGTCCAAAGGCTTGATTTGCTGCCGTGACTTGGCTGGAGTCAGCGACACGGATATCATTGAGGGGATGAAAAACGAAGGTGTCATTGCAGTCTGCAGAATACGCATTAAATGTAACAACAACCTGCAGGACACCAACACCACTGTACTCATCTTCAACAAACCAACAGTACCCAGAGTGGTCAAAGTTGGCTTTTTGCAAGTGAAGGTTGATGTATACATTCCAAACCCACTCCGATGTTATAAGTGTCAGAAATATGGCCATCACGAAGACCGCTGTTCAAACAGCCAAGTATGTGGCCGATGCAGAGACCGCTGTCATCTGGAATCTGAGTGCAGAGCAACTCCGCATTGTGTCAGCTGTGGAAAGGAGCACCATGCCAATTCCAAGGATTGCGATACCTGGAAACAGGAGAAGGAAATACAGAGGGTAAAATACACAGCCAACATTCCCTACCAGAGGCCAGAAAGCTTGTACAGGCAAAAACATCACTTCCTGGTTCATCCTTCTCCTCTGTAGTTAAAAACAATCCCAAAGCAACGAAGGACGCTCAAACACAGACAGATCCACCCAAGTCAACACCTCGCTCTAACACCCCCCATTACCAAGCACAAAAAACTATGGCATCTACCCAAACAACTTTTAATATTACCCCACCACCGAAATCACCAAAGAATATTAACAGATCTCAAGGAAATAGGCAGCAAAAGGGGTCAGATGACCCCATCAAACTCTATAACAGGTTTGGGGACATCGAGAGCATGGATGCAGAAGATACTGCTCCATGTTCTCAAAGTAGCTCCAGACCTAACAAAAAAATCATCCCCGTACTTCCTCCAGAGAAATAACCATACAGATTCTCTCCACGAAAAGTCTAACCTAGCTCCAAAATCTCCACTCTAAACTTAAAATGAAGAACAACATCATACAGTGGAATTGTCGAGGACTTAAAGCCAATTACAATGATATTCTTCTGCATTTAAATGAATATGATCCTGTAATACTATGCCTTCAGGAAACCTTTTTAAAAGATACAGATAACATCACACTTAAAAACTACTCCCTGTTTAACACCTACTTTCAGAATGTTGACAGGGCCTCAGGAGGAGTTTCTATTGCTGTGAACAATAGAGCCCCTCATAGTGTCATCCCTTTAAACACAAATTTTCAAGCCATTCCTGCAAGTATCACTCTACATCAAGTTATTACTTTATTACTTTTTGTTCTATTTACATACCACCAAACACCAACCTACTGCCAAATGAATTAGACACTCTTGTCCAACAACTTCCTGCGCCATTTGTTTTACTCGGTGATTTTAATGCCCATAACATTTTATGGAGATCAAACTGCATAAGCGACAGGGGCAAAAAGGTTGAAGATTTCATTACTAGACACGATTTGTGTCTATATAACACCAAATCTCCGACATACTTACACCCAGGAAGGGGTACATACATGTGTATTGACTTGACAATTTGTTCTCCTTCACCACTTTTGGATTATAATTGGAAGGTTGCTGATGACCTTCACAGCAGTGATCACTTTCCAATCTCTCTTAAGAACACCAACGTTACAATTGATGATGCAATTCCACAGTGGAATTTAAAGAAAGCTGACTGGGCCAAATTTGAAACACTTTGTACAGCTAGGCTTAACAGGAATACCGTCCTAAACGACAGTGACCCTATTCGACAATTTACATCCATCTTAATTCAGATTGCAGAAGAATCCATTCCTAAGTCCTCACCAAACTGTAAAAGAACCCAAAAACCGTGGTTCACCAAAGAATGTAAAGAAGCCATTAGACAATGCCGAGAAGCACTGAAAAAATTTAAAAAGTGTCCAACGGCCAAAAATTTAACTCGATATCGTATTGTTCGGGCCAAAGCTCGCCGCACGATTAAAGAAAGTAAAAGAGCATCATGGAAAAAATATGTTTCAACTTTAAATTCTTGTTCCTCTATAAAGAAAGTTTGGGACACGATCCACAAAATAAATGGAAAGGGAAAACACAATTCCTTCCGACATCTGAAACTAAATAACCACAATTTCAATACCAAACATGAAATAGCTAATTTACTTGCTGATTGTTTCTCTAAAAATTCCTCATCGTCTAATTATTCAAAAGCTTTCCAAAGATTAAAAGCTCAAAAAGAAAAAACACGGTTGAAATTCACATCGAATAGCTCGGAGAGTTATAATCAACCGTTTTCATTGTCAGAGCTTATGGAATCTTTGAATAAGGCCCATGATATCTCCGCTGGGCCGGACGATATTCATTACCGGTTTTTGAAACACCTTCCAGAACCATCATTAACAGTTCTTCTGGAAATCTTCAATGATTTATGGATTACTGGTAATGTACCAAAAATTTGGAAAGAAGCAACAGTAATACCAATTCCCAAACCAGGCAAAGATAGCACAGATCCTACCAACTACAGACCCATATCATTAACTAGCTGTGTATGCAGAACAATGGAATGAATGATCAATTCTCGGCTTGTATGGTATTTGGAAACCAACAATTTAATATCTCCTTTCCAAAGTGGCTTTCGATATGGTCATAGTACCAATGATCATCTGGTTAGACTGGAAACATTTATTCGCGACGCTTTCATCAAGAAGGAACACTTAGTAGCGGGTTTCTTTGACTTGGAAAAGGCCTATGACACAACATGGAAGTACGGAATACTAAATGACCTGCACGATATGGGTCTAAAAGGCCGTCTGCCCTCTTTCATATCAAACTTCCTCTCAGACAGGGGAATTGAAGGTACGAGTGGCCTCCACCCTCTCTGATATGCATGATCAAGAGATGGGTGTGCCCCAGGGCAGTATTTTATCAGTGATGCTTTTCAACATAAAATTAATAGCTTCACCAAATGTCTGACTCCTGGTGTGGATTGCTCCCTATACGTTGATGACTTTTTAATATGTTACCGATCCAAGCACATGCATACAACTGAAAGACAACTACAGCAAAATATCAACAAGGTTCAAAATTGGGCCAATACTAACGGTTTCAAATTCTCAAAATCAAAAAATGTATGTATGCATTTCTGTCAGTTACGAAGACATCATGATGAACCTAAACTCACGCTGGACGGAACACCTATTCCATTTGTTGAGGAAACAAAATTTTTAGGTATTATCTTTGACAGAAAACTGACTTTTATTCCACACCTGAAGAATTTGAAAGCTAAATGCTTGAAATCTCTAGAATTACTTAAAGTAGTCGCGCACACTGACTGGGGTGCTGATAGAAAAGTCATATTCAGTTTATATAGAACATTTATTTGCTCAAAATTAGACTATGGTTGCACTGTTTATGGTTCAGCTAGGAAGTCCTATTTGAAGATGCTTGACCCAGTACATCATCAGGGAATCAGACTCGCTCTGGGAGCATTTAAGGCATCCCCGTGTGAAAGCCTGCTCGTTGAAGCGAATGAACCACCTTTATCACAACGTAGAGAAATGCTTTCCGCACAGTGTGCTCTCAAATTAAGATCAAACCCTCTGAACCCTGCTTTTTCGGCTGTTTTTGAACCCAACTATAAAACCTTATATGAAAATAAACCAAACTCCACTCCTACCTTTTGCATTAGAATACTACCATGCCTTGACGGTACCAAAATTGATCTTTCAAAAATTCAGAAAACGTCCATCTCCGAAACACCTCCCTGGCTACTTCAACAACCAAAAGTACTTTTTGCGTTACACGATGGAAAAAAATCGGAGACAAACTCTTATCATGAACTCCTCACCCAATCTGAAAATTATACAAGAATATATACTGATGGATCAAAAGATGAGGAAAAGGCTGCTGCAGCCTTCATTAGTGGAAAACACACAACAAAAGTTCACTTGCCAAATGGTACATCAATATTCTCAGACAAAATCAGAGCAATAGACCTTGCTTTGCAATATATTGAAAGCAAGCATATTTTAAACAGCATCATCTTCTCCAATTCACTATCACTACTTCAGTCACTACATAATAGAAAACTGGAGAACCCATTATTAGCCAATATTCTCCTGAAACATACTAAGCTGAGTACCTCCCACAATATAGTATACTGTTGGTTACCCAGCCATATTGGAATTAAAGGTAATGACAAAGCAGACCGTGCTGCAAAAATGGCCCTATCACTGGAACCATCTGATGTTAAAAATACCGTATACTGATTTTAAACGTAGTATCAAAGAATGTTTATGTCAGAAATGGCAGGCATCATGGACTGATGCCGTGAATAACAAACTTCATGCCGTCAAGCCAACCCTAGGAGAATGGACTCCTTCCTACAGAGCCGTCCATAGGGAGGAGGTAGTCATTGCATGAATTCGAATTGGCCGTACTTATTTAACCCACTCACACTTACTAAAAGGAGAAGACCCACCAGAGTGCATATCTTGCAATGAACCATTCACTGTTAAGCACTTTATGTTGGAGTGTTTCGACCTCCAACCTACGCGTGATCATTATTACAATGTGCATGACATTAGGGAGCTCTTTGATACAGTTAGCATTTCTTACATTATAGACTTGCTGAAGGAAGTAAACATTTATCATAAGCTATAGCTTTTATGCTATCACCTTGTACAGTTTTATGTGCTATATATACCGCCGCTAAATTTTAATTACCTTTCATCTGTTTTCGTTGTCATACATCATTTGCACTCCCTGTTGATTGGGAAACTTTATTTATTTATCACCGTTACCATTTTATCGTTTACTTTCAACTGCTTGGTTTCATATCGCTGGTCGATACGAAACCTTTTACCACTTTTAAATGATGAAAGATATAACCTTTTGTATGGCGCTAAATAGCCTCATAGAGCTGGTGCACCATTAAAATTCAACCAACCAACCAACCAGTGAATATTGGTATTCATTGACAGCTGAGTAGATTTATGATGTAACCTAAATGCCTTGTATAGTGGCACACAGCAGTTGCCATGTCAAGATTTGATCTGTGACTTAAAGGCTATGAGTCAGTCATGCCGATATCAGTGTACAAATAAGCAAAGTACACTCAAGTACTTGCTTCACAGTGTTTCTGAGTGTAGTCCTGAGTAGTATTAATACTTTTGAAATCTTGATATCACTTCTACAACATGGATGGTCATATCAACATGAGGTATTCACTAAAAGACTTCTTTTGATTGTCATCTGTTGTCAACCCATCTGTTAGAAAAGGTTTGTTATCACTATCCCTTCTAAACTGCATGGGAAATTGCCTTGAAGCTGCACACACATTCATTCTATGGGTTTTGTTAGTCCTAAATGAAAATGGTACTGCGTGGACATCCAGTGTGGCTTTGACAATGGCCATCTTGAAAATCTTGTTATCACTACTCCTTCTACATGGATGGTCATTTCAACATGGGGTTTTCACTGTTAGACTTCATATGATGCCTGATTGGTCCTCATTAAAAATGGTTTCAATCTGACATCCATTATGGCCACCATGGCAGCATCTTGAAGATCATGTTATTGCTCCTTTCCTGAAACTTGTGTTTCTGTACTGTAAAACACCAAACACATTCTCCAGAAGGTATTCAGCAGGTTACAGCCAAGTTTGTCTTAATTTGGTCACAGTCAGAAATACACCATATTTACTGCATTTGCAAATATTCTTTTTAAATATTTAAAATTCACAGTGTAATCAAAACTTGCTCTTTATGACCGCCCAACCTCAGGTAACTATACCCCAATGACAGCCATATTCTCTTATTCCATTCTACATTACAAAAGAGCACATTTATTCTCTGAAATCAGACTTCTCATTTAGACCACATTTTTTATCAGTCCTGTCGGTGTTAGAATTTTCAGGGTTTTATTGAATTTGCAATTTTTTTGTAGATCAAAAGAAAAAGCAACATCAGAAGTCAAGGATAAGGAGAACAAGAAGGAAAATAAAGTTACTAAATCTGTGGAGGAAGAAGTGGAGGAGGAGGAGGAAGGGGTTGAAGAGGCTTTGATGGATGAGGATAGCAATGGCAGTAGTGCATTGCCAGTACCACAGGTTACAGTTGGTCCTGATGGGTCTATTATTATCAATGAACAGAGGTAAGGGCATGGTCCAGATATTGTGTTCTTTTTTTGTAATATTTTTCTTAAAACTTTATTTACTAAATGTTAGGGTTTTACACAATCACAAAGTCATGTTATTAGGTTTTGGAATAACAGTGTCTCTTAAGATCCAATAATCACTCCGGCAATCGTCTTTGTGGGACAGATAGTGATATTTTGCATGTCAGATTCTGATACTGACCAATTATCCCCTCACTATAAATCCCTTCTGCCTTTCTCATAATGTGGGTCTGATCATGGATTCCATCAAATTGTTAAATTCTATTTCATTTTTATATCTCGACATATTTCACTTGATAAAAGTTTATGGCTGTAAAGATCCCATTATAATATGATGTTGCGCAGTTTGTTGTGTGTTTATGTCCTGTTAGCTTTGTTGGAACATCCATCAGTTATAATGTAGCTTTTATGACTTATTTGACTTGTATGACTTATGTGACTGACATTATGGAGAGGAAGCACTGTTATTTTAATTTTGAAACATTTTGGAGATTTCAAAATTACTTTGAATGACAGGCAACCTTTAGCCTATTTAGATAATGAAGATCTTCATCGTGGTTGGTGTTTGACCTACATTTAAATCTAGAATTATGCTTTTGTTATAATATCAGATAGTGTTTCAAAAATTGATATTTGATGTATTATTTGGAATTGAGAAAAAACAGCTTTGTATAGTGTTCAGGTTTTTCTTGAAAGACATTACCCAATGATAATACATCAGGGGTATGCCACCAATGTTGCACATACATTCCAAGGTCAGGGGACACTGCAGATCCAGGTTAGTACCAAACAGAAATGTATGGTTTTTTGATACAGTTTCCTGTAATTGTGGCGTAGGAATCGGATCTAAGTAAAAGAAAAGAGTGAAAACCAAATACTTTTGTAAAATTCAACAAATAATTTATTTCTGAATGTATGTTTTTTTAATACAGTTTCCTGTAATTGTGGCATAGGAATTGAATCTAAGTAAAAGAAAAGAGTGAAAACCAAATACTTTTGTAAAATTCAACAAATGATTTATTTCCCTAAAACACAAAGTGAAAATTTAAAAAGAACTTCCAGTATTGCAAATTAAATCCCAAATAGCCCAAAAAGCTCCATCACAAGTGCTAATGAATAAAGTTCTAATTAAATTCCAGTGGACCGCTCCGGTGGCCTAGTGGTTAGGGCATCCACCTCGGATGCGGGAGGTCGCAGGTTTGAACCCCAGCCGAGTCATACCAAAGACTTATAAAAATGGTACTAACAGCTGCCTCGATAGGTGCTCAGCATTAAGAGATTAGTGTTAGGACTGGTCGGCCTGGTGTCAGGATAATGTGACTGGGTGGGAGATCATGCTACATGATGCCCCAGTGCTAGACATCACTATAATCTGCCACACTGCAGACATCGTAGCGATATGACTGAAAAATTGTTAAAGCTGTGTTAAAAATCCAGATCACACACACACATACAAATTCCAGTGGTGGTCAAAATATGATCCAGCACTGAAGGTGTTGATATTCTTGTAGTCTTGAATGTACTGATGTACCAGCGGTCTGAAGTGTGATGATATGCTTACAGTCTTCCAGTTAATCACAATAATATAATCCAAAATGTCCTTGTCTGGATTCATTATAATTTCAGATTAATGTTACTGCTCAAGAATATTGTTCAGCACCTTGTAATTGCAGAGAATAATAATTTGGATAAATAATTCCACTCAAATAAAAAATCGGAACACAACAATACAAATGATTCTGCTTCTGATGTTATAACAAGACTGAGTAATTTCTCAAGTAAACAAGGTTATAAACCCCTCTACCTGACCTAGGTCACAGTTACCATTTTTGAAAATATTCTGTCACTTAATGGCATTTTTGTTCTAGAACATTCTAAGACCATGTCTGTTACTAAAATTATAATAAAGAATGAGGTAAGCATAAGTAGACCAGGTTATGTCATGGGGGAATTCCAATGTCCTCGACCCAGACCCAAATAAACATGTTTATCTCTATTGGTAATGATACTTATATTTAATCCACACTCATTGAGAAAATATTAGCTATGTTTTATTTGTTTACAAAACAGATGTTACTAATCAGGTACAACATGAACTTTATTTTGGATAAGGTCAAGTTCAAAATACAATTATATATGTAGTCATGGAGAAAAAAATAACGAACAGTACAAATTAAATATACATAATGAGATACATTGGGGGGGGGCTCTACAGATATCAACTTCTGCGAGACAGGGTCAAGCTAGACTTGAATTTAAGGGAGAAGTGACTTCTCCTTTTGGTCAGAAGAGGGAGAAATGTGAACTGACTAGGGAAAATGGGAGCAAAGCAAAAAAACACAATATATTTGTGTGTTTGCCTCTGTGCTTGTTTGTGTGTGTGTTTTCATTCTCTTATTTGATTTATACCCTCTGCTTTCTTGTATGCATATTCGCATTTAACATTTGTTTTAAGCAATACTTTATTTTTAGTAGAAACTTTTGTGAGTTGTATGTATATTATAAACACATTTGGTATGTGTATAAAAATTACCATATTCATATTCAGTGTATTGTGGCCATTTGACTTTAAAAGAGAACAAATAGAAGCCCCACATTTTAATGAATTCTGATGAAGTAGATTAGCTAGATTACATTATTGAAATTGCAAGTTAGTAAAGGCGCTTAATCAGCTACCCATAGTCAAGAATTTTTCTTTTTACCTTCTGAAAGTTCATTATAAAATGGCACTTAAATTTTTGTTTTAACTTGTTTGAAACAACCCCTCTATCATGAGCAAATGCACACGTCTTCAAATCATACTGTCATTGTAATTTCTTTGTTGATGACAAAACATTACCATTAGCATTCATAGACAATCCACTGAAGCAGTAAGATCAGTATATGAATGAATTAAACCCTTCTTTCCAAATAATCAACACAGCCAACATGTGAGTGCATCTTTTTCTAGAAAAAGGGGTTTTCTTAATATAACCACTCACTTTATAGCTTCTTTACAACAGTCCATTAATAGGATTGCAGATGGAAGGTTTTATTATTTGTCTGCATATTTGTGGTAACATTAGGCATCATTTAAACAGTATTTGCTTTGCTGCTTTTTTATATAATTTCACAAACATGAGTGAAGTCAGAAAGTAAGTTTGATCTTAAAGTGCTTTTCAAATTCCACATCATAGTATTGTCCATACATTTCTGACCTACATATTAATTACATTTGAAGCTGAGTCTTCAATAACATAATATTTAAACTTTGCTTTCTATGAATTGTATATTTTTGTGAATATATTTGCCCAGACAATCAAATAAAGTGTTACTTCCAAGACACAGCCCTGTCTGCCATTATTTCCCTAGGACAGGTTCACTTACAGTTTTAAAGTGATTTTATGAAGAAAATAATGTACATCAGGCAGTTAAAATATCCATACAAATATCAATTCTATCCTTAAAACACAAATTGCTATTTACATACTGTTGTTTAAGTTTTGAAACAGAAGTTTATATGCTTTCATCATCATAGGATAACTTGTGGAAATCGGAAGTGATAGGCCCTTGGTGCTAACTTACTCAGGAAGGAATTAATGATCAGTCAGCTATCAAAACATGCCTGTAAATGTGCAAGAGATTGTTTGTCGGCACAATTGATATCAACACCAGCTGTTTGATGGCTTGAAGCCTAAGTTTTGTCTTGATATACAACACTACACTGAAACTTACCTGGCTAAGGCAAAGGAGCATCTAAAAAATTAATTATAATCACTCAGTGTATCTCTAAAAAGTCACAGGGTGAAGTCATTTTCACTTTCCTAATAGAAGAAGGCGAAGTCTAAATTTGTTAGTCAACGTTTGTGCCCGCTTCACCTGGTAGCATGACCCCTGGAGAGAGTGACAGGTGTAAGGTGAAGTTGTTTGCACTTGAAACATACACAGTGGAGAGAATGTTGACATACTTCTATGTTACTTTCAGTTACTATGGCTTAAATTTCATTCGATATTGTACTTGTGGAAATGGTACATGACCTAAGCACACAGCTAACCAAAACAGCTGCTCCCTTGTGAATCAAAATAGCTGCTCCCTGGGTCAGAGAATCAGCTAACTATCTTGATCATTTATTAAAACAAATTTTGCCAGACATTAACAGCTTCTGAAACTGCAGTGAATGAATTACAAAATATATAAAAGCAAACAAAATTATTGGCTCTTTTTTTTAACAATTTACCTTAGGTCCAAGAAGTAAAAATGACCAAGTGGAGCTAGCAGTTTTTTGATAGGTGCACATCTGAAATAAGGCCATGTTTGACTAAAATAAGGTGAATTAAAAGCTTGTTAATAATACCTAAGATATACAGGTATGTTTTTTTTTTTTAATTGGCCAGGATAACCAGTGAGGAAAACCTGCAAAATTCTTTTTCATTACAAATTTATCCCTATGCAAAATATGAAACTGTAGAGTGCTGCCATTGCTGTATGGATCATTACCCAAACATATTTGCATAGTTAATCCAAGCACTCAGGTGATGACTCATCAAAGCATCTTACAAACCTGTGTCCAGAACCTCCCTGACTCATTGCTCGTGTAAAACACACCTAACTATTCTAGCTACAGCAGGCGGAATCAGTGAGATTGATGCCGTTTCTGTTGATCCAGTTCTGTTGCAATGACTCAATTTCATTTATGATGGCCTCTGCTTTCACTGCTGAGAATTAGTTCCCACTTCAAGGAAATCAGTCCATTTGAAACCTCATTCCTTGTGGGACCCTTCACCTCAGGGCTTCTACATGACCTTTTTAGGGCTTTGAAGTCGTGCCTGAAGCCAACACAGCTGGTGCAAAGAGAGAAATCTTTATTTTTACCCATTGAAAGAAGGATAGTTCAGCATCTCAACTCAAGCTCTATCATCCAGGGTATGATGGGTTATTTGCATGTAAAGAACTAACCCAAGGCCAAGTCAGTTTCTTATTGACTCTTGCCATAGGAGCGGTTGCCACTGTAGCATTAGAACGTAACTATTTCCTAACTGACACTATCAAAGTCATGATATGGATGTCGGAGATGACTTTCTCTAGTTTTGACCTCACAGACCTTTTGTTCCAAAGGGCTCAGTGGTGGAGTTTAGAGCAGCAGTGCTAAAGGCTACCTATCTGGGTCATTTAGTTTCACAAATGATGCTGTCTCTTGACTTCTGCTGGATTTGCTCGGAGAAAATCTTCCTACTAGCCATGTCCAAAACTTTAGCTCATGCCTCTCTTTAAATTTGAAGCTGTTTCACATGCATTAGGGGTTCAGAGACTGGACCATTTCCAGGTAAGAGGATGTAACTCTCTCTACCTCTTATCTGTATCCCTACTGTGTTATGATCGGGTAACATTTTTTAAGAAGAAACCAAGTTTTGGAGTAAAATATGTTTCTGTAATAATCTTTTTCCGATCATAATATGGGCACACCATTCCATCATCCCTGCAAATCCATTTTTAAACCTGATAGAGTATGCATATCTGCTGCAATAGTAATTAAAGAATGGACAAGATTTGGCACCAGTCCCGCATTCCAAGGGAAGATCACTCTTGTCTGAGTTCTACCAAGGTGGGCAGACAACTTTTACCCCTTTTTGTTGCTGAAAAAAAATTGGGACTACTGGATTTACAAGGTAGTGGTTGTATTCTAATGCATTTTGATAGGTAAATGTTATCAAAGAAAGATATTTTACTCCAAAAGATGTGTTTCTCTTTGTTGAGGTCAAAAGAAATTCAAACTAAATATATATTTCCACTAACAGTTAGATAGTGCCTACTAGCCTGCAGTGACAGAGCTTAAAATTAAAAGAAAATATATACCTGAAGAATAACCATTTTAAAAGTAGTATCTTGGATTTCTTTGGAAAAGAATGAAAGCAATGAGATTTGATTAAAGATAAGAAAATAATAAAAACAAAGATAAAACTGACATGTACATCCAAATCACACATCTTGAATAAAGATAAACTTTAGACTATTTGCTAATTTACCATGTTTTTTTGCTTCTTCAGTTTGATAGTTGATCAGAAGGATCAGTTACCTCAAGAGGAACAGGAGGTTATTGATGAGACAGATGTCTTCACCACATACCACAGTTACCGAAAACAAAACCGATCCAAGTCCTGGTCTGCAAAAGGTATGTTCACAGGTCCTGAAACTGGTGCTTTCACCACTGAAATGAAACAGGATGCAAATGGAATGCAGAATGGACTCAGAATGAATGCAAGTGAAATGGAGAAGGGAAACAAATGAAATACAGAAGGAATGCAAACAAAATGATGAATGCATTTTTTTAAAACTAAGAGCTAAAATGCTAAATGCTGAATGTACATGGAATGAAATGTATAAGCATCTCATGAGTGATCTAATTTCATGTTGCTGCTAAATTTCAGTTGTCAAAATCCCTTTCACATGATAGTCTAGGATCAGATTTGTTACACTGATGGACACTAATTTACCCCTTACAAGTCAGAAAATTATTTTTCATTGAGATAGACATAAGACCAAAAAAAATGTGTGTTTCTGGTTGGCTGACCATCCCTATTTCTCACTGCTGACCCTAACACTCTTTTCCCCCATGGTAAAAAATTTAAAAAAATTTTTAAAAAGCCATCACATTAAATATATGTAATATTTAAGAAAAAATTACCTGCCTCCACTAATTTTAAAACCAGTGTAATAGGAAACATATTTTTGGGACAAAAAACAACATCATTGATGTGAGGACATTATCACTGGTGGATGCATCTGTACAATCTTTAGTTGATCAAAATGAGATAAGAAATAACATTTGCTGACAAATACTTTATGTATGTTTACATTTACTGCAGTGGTGGTTATATTTTGATTTATTGTAAATTTAGTGCTGTTTTTTGCATTTTATGCATTTGCTATTTGAATTGAAATATGAAAGCTTTAGTTCTGTCACTTTAACAAGACCTGCCAAGTCTTACGATTTAACCATATGTCTTATTGAGATGACCAGTAAATTATTGACTTGAGGACTAATAGCAGAATTTACTACTACAGTTGTTTTGGTCGAATCAGGATGTTGGCTTGTTCATGTATGATCTGGACCCAGGTTTCATATTAGATTATGTGGAGTTGATTAGGGAACCAGACTAACTTTACAGGAGGACCTCAGGTGCTTTAAACTACCGATATTTTCATGCATAACACCTGCATGATCAAGCTGTTGCTTATAGCATTTTCTAGAAATGGTGTCCAACAAATGGAAACATGTTGAAGGCAAAAGGAACCATAAGCATCTCAGAATATTTAAACAGTCAGCACAGAAGTATAAAAAGGAATATTCAGATTCCGGGCGGGGGTAGGGGCAGGAAAGGCAATTTTTGGGACATTGTGTCTAGCTGATTTGAGTATGTCACATAGCTGGAGAGATGATTGCTGGTGCCATGTGAAATTGAAACTAACCCCAAAGATTGTCAAGTTGAGAGATCTAGCTAATAAAGCATTCAGCTACCTGGGGTTTGGAAAGTGCTGTTTCTTTCACTATATGGGAGGTAATTTAGGTCAAAGTGTACTATACAGATTTTTTGTGGAACAAAAAGGTTTGCCTTCACTGCATAAGGGCTGTTCCATTTAAACATACATGGTACCCAGGGAAGGCAGTTTTTTGAAAATATATGCTTGGGTACTTTGATTTCACACAGTTCATATGAAAATGAAAAGAAAATTCTAAATTGCATCTATGGTTGAGTACCCTACATTAAAAGTGCCTTCCCTGGGTCCCATGTATATTTTAATGGAACAGCCCTAAGTGTTTAATGACACTTTTGAACTTTTAAATGCATGTTTTCCAGGTCAACAGTAGCAGTTAGTACATGATATTTCATTACACCCTACTGAAAGTTGGTCTGACTTGCTAAAACTTGGGACTGACTTAGTGAGAAGGTCTTGTTAGGTTTGACTGTGAGGACTGAAAACCTCACTTAAGCAAAAGTATTGCCATTTCATTCCAAACACACAAAAGCAAAAGAAGACAGCAGATGAAAGTGATAAATACCATCTGCACTCACCTGTAAGTCAAGTCAACTGCAAACTGCACAGACTGAGACCTGCCATCGCATAATGAACCAGCAGATCTGGGTCTCTGCAGTTTGTAAGGAGTAATCAGTAGAACAAACAACATTGACCCTGATCTGCTGGCACATTATGCAATGGCAGATTAGGCTCTTTGTTGTTTGTGGTTTGACTTGATTTATAAGCAAGTACATATGGTACGCAATCTGAATGCATACCTAGACTTACCATCATGTAATTTATTGGCAGATACAAGTCTGTGCATTTTGTTGAGAGTAATCAGTACAACAAACAACATAAACCCTGGTCTGCCTGTGCATTATGTGATAGCAGATCAGGGAGTATGTTGTTTGCAGTTGGACTTTTAACTTATGAGTATATATGGTATATATAGTTTGGTTGCTGACCTCGATCATCCTTTAATGACTTATAGTTCTTAAATTAAAGGTACCTTATGTACTAGAGTGCAAGTCAAACCCAGTTGCAAACAGCATAGATCCTGATTTGCTGTCACATAATGCACCAGCAGGTTTGGTTCTGTGTTTTTTGTTCTTTTGATTACTTGTAACAAACTGCATAGATCCAAATCTGCCAGCACACATGTGATGGTAGATCTGGTCTGTGCAGTTTGCAGTTCGACTCACCTTATAAGCGAGTTTTTAAAGGTTTTAGCTATCATCAAGTCTGACAACTTTCTCCTTTCATTCTTTTATTTAAATGACCTACCAAACATGACCCAACACATCAATCATTATGATATTCTGTAGTTAGTCTTTTTTTCCTTTCAGACACGGCCAAATTTTACAAAGCCCTTGGGCTGGTTGGGATAGATTTCTTCCTGATTGGAAAGTTGTTTCCAACCAGAAAATATTTTGAATTAAAGGTATGAAGCAATCCATTGCATTTTAAGAATTAAAAAACTATTAGATTGTTTTTAGATATTTAGAAAATGTGAAAATGTTGTTGAACATTCATTACGTAATAGTTTTGGTCTCTCCTTCTCTCCCCAACTGCCAATCCCACCTCACCTCCTCCCACCCCATTTCACCTGACCTTTGAAACTTAAATATATATGTACCTGCACAGTTCGTCTTTCATGTAAGTTTTGAAAGCATTATTTCAATGAAACTACAGCTATGCTTGAAACCTGACAGTTTTTGTTTTCTTAAATTGTGGTCTAAAATGCAGACATGTCATCAGATCGCTCAGATGTGGATTAAAAGGGCCAGTTGTCATTGTAGTACCCGTCAGTCATTCAGTATGGCCATCCTGAATATCTGCTGTCACCATGCCTCTTGAATATATATATATATATATATATATATATATATATATATATATATATATATATATATATATATATATATATATATATATATATATATATATATATATATATATATATATATATATGGGGATTTCACTGAAAGACCTCTTATGGTATATGGATGGTTCTAAATGAAATTGTTGATAATTTGATGTCCAACATGGCTGCCATGGTGACAGTCTTAAAGATTTTGTTATTGCAGTTCTTCCCAAAAATATGGTCTTACTGACATTCTGCTTTCACTCAAAGACTTTTTATTGGTCCTAAATTGAAATGTTGCCAGTCTTGGGTCCAGCATGCCCAATATTGTCATTAATGCTTTCAGGCAGATGGTCATATCAGAATAAGGTTTTAACTGAAAGACTTCATATAATATGTAGATAATTCAATAATAATGTTGCTGATCTGATTTCCAGCTTAATGGCCATTATGGCAGCCAATCTGATTTCCAACATGGCCCTTGTGGCAGACATCTTGAAAATCTTGTTATTGTGACTCTTAAACTGATAGTTACACAATCTGATTAAATTCAGATCTCTGCTGTCCTACATGAAGATCTGACGACGACCACTTAAGGATCATGTTCTGGTGACCTTTGAATTAGCCAATGGAAATGCAGCTTTGAAAAATCAGAAAGTGAAACAAATTGTTCAGTACACATTCATGCTCTTCATTCATAGTGATCTGTCTCCAAATGCGAAGATATAAGACTCATCTGATTGGTTGATAAATTTAGCGATTATGGTAATAACATAGGTTACCAAAACATGACCCCTAAGCGGTCACTGTCAGATCTTCATATATAACTGGAGATCTGATTTTAATCAGATTGGATCGTTATATTGACCTGGGGTGTTCAATAAATACTTCTTATGTAAATGTTCTAAAATAAAAATATTGCTGATTTTACCTCAAACATTGCTGTCATGGTGACCATCTTGAAAATCTTGTTATGGCTACTCCTCTTGCATCGATGGTCACACTGAGATGAGATTTTTACTAAAGCACTGTTAATTATATGCTGTTGCCCCTTTTCCAAAATGGTACCAATCTAACCTCACAAAATGGCCACAATGGGGTCAATCTTGAAAATGTTGTTATTGCTGCTTCTCCTTATTGAGTGATTGGGTTTTAATTTAACATTTATGATGCTTGTCTAAAATGAAAATGATGTTCATCTAACCTCACAAAAGGCTTCAATTTGCACATTGTAATGTATGAAAAATATATAGGGTAAGCTTACAAATACAAACAATAGAGGGACAAAAATTTGTTTACAGGAATTAATCAAAATGTATATACATTATTATTTGAAAAGTACTTTCAAGTTTAGATGAAAGATGATGAGAAAATGTAAATTTTCAAATATTTTATGTAATTTGTTCATGTTTTACTGTACTGTTGTTCAGTATCAGTGGTATTGTGATGTGCTATCATCAGAGAAATTATTATATGCTCATTTTTTTCTCCGTTAACTTTACATTGTCAGAATCGTGCAGTATTTTACGATATTGAACTCGCGAGCTCAATTCATATTGCATTCAAATGAATAAAGGAACTACTTTCTGTTGTAAACAAACAATTTGTTTCTGAATGAACTAAAGCAGATGTTTCATGGACAGCCACATACCAGCTGCTTTGGCACATTCCACATTAACTTTTTTGATACAGTGTTTCAGATTTAGGCTATTGATAGAGCCAGATTTCATAAAATTACTGGGTCCATACAAATAACATGCAAGTGACAAGGCATAAACTGTCTTTAGCTGGTAATAAGAATGGCAAAAAATATACTTACAGTTTTTCATTCTGAATTTCCTCAAATGTACTTTCTTAGTTCTGCAAATCCGAACTACATGAGCCATGTCATGGGATCTCAAGCTTGATTACACATTTCGAAATTGTACTGTAATTTCAAGTATATTCCAAGTGCAATTACATCCTCCTTACTGCACTCAAAATGAAATAAACATTAAATTCCATAGCGTCTTTTCAGTAATTGCAAATGAAAGACTTCATACTTTTCCCACATAATGATTTGAAACGTTCAATGATAGAAGAGAAACACACTTGCAGATGTCAGCATGCATCTTCCCTCACTGCTTCAATCCAATGTATATTTCATGTAGAACTGGCACAGACGCTACTGACTGAAATCCGATGTACTTCATGTAGATAAATCAGTCCATAATCACAAAATTTTGTCGAATAAAAAAATCCCACCAAAATCTATTCATTCCAGATCTAATGGAAAAGTTGTTGCAATACTCATTCATTCACAGTATGACTCCAAATTTCAATTTTAAGTAGACCAAAATGCCATTTTCTTGCAAAACTTATGTCTAGTGCATGACCAAGTTCAAATTTATCTGGGCAGAGTTATGTGTGCATCAATAATTTGCTGCATAATGATGAATCTACGCTTGTGTTTTAGTTTGGAATACGGCATACATTCAGTTACTTTGTTTCTTGTAGTGTATTTTTGTTTATATAATTAAGCCTTGGGTAGAATAAGAAAATGAGCATATAATAAAAAGGTTACTGCATTTGTATGGGAAAATATGAACTCGTTTTGTCGGATGGATATACTGCACTCCCAAGGTCGTGCAGTATAGCCATCCGAAAAACTCGTTCATATTTTCCCATACAAATGTGGTGACCTATAAATATTACGATTTATTGATGCATCAGAGATATCAAATAATACAAATGAATTATGGCAAGACTGTGTATTTAGTTGCTTTCCAATAAAGAAGTTAATAGCACTCTAACATTGATTTCAAGATCAAAGGTATTCACTTGAGTTCTGTAATGGTTTGTGAGCATATTAATACATACAGGTATGAAATTTTTTAAAGAGACTTTTGTGTGCATTGGTTCATTTGTCAGCATACTTTTAATTTGTATAGGGCCTCTCTTTTTTTTCATTGCATTTTTTTAGTGGTTATTTTTGTGTGTGTGTTCGGTATTTAACGTAGCTTTAAAAAAAAAATGTCAGTCGTATTGCTATGATGTCTGCAGTGCGACAGTTTATACTGCTGTCTGGCACTTGAGCATCATGCCACAGACATGTAGCATGATGTCCCACCCAGTCACATCCTGACACGAGACCGACCAGTCCTAACTCGAACTTCTTAATCCAGAGCACCTAGCAAGGCAGCTGTTAGCACCATTTTAATAAGTCTTTGGTATGACTCAACCCAGGTTCACACCCATGACCCATTACATTTTTAAAACATGTTAATTGTTTTTTAGATTTTACCCATGAAATTAAAGCATCTACTTCTAAAACTAGCTACTGGCAAGAACTAGTTCCATGGCAGAAGTTACAGTCTCATGTTTAAATGCTCTATGGCAGTCTCAGACCTATTGCATTATACGTGTACTTTATATTTGCTCAACTGGTCATAGACCAGAAGACTTTATGGGACAGTCCATGAGCACAAGTTTGTTTTAACTCCTCATCCTAAACTACTTTGAAGCTTGCCAAGAAACTTTAAATACACATTCATCCATAGTCTGTTAGGTCCTAAATGAAATAGTACTGTTCAAACATCCAGTATGGTCCCCGCAGCAGCAGCTTGAGAATCTTCTTGTTGCTACTCTTCCTGAATGTGTGGTCTGATCATCTTCAGGTTTTCACATAAAAGCTTCTTATAATGTCTAGTTGGTCCTAAATGAAAATGGTGCCACTCACACATCCAATACGGCCACCGCAGTGGCCATCTTGAGAATCTTGCTATTGCTACTCCTCCAGAATGGATGTTCATATCAACATGGGGTTTTCACTAAAAGACTTGTCATGATGACTAGTTAGTCCTCAATGAAGATTGACCCGCTCAGACATCCAATATAGATACCACTGTGTCCATCTTGAAAATTATCATTATTTATCCAGAATGAATGGTCATATGGACATGAGGTTTTCACCAAAAAGACTTCTTGTGATATTTACTTGGTTGTAAATTAAATGGTGCCAATCTGACTTCCAGTATAGCCACCACATAGCTATAATGAAAATCTTATTATTGCTTCTTCTCCCGGATGACTGGTCATATTGATATTATGCTTTCACCAAAAGACTACAGAAGATGTCTACTTGGTCCTAAATGGAAATGTGTCGGTATGATATCCAATGTGGACACCATGACAGCCATCTTGAAAATCTTTTTATTGTTACTTTTCCAAAACAGAAGGTCATAACAGCATATGGCTTTCACCAGAATGCTTATTATAATGTCTTGATGGTCCTAATTAAAATGGTGCTTATCTAACATCCAGTATGGCCACTACAAAGAAAACTCATTTTAAAAATGGGGTTTATATCAGAAGAATTCTTGTGGTGTCTCATTAGTCCAAAATGAAAATGATGCAAACTTACCCTAAATATGGCCAGTATGATGGCTTTCTTTAAAATCTTGTTATCTCGACTCCTCCTAAATGGATGGCTATATTAACATGGGATTTTCACCAATAGACTTTTTATGATATCTAGTGGATCCTATATGTAAATGCAAATGGTGTCATTGATAGATCAATATGGCTGCCATAAAGGTTGTCACTACTTCCCCTGAATGGGTGGTCATATGAAATGGGGTTTTCACCAAAAGACTTTAATAACATCTGCTTGGTCCTGAGTGAAAATGGTGGCAATTTGACACATTCATATATCTACCACAGCAGCCAGTTTGAAAATCTTGTTATCACAGAAGAATGCAATATATCTTAGTTTCAGAACTAAGTATTTAACAGGAAGACATGGTCTTATCTCAGATTTTTGGAAATTCTTTTCCACCTGTAGAGCATCAGTCCCTTTGAGGGACTGTTGTTTTAATATGAAGCCATTACTCATTTACGAGCGTTACTTTAAACAATTATTCATTAAGTCTGAATGTGTTTTGTGTCAGAAGCTCTCACTGTCCGATTTTGTCAGTTTGTGGTCTGTCAAAATTCAGCCATGTTGGATATGTCTGGCACATGCAAACATTTCCAGAAGCCTGAATATTTTCTACAGAAACTATATAACTGTAAAACAATGTATCTCTATTAAATGTAAACAACAAAAAAATTGTCTTGTGTTATTCAAAGTAGACCATGCAGACAATGTAACTTGTGAAAACTGGGACCTTAAAGTGACTGAAATTCACAGTTGATAGATGTTTGAAATACACAAATTTAAAGAAAGATACATTCAGGATGATGTGACTGGAGACTGCATTTTGGAGGGGGGTCTTTGTTTAGAGCTGGTTTTCTCAGGTTTTCATGTAATTCTTAATACTAAGGATGACAATTACAAACTTTCCAGTTTGTTCAATCAAATCAGTGATTCATATGCCTGCTGACATTGATCACAGAGCTGCTTCATGCTGTTGTTGTGAGAAAGATGAAATAATAATGTGTTCAGTCAGTGTTTATTTTCATTTGTCTGTACTCATCTGGGGGAGGGGGGAATGGGACAGAAGGCACTATTTCAAAGACTCAACCATCCATCAAATTCTAATCTAACTGTACATCAAGTACATAAAACAGTCTAAATTACCTGTACCACCCAAGTTTTAATACATTCTTAAGTGCCTTGTAACACCTTCCATTCAAAGGACAAATATGCAGGCATTGTGAAAAGATATTTATTCTTGAGTGTGAGATTTTTTTTTGTTTTCTGGGATGCAAGAAATTTCGTCAGAAATTTATAAAGACTTTCAGTGATATTTTTATTTTTTGCAGAAGAAGTTTCTGAAAGAAGAGAGAACCAACAAACTATTAATTGACAAAGTTCTTAGTAAGTGTGACCTTCTTAAATAGTGCTTGTCACATTGAAATGTTGTATGACTAAGCTTTCATTCTTTTTCATGACTAAAATGGAAATAAAATAGATAATAAATACACAAATATTGCTGTTATTAAACTTTTTCACATTCAGGTAATTTAGCATGTAGTTAATCATAATTTGCTCATTAATAAAAAATGTATTGAATGACAATTAAATAGAAAAGAATTTTTTTAACTTAAGGGCCTTGTAAAGGTGTAAATATTGTATTAATTTGACTTCAAGAGAAATGGTAATGGCAAAGTTCATTAAAGTGAGAGGCCACTTTAACGCAAATTTACCTCATCAGGATTGGGTTGTTTCTTGATTAATTGGCAAATCCAGTTTATCCATGAGTAAAGAACTATGTAAAGATGTTTTTCTATGCTTAGATGCCAAGAATGATATATATTAATGCATTCATCCAAGAGAAACACTCTTTACAGTCCAAATAATTCTTGAAACAGAGTTACTGCCCCTGATTATCTTCACTGTGTATAGTGCATTGATGACAATGCACAATCAATGAATATAAACCATGGGCATATTGTTGACTTAAGTTATGTTGTAATAATGTAGGCTATGATATGATCTTGCTGTCCATGTAAAACAATTTGCACAATTTTTGAGCTATGGGCCTTTTCTTGCTCAACTCAATTGGGTATAATAGAACTGACCCAAAACCCAAACCAAAAAAGTTAAATGCTGTGCAGGGATGTAGTAAACACACTGTACTGATATCTTAAGGAACTGAACATACGTTGAGACTACTGAAATAATGATATAATAGCTTTCATCACAAAATCTTAAGTTCTAACTCGAAAATCTTTTTATAAAAGTGAGTCCTTTTATCTTGTAATTTATCACTCTGCTGGCTGGGGATGTAGAATAGGCCCCGTCTATCTTCCTGCATGTTTTAAGAAGTGACTAATGGAGGTAACCTGTTTGCTCTACACTGCATTCCATGGCTATGGATTGGCAGATTCGATGTACTCTGCATCCCATGCCTGTGGATGGGAGGATCCTGTGAACACTGCATCCCATGTCTGTGGATGAGAGGATCCTGTGTACACTTCATCCCATGTCTGGATGAGAGGATCCTGTGCACACTATATCCCATGTCTGGATGAGAGGACCCTGTGTACACTGCATCCCATGTCTGGATGAGAGGATCCTGTGTACACTTCATCCCGTGTCTGGATGAGAGGATCCTGTGTACACTTCATCCCATGTCTGGATGAGAGGATCCTGTGCACACTATATCCCATGTCTGGATGAGAGGACCCTGTGTACACTGCATCCCATGTCTGGATGAGAGGATCCTGTGTACACTTCATCCCGTGTCTGGATGAGAGGATCCTGTGTACACTGTATCCCATGTCTGTGGATGAGAGGATCCTGTGTACACTGCATCCCATGCCTGTAGATGATAGGATCCTGTGTATACTGCAGTCTATGAGAGGATCCTGTTTATACTACAATCCATGCCTGTAAGTGACAGGATCTTGTGTACAATGTATGCATCCCATGCCTGTGGATGAGAGGATCCTGTGTACACTGCATGCATCCCATGCCCGTAGATGAGAAGATGCTGTGTACACCGCATGCATCCCCCGTCTGTGGATGAGAGGATCCTGTGTACACTACATCCCATGTCTGTGGATGAATGGATCCTTTGTACATTGCATCCCGTGTCTGTGGATAAGAGGATCCTGTGTACACTGCATCCTATGCCTGTAGATGATAGGATCCTGTGTATACTGCAATCCATGATAGGATCCTGTTTATACTGCAATCCATGCCAGTAAATGACAGGATTTTGTGTACACTGCATTCATCCCATGCCTGTGGATGAGAGGATCCTGTGTACACTGCTTGCATCCCATGTCTGCAGATGAGAGGATCCTGTGTACACTGCATCCCATGCCTGTGGATGAAAGGTTCCTGTGTTCACTGCATCCCATGCCTATGGATGAAAGGATCCTGGCAGTCGAACAGAGGCTGGAATGTTGTGATAGCAGTGCAACACAAATCTTCAGCCTCTGCATTAGGCTAGATTGGCAGAATGGCCTGAGCTGATCAGTCAGCTGGTCATGCCAAACTTTAGAGACTATGTTTAACATAACAGCTTTGGTTTCCATAGGTCACCTGACATGTTAAGGTCACCATTTCAACTAAGGAAACCCTGTGTTTTGGAACCTTAAAAAGGACATGGCCTTAGAGTAAGGATTCTGCTTTACTCATATTTATTACCATGTGTAGCCCTGATATGAGAAACACAATAAATTGATGTAAATTTCTGTCCTTTTGTTCATTTTCAAGGTGTGTGGGGAACATGGGTGATAAAAAAGTGTTCTTTCACTATGGAAAAACACAACAAACAAACAATCTATATCCCTGGAGTACAACAGGAGCAATTCTACCAGTAATTCAGATGAAGCAACTGTTCCTATTCAAAGCAATTGGCCATGCTTTCTCATCAGTGTAGGTACTTATGAGAACGAGCAAGTAATAAATTTGTCATAGCAAAAGATCTTCAGGGTCAGACTGGAAAGCCAACAAGCGTACAAGAAAAAATTTTCAGCTCCTACCAATTATTTGTTTATTACAGCTGTAAAGCTCACTCTGATAGTCTACTCTGCATTAATTTGTTTGTGGAAACACACATCAAAGTGTCTTGGCATAAATCTCTGAACTTGTGTGGTAGTGAAATGTGATATAGGGATACAGTGAGTCTGAGATCCTTGAAAATCTGTTTTCCTTGGATTACATTACCCATTTATGATAATTTATTGTTGGGAAAATAAATTCCACTACCTCTCAAAACCAGCCCTCCTGAAAGATGAAACATTTGTCTTTTCTGACTTCATACCATGAAGACAATGAGAAGAAACTTATCATTTACCTCCCCTTGACCACTGCTAGTAAACTTTTTACTCCATGTAGTGAACATTATTTTTGACTTTTGGTCAATATTTATGTGAAATTTTTACATCATCATCAATCCCTTAACGGAAGAGGTCATTGGGGCACCACAGTTGACTTTACAACCAATTCTCTCCATCTTTCCCTGTTCTCTACTGCCGTTTGGGAATCTCCAAATCCCATGCCTGTCCACTCCTTAATGTTGTCTTCCCACCACTTTTTCTGTCTGCCTCTTCTTCTGCACCCTTGCACTGTGCCTTGCAAGATTGTTTTGCCAGTCCAGATGATCTTGAGACATGACCCTAACAACTTCAGTTTGTGCTTTTTTACGGTGGTCAAGAGGACTTCATAGGATCCGATGGCTCATTGGATCCAGTCGTGGACTTGTTTGTTGGTTACATGGTCAATGTATGAGCTCCCCAAGATCTTTCGGTAGCATCTCATTTCGAAGGTTTGAATCCTTCTTTGTAGATCTGATGTGAGAGTCCATGTTTCACAAGCATACAGAAAGATGGATATGACAATCGAGCGCATCAGCCTTATTTTGGAACCAAAAGCAATGTTGGTATCTTTCCACATTGGTCTCAACCTTGTTATTTCTGCTGTTGTCTGGGCAATCCTGCAAAGTAGTTCTGGTTTGGAGCCCTCACCTGTGATAATTGATCCTAAGTACTTGAAGCTTGTGACTCTTTCCAGCTTCTGTCCACTGACCTTTATTTCTGAACTGATGCCATTGGTGTTTACATAGTGTGGTCTTATTCTGATCTCTCTCTCCAACACAGCATCATTCATACATGTCTTTTGGTTGTTATAAATGCACATTTATATATATATATATATTGTGTTTGTTTATTTCTTTATTTTTGCTCATTTAAATAATGTGTGTCTTTAATGTGATTTTTGTGAGCAGTTTCAGGCTGTTGATTCCATTTATTATGTTGTTCACGTCATTTTTTGAAACATGACATTGAAGTGCAGTAAATGCAGGAAATTGCTAACGAGGATTCATGTGATGTGCTTCACTTGTACAGTGTTCTTCATCTTCAGCATGCAATATGCACATTCTGTGGTCAGAAAATATCTGGTCCACAGTGTTGCTTAAAGATATCAAAAGCAAAGAGACAAGTGCAAATCCTCATTCGGATTAGTATGACATGTTGAACCATCATCTGAAGATGACATCAAATGCGAACATATTGGGGAACATCACCATGGGTGTCCCTCCTTCCAAAATTAGATGTACAGTGCTGACTATGATGATTACTTCAGTAGAATTGGAGGTACAAGGGCTTGTTGAATTACCATCCATGATTTCTTCCCAGAATCTGTTAGAGCTGTAGATGCATTGACTAGTGGTGGAAGAGATGATGCAGTTGCATTTTTTGGAACAGTTTGTGCCCATATGTCCATTCATGGATAACTTGGAGCTTATGGGGGTTGTTCACAGTAACAAAGCAACCCTGTGGGCATAAGTTAATGCACATGTGTAAACATGGCCTTCATGTCTGTAAGTCTGGGCACATGAGTTTTTTATTGGATCTTAATGATCCATTTTAACATTTTTCATGTTGTATGACACTATTCTAGCTACTGACTAGCCAGTCCAGCCAGCAAGCCAACCATGCCTATTGGTTTAGTGACCAGAGATCCATTACTTCAGCAAGCTGTGCCACATACCAGCCAATAGTGCCATGGTATGTGGAACCATGTGGAGATCAGACTGACTGATCAGTCTGTTTCGCTGGACCTTCAGTACATGGTGTTCCAAACTGACCAACAAGACAACAACTGTGTATACTGTTCAGCCAGCAGCTGATCTGACCATCCATCTAACTCACTGGTCATCCATACCAGCAAAACTTACTCAGGCAACTCAACCAGCAAGATATTTATTTACAGCTAATCCTTTGGAGCAGTACCATTTTACATTTAAGGACAGTGGCAATGCCTTATCTATACTGCCGGAGATGATTTACATGGACGTGGACATAGTGTGGGGATAACCTTGATGCCTTAACACACTCAGATCCAACTGTGGAATGGACTGAGTTTAGTTTCAAAGCAGCTGTCAGTGAAATATATTGAGTGTTCCCAGTTTCTGAATGCTTGCAACTGCTAGCCAAGCCAATAAGGTCAATGTATCAGTCAACCTCGAAGACGAGGAATAAAATCCCCTCTTCCATTTCCTGCTGCAGTTGGTGCAGATAAAGAAAATTTCAGACCATCGGTCAGATAAAATCTGTGACCTGGGAAATTCTAATGAGCTTTTCCAGAAAAGTCACCTACCAGAAACTTTTTTGCCTCAGTGGTATACAATGAATTCAGATGCTTTTACCACCAAGCTTCTGATACTAGATAAGAACATTGAAGCAATGAATATGACTACCCCTGCTATTCTGCAAGGTGGACAAGAGTGTCTTTCCCACCACCTCGGAACTCACTGGTAATGTCATAGCAACATTTTCAGTGTTGGACCTAGCATCACTCTCCATTTTTCAACTTGCCAAAAAGCTGACAGCAGTCATGCGGGGTTGGCACCGTCATTAAAGGTCATTGAAAGTCATTGAGAAATCAGCACCTCAATTCGAGGCATTGAAAGTCATTGATATTTCATGTAGGTCATTGAAATTCATTGAATTTTAGAGATTTTGCTTAAAAATAAAATATGACAAAAAATTTTGCTTTTTAGTCATTTATTTTATATTGTGTGATGATTGAAAATTTGTTTGATTTTTCTTGCCAGCAATTCCACCATTATCTTTTTCCACAGGAAGTAATCAGATATCATGCATAGTGCCCCTTTCATATCAAGTCATTAAATTCATGCCCATTCTTTCACTTCACAAAGTTTAATTGGCACATTGGGTCCAGGAGAATGGTATTTTGCTGCTTGTGAATTGGACACACTGGACTGATTCAGACCTCAACCAGAGTGAATAAATTGCCATTGTCCACTGACAGTAGAACACATTTTTGCATGTGTATCATCTTCCACCCTTTGATATGGAAGTTTTTGATGTGATCTCAATTAAGAAGCTTTATTATGTATTATCAAAAATATCAACAGCTTCCACCCTGTGAAATAAAAGTTTTTGATGTGATCTCATTTGTTAAGAAGCTTTATATTTTTATTATCATAAAAATATCTTGTACTTTTCAAAGAATTTGATTTATGTATAAAAAAATGTCTCAATTTAATTTTAAGGATTTTATATTTTTTAACTTTTTATTTCAGATACCTTTTAACAAATTTGAAACCACTGTATCTACTTTTTTTTTTAATATTGGACTACATATTTACATTTATGTGGATGGATTTATCAACTTCCTGAATTTTCATTGCAAATTTTTTCCTCAACATTTTCATATGCATCCAGGATAGTGCTGGCAAGAACCCTATTCATAATATATATTTCTTATGCTAGAGTTATCTATGCTTGACTCACATGTCATTGGATTTGTTCATTTCACCAGAGGAAGGTGGTCGTTTTAACATGGCTGTGTTTGAGCAGTTGGATGCTGATGATAAGGAAGAGGAGAAACAAAAGAACCAAAGGAAGGAAAAGAAGGAAACATCAAAGGAAAGAAAACTTAAGAAAGAACCTGAGAAGCAGAAGGAAGAAAAGAAATCAAAAAGAAAAACACAGCCTAAAAGTAAGTAATAGCTCTGAAATCATGAATATGCTTGAGTTTTAAAATAGGGACGAGAAGACACCTCATAAGTGGGTAACTTTGGGGAGGTGAGGTGATGGTAACTGAATGTTCTAGCTAGAACTGAACAATTAGAGGGTTGTCAAGGTGGACAGAAAGGTGTGTTAAACATCAACTCTTGGCACCTTTCATTTTGTACACGGTAAATTGTCAGAAAAGATAGAACAGAAATACAGTTTACAAATAAATTATTTTATGGACAGTTTAGAGCATCCAAACACATTTCTGGTTGACTACATTTTTTGAATACATAAAGATGGGGATGAAATTTAACATTACTCATAGAAGAAAATGGGAAAGTTACAGAAAATTGGAGGGGTTTAATGCATTATGGAGCATGATGAAAATATTAAGAGATGGTTGGAAATAAGGGCAGGATGCTTCACCCCTCTAGATATCACTAGCTGGAACACTGTGAATATAATTTCCTGCTTTGGGACTTATAAAAATTGTACTAACAGCTGCCTCGCTCGGTGCTAAGCATTAAGAGGTTAGTGTCAGGACTGGTCAGCCTGGTGTCAGGATTATGTGACTGGGTGGGACATGATGCTACATGTCTGCGGCATGATTCCCAAGTGCTGGACATCACTATAAACTGCCACAGTGTAGATATCATAGTGATATGAACGAAATTTTGTTAAAGCTATGTTAAAAAAATCTAAATCCTACACACATATCCTGCTTTGGTGGAAGATGAAGTGTCACATGAAGGGCTGTAATAATAATAATGATAATAATAATAATAATAATTAAGCCAATTAAGGGCACCACTGTGTTCTCCACTGTAGTATCCTCAGATTCCACCGTAATGGCAAAATATGAGAAAACACTGCATTCCTTAAGTCTTTGAATTAGGTTAGTATGTAATTATCCTAATTAGATCAAAGCAATATTTACTGAAGCAGATCAAAGAAGAACCGCAGAAGTTCCATAAACTCAGTTTCAGCAGGATTCTTTTCTTGATTAGTAGAACTCGTATTGGAAATGCTGCATCCATTAATCTCCAAATCAAGGAAAAAGAGTAAACTTGCACATAATATAATGTCAGAATTTTCTATCAGATTCTAAATATTTTAAAAGTAGTCTTAATTTAGCTTGGAATGGATATTAATACAGAGGTGGCATTAGGCAGTGTATCTACATCACATGTGCTCTTTCACTGCATTAAGCTGTATTACTTGTATTTGCCTACTGGATACCTAAAAGGCATCCGTTAGGAGCAGTTTTCATTTCAAGTGGATGCATATTTTCTGTTATAAATTCCATAGTTTTTTATGTAGACACCAGTTCATCTAGGTCTTTTCCTGCGATCAAACTGATTCATGCTTGAAAGCATTTGCAGTTTGTAGGTTCATATAGAGAAATGAGAACGAGCCAGTTTTCCTGAAGCTTGCATTGGTAATGAAGAATGCAGGCATAAGCTTTGTGGCAAAAAACTGCTCATTCATTTGCTGTTCAGTCAGCTGACTTAGAGCACATGAATACATAGTGCTAATAAATCCTATGTTGGGGTTTGCACTGAGACAAGGATTTCCCCAATTTTTTAATTAAAATTAAAATAACACTTCACTTTTGCAGTTTTGTCTGCACATTTAATGCATATAGCATTAATTGTGTACTATTATTTCCTTACATTTTTATATATATATAATTCATGCGGTCTTATAATGTTTTATGAAAATATAATTAATTATCTCAATGGAATCAAACTATATCTGCCAATCGTACAAACAAAAAAACAAACAACAGTTTAATTGTTATACATGTTATTTTTGGCTCCATGTCTGTTGTCAATTGCTCATTGAGCAACCACACATGTCCTGCCTCTCTCAGTCTGCCAAATGATCACTTTATATCCTACAGACTTGTCAGTCCCAAAGCTTTTGGTCCCTCACTGCGAGTAAACCAATATTGTCCTAGGAGTCAACACTACCATTGACCCCATCATATAGGTTACACTTAACCCAACAGAGTTCTATGACTCCCTGTCAAAAACAGCTAACATATAATGACTGAGTCATGTAGTACATGAGACACAGTTAAGAATGAATGCAATAATATGAACATATATGCACACACATAAATTGGCTTCGTTACACATTAAATCACTTCATCAGAACTACTGTACAAACTTATTATTATTATCACATTCATACATGTATCTGTCTGACAAGAATAATCTCCATGAATTATAAGAACTCTAACATTACTTCTAATTCAGTTTGTCTGTTTAGTTATAAAAATGGCTAACTTGAAACGGCATGGCATTATGTGACATAGGTTTGACTATCTGTAAAATTTAGAATAAATTCTGAAATATCCAATATATAAAACCATTCTGTCACATAAAATCATGGAAAGTAATGCAATTGTATATTTCACATAAGTCTACAGATAAAGATTGCTCCCATAATGTGGACAGCTTCCTGACAAAACTCATTATCTTGTGATAAAATGAGGATTTACTCTAGAAGTATTCTGGTTGTGGTTGAATCAACAGCGAGAGAACATAGAGTAATCAGGTTTCTCACTGCAAACACTCTGCTCTTGCAGCATTATGTGAAATAAAGTCAGTATCTTAAAATAGCTAAAGATGACCTCAAACCACACTTGCATAACACTGTACACGGTAATGAAACCCAAATACATTTTCATTTATATATAATGCATTGACATTAAGTACACGCAAATTGTGACAGTTACTACATATATTTTATGTATGAATATACACAAAACACAGCAGATCATAAATTGCTAACCACACAGGATATAGTTAGAGACATGCTACTTCAATCTATTATATATACATTGCTAGCCAATTCATTTTGAGCATAAAAGAAAATGAAAATTTGCTTCCTCTAAGTGAATAATGGATATATTTCATCTTGTAGAGGAAGAACATGAGTATTTTCATGAGGAGCAAGTTTTTCACCCACTCCGTGAAATATATCAGTTATTCCCATGTTTCAAGCAAATATCCTCACCATACTCGTGGCTCAGAACTTATACCAGATTAAGAAGTCTAAAGCTACACAGTAAATCTTTTAGATATTTGATGTAAATTTCCCTCTCAAGAACTAAAATGGTTTGAAAGCAGAACTGTGGAGATAATTTAATTAAGAGGATACTACTTTTCTTTCAACAGAAAACCGATCCAAGAACATCAACTACTTTGAAGATTCAGATTCAGAAATTGAGGAAGCCAGAACTGCAAGGAATAAGTCACAGTAAGTTCTCAACATACAGCTTTTGTTCTTTTGTCTTTGGTTTTGTGTCTTGTGTATATTGGTGTGTTGCTTGATTTTGATTAAAATTAATTTGAGACTTGATTTTTCTTTTTTTCTTTTTGAAATATTTACAACTTTTTTTTACATATTCAGAAATCAGTCTGCTGTTTCTTTCATTGCAATATTTGACTTAAAATGTGAAGAAGTTAGGTATACAGACTTCATGATTAAATTTCCTTTATTTTTATTGATATTGACGTCTTATTTAATTCATCACAGGTTTCCATGTATGAAAATATCCTTGTGTAATTGATTTTAAAACTCTTAAACATTTTCACCTTTTCTTAAATATATTCTATTGATAGTGAGACCTGTCATTTCATTTGTAACATTAATTACTTTAGTGAATCATGCTTATAAAATGTCCTTGATATATTCCATTATACTCATCTTAGCTTGTTTACAACCAGATGACCTTTTGTTAAAAAGTTTATGTATCATGTCACTTGTTTTGATGAACTTCTCATAAATCTACTTCTGCCTGTTACTTTGTTGTACATGTGATCTGTGACAAAACTACATCACAGAGCAGTATCATTGACACATGGAAAATGCAAGTTTATAGGAAAAATGACATGAAGAAACTTAATTTAACCTCCCCAAATAATAATTTTGGTTTTGGGTGAAATTTCTTCTCTAGAGTTAAAACAATCAAATTGGGGAAGACCCTGATGGCATTGTAAGAAATTTTTAACTTATAAAGAAAAAAATATTTAGATTTCACTTGTGAACTATTTTTTATACATTAACCAACATTGCAATACATAGTCTCTTGAATGTACTGTTTGGAATTTCATAACTCTCTTGCATTCTTCACAACTCAGTTGACACTTCAAAACTGTTTTGCATTCTTTATAACTTAATTGCTTCTTAAAAACTGTCTTGCACTCTATAATTCAGTTGACTATTCAAAACTGTCCTGCATTCTTTATAACTCAAATGATCCTTCAAAACTGTCTTGTATTCTTCATAACTCAGTTGACTCGTCAAAACTGTTTTGCATTCTTCATAACTCAAGTGACCCTTCATAACTGTCTTGAATTCTTCATAACTCTATTGGCCTTTCATAACTGTCTTGCATTCTTCATAAGTCAATTGGCCTTTCAAAACTGTCCTGCATTCTTCATAACTCTATTGGCCTTTCATAACTGTCTTGCATTCTTCATAAGTCAACTGGCCTTTCAAAACCGTCTTGCATTCTTCATAACTCTTTTGTCCTTTCAAAATTGTCCTGCGTTCTTCATAATTCATTTGACTCATCAAAACTGTACTGCATTCTCCATAACTCAGCTGACTCTTAAAAACTGTTTTACATTATTTATAACTCAAATGATCCTTCAAAACTGTTTTGTATTCTTCATAAATCAATTGACTCTTCAAAACTGTCCTGCATTCTTCATAACTCATTTGTCTTGATTTATAAGTAATCGGGGAAAAAAGACAAAGGTTCAGGAGAAAGGTTTTATTTTGAATTTATTATTAATCTTACCACTGTCCACAGATTCTTAAATTTAAATAGGTCAAAATAAGTTAAATATCAATATTTAGTCAAAGGGAATGGAAAATACATTTTGTTAAAAAATAAAATGTGTATTTGCCGTCAGATTGAAATGACTAACACTTTGATATAAATAAGAGAATCTCACAGATGCTGATTTAACTATAACATAACGGTAAAAAAAATTTCTTGTAACTATGCATAAATTATAAAAACAGGCAGTACACAATTTTGAATGGTTATTGATGCCTTTATCCACTTGGGGTCACATTGCTGTCGCATGTTAAGTAACTGACTGGATGCCTATTATGATGAGAAGTTTATTTGCCCCATCAGAGGTGTTTGCAAGGATTTTTATCAGGCTTTACTAATGGGAAAAGAGAGTAAGTGCATTTTGTTCATGGTAGGTATCTTAGAGTCAATCAGAATTTTATAAGGACAGGATTTTGGACAAATTTCACTGTCCACTGTCTACATGAATCAATGTTGACCATTGTAAACAAATGGTGTGGTCATGACATAATTGAGTAATGATTCTTGAGAGCACTGGGCTTGTATGACACTGAGCAGAATGAGAGACTGACGATACTAATTACCTAATTTACAGGGTTCTTTATTACAGTGGAAGCAAACTTGAAAACCTTTACAGCACATCAGAGGAAATAATAAGCAGAGCTTTCAAATGCAATGTATACTTTTTATGTTGCAGTTTTGCAAAATATTTGATACTTTCTTTTATTTTGAGAAATTAAGTGGTAACCTTTATGCACACTTACATTTTTAAAATTTTTATACTTTGTTTGTTTTAAAAAATTGTAATCTTTATTCACATTTACATAAAAGTTCATATTTTTGTGTTACTTTGAATCTGAATGCATGCACTAAAACCATTTTCAGCAGCAGTCCACTTGGTATCTTTTTTTGAATTTCATGTTTTAACTAAAAATGATGCTTGTTTCTGATGCTGATACTTATTAAAAATAATAGTGAGATAATTACATCACTTATATGTATTAAAATTATTAACTTAATTTTACACCTTCCAGAAAAAGAGCAACTAAAATTTCCAACGCTGATGGTGAGGTGCTTGAGATTTTAATGACTATGAGGGAAGGACGCATTCATTCCTCAGACAAAGAAACAAGAGTCAGTCCTCATCCAAAAGTAATAGTAGAACCTAATCAAGGTCCATCAACAACATTTTTCATGAATTCCAGTCAAGTAAATGTGCCTAATCAAATCAATTCACAGCAGGGACAGAATTTAACTAGTACTAGTTGTAATGCTAATTCTCAGAGTGAGACTAATCAGTTTAGGTTTGTGACAATTTCGCCTGAGACTGGAGAGCAAGTTACACTTGAACCAAAACCACAGACGCCTGATCAGGAAATATATTTGGTGAACAGTGCTAATGCAGATGAAGGTGAGGGTGTGACAGCTGGAAATTCAGGACAAGGAGTTGCTCAACAAGAAACACCAGACAGTATTGGTACCACATCACAAGGTCTGCCTCAGTTTGTCACATCTTCCCTGCCAGGCAGTGGTCCAAACATTCAACTTCCACTTGAGATGTTCAACGTTCAGAATGGAGAAGACCAATTTGTACTGGTGACAGTTTTGCCAGAAAATGGTGAACCTGGAGAAACTGTGATTCATGTGTATAGACTTCAAGGAGGCAATAATGTACCTCAAATTCCCATTCAGAATTTATAAGATACAATATGAGCATTGCTCTCAGTCATCTCAAATCACGTACTCCTCTTTATTTGGATATTGCACAGTGTAATGCAGTGTAATGAGTATTTATTCGTGACAGCAGCACAGGCACAGGTGGACAATTGTCAATCTGCATTTGTTGTACTGTAATTCAACCAGAATCTGGAAAACTGGGGCCTAATTATGTTCATTAAGAAATGCAGAAGTAAAGTTCATCTGTAGGAGATTGTAAATGGGTATCCATTTCAACAAGTTGAATTATTTATGCAGAATGGTCATCATGTAAGTTTGATGTGACATGGTAACTCATTTATCAAGGACCGTGAAGGATAATACAGATAAATAATCCTCATATTTATGTCTCATTGTAAAGGAATTACATTTAAACATTATCCTTATGACGAGGAGTAAACCAGAGCTTCACCTCATTGTTTAGAAGAGAAGAGAGATGATCAATGTCATATATAGTGTTGTATAAAGAAGGAAATTGTGTAATAACAACATTGATTCCATATATTTATATGATCAGTGGTATGAAATTATATTAAAAAAAAGATTATCGAACAACAGAGGTTTCTCATATATCATGGCAATTTGATTAAAAGTTAAGAAATTACTGATTTGTTATCTTGTTTTATTTTATATAAAGCATAACTCTTTTTTTCAAGGATCAAGCACAGTAGTGAGCTACATGAGAAGAGAAAGACAGAGACGTGCTTTGGATTGAAATGAAATCTTGTAAAATCACAAAAGAAAATATAATTGTCAGAGAGAGAGAGTAGCAATGATGCAGTGGTAGAGAACTTCTCATTTGTATAAATATTGTAAAATTCAGAAAGAGAGAAGAACTTCAGATGTGGAGATGTTATATGAAAAGCTTTATACCTGTATAATATTATTCAGAGAGAGACAATGGAAGAGAAAAAAAGAGATGCACATAGCATACAAACTGATGGAGAGACATATAGTTTCTTAATATCTAATACTGAAGTGTCTGTCTGTATGAGAAACAAGACATTAAAATAATCCATTTTCCTCATCATACCCTTTTTAATTAAGTCATAAAATGATCAAACTTGTAAAATCCAGTTGTGTTTAAATAGGTCAGCCCTGAACAAATTTCTTCTGTTCAAGAATTATACTTAGTTGAAATATTTTCTTTCTTTGGAATAGTTCAAATTTGATTCCATTGTCATGATTAGTAAGTAAAAACTGTATTGTGTTTTTTATGAGGCCATTTGTCTCAGTAAAAAAATTATACAGTGAAGAAAATATATAATTGGGGTGGAAACAGATGAGTATTTTCTAAGTCTATATTATTGTAGTAAGTCATATAATTACATATGACAGAATATATGTAATTACATACTTTATAATGTATTTTTCCTTAGACTGAAGGCAAAGTATATAAACTGTGCATTTTTACTGATTACCTTGTCAGATTTATTACAAAATAAATTACAAAATATATCATCAGATGAGTATTCATAATAGTACTTTAAAAGAAACTTGAGACTTGATTCTGAGTATGCTAGGCATTTTAATAAAAGTGTTAAGTATGTAATATATATATATATATATATATATATATATATATATATATATATATATATATATATATATTCATGTTGGTTGTAAAGAATGAAACAGTTTCTCACACGATTCAGTTGACTAGCTTTATGAACCTCTTTTTATGTCTGAAAAATATAATCTTTTAAAAGGTTGTTGTTGTTGTTGTTGTTGTTATAGGGTTTAACGCCATTTTTCAGCACTTGATAGGCTATACATGGCGGCCAGTATTAATGGTGGAGGAAGAACCCTGGAAAACCCCGGGAAGAACCACCGCTTTTAAAAGGTCTGCATATGGCACTCAAACATAGAACAGCTATCTGATAATGAAAAATATAATAAGGTTTCTGATGTTGAAGCAGTGTTGTGCCTATATATCAAAGGAAATTCATATAGGTAACTAAACATGACAGCTTTGCATTAGATTTCCAACAAATTGTAATTTTAAAAGAATAATCATAGAGAGGAAGAGGGTGGAAAATGAACTGTGTAATTTGTTGCATGAGTTTTTGTATTCTAATCTATCATCGGCATCCGTCCATCTTCGAGAGACGATGGTGTAGCTTCCGGTTGGGTGTTCTATCTGCACCTTCGCGAGTGGCTGAAGAGTCCGACCCTAGAGTGACAGTCTCTGTTGCACTTGCTGCAGGTAACGTTGATGCTTGTTGAGGCTGTTGTTGTTTCGCCTTTCTCCTATACATTATACAGTTAGAATTTCTAATTTTTTTGCTGCTTTTTTTGCCAGACAGGATCAAAAGTCCAGTTATTTGAATTGGAACACGTAGAATCAATTTTCTTTAGGAAATATTTCAGTGTCATTCTGAAACCTGTCCCTGAATATTTTGCCAGTTTTCCAAACTAATGTAATGACTGCTGAGAATAGCTAATCATGACTAATTTTATTTTCACTTAAAACAAATAAACAAATAATATCCGAACTTGAAATCTGAATACTCAGAGAGAGAGAGAGAGATGTAAATGTTGGATTTGAATTTATGGTATTTTGTGTATTCTCTTTCGATACCTATTGTACATATTAAAATATCAGATTTTATATATTGCCAATTTTTCACATGATAGGATAAAAAAATCCATAAGTACTCAATACTTAATATGGAATTGCTTTATTCCATTCAAAATATGTAGGCCTCAAATAACTTCCAAACTAATAATAACCATGTAGAATAGCTACTTAACTTTAAGTTTTCAATGCATCAAGTTGTAAAATGGGATAGAGAACAATGCTTTTGTAAGTGTTTTAAGTGCATGAAAGATGGGGATAGTACAGCTGTGTTGGTGCCATTATCAATGCTGATATTGAAGTCTTGAGGTACAGCCACAACTATATCCATTTTTAAAAGGTTTTTAAAGAAAACTTTGTTGATTTAGTCTCCATTGAGTCTGGATTGCAGTACTTGTATCAGACGAAAAGGCCTTTAATTTCTGTAACCCAAACTGTACTTGTGATGCATTTGAAGATTTTCTTTGTATGAGCATTTTAATTGTGAATATAAAGTTACCAAGTGATGATTCATTGTTTCTGTATATACTTCAGCACATGATCAATTTTAAATAAAGATCCTATAATGATGATCATGATCACATGACAAAACAATCAAGACACTACTTGATGGATATGTAAAATTACGATTATTTCTCATTCATAATCACTGCATATACTATACTGTTATATACTTGGTTATTACCTTTAATAGTTGAAGAAGGTGTGAATGACTCAGCATTTGTGTGAACATTAATTCTTTTCACCCATAGTCTATTAAAATGTGGATCTGATGGTATGCTTGTTATTTTTGTGCAGTAAAACACAGTGGGACTGTTGATGTTTTACATCTCAATTTGTTATATTCACACTGTTTTATAGCCCAAAATTTTACACAAAAGTGACAGGATGGTTTGTGTCCCATTGGATGTGGATGATTACCATAGTGACTTTTAGGAGAAAGAGTACCAGCCACAATCAAAGGCTACCATTCCACAATCACTGACACCCTGCATCGTCATGGAAGAATACCCTTCAGCTTTTTAGCTTATAGGTTTTAGGCTGAGAGAGTTGGATTTGCGAGGTAGTAAAAGTTCAACTAAGATATTATGATCGGGTTAGTATTATTGAAGAAACGTATTTTACTAGAAAAAAATTGTTCTGTTTTTGCCACAAACCAGCTTTACTTAGTAAAAAAGACGCATAATCCAGGAGAATTTTATATAACACACAAATTAGTGCAGGTGAATCATATTTAATCTCCCTCTCAATTTTTGTCGCTCAAAATGAACTCGAAAAAAATTACTGTATTCATTTCATTTTCTAGAATGGTGGAGGATTTGGCACAGCTGCAAAAAGATGAATGAATTTAGGCAAAGTGAAGGATTTTAACAAAAAGTAATAAATCTAGTAAGGGATACATTTCTGCTCCACCAGCCAAGCAGGTTTATTTTGACTTGATTGAATAATTAAGTTCTACTGTATCTCCAGCCAAGCACTTGACTTCTTTTGACTTCATCAAATAATAAATTTAAACATATTCTCAAAGTTCAAAGAGAAATATATTCCCAATAATCTAAGATTTGACGATGACCAGTTATTGTCTCGTTTTTCTGGACAGATTTTTGTATTATAAATTATTTCAATTTCCAATCAAAAGTTTTTGTAAAGCCATTCAAATTCTGCTTGGTTGACTTAAAGGAAACAAATACCCGTATAATAATACAAAAGCATCATAAGCGTACTGACCTAATTTCAACTCCATTTCAGTAAAGAAAATGCCTGTAATATTTGCGTTCATTTTTTATTCTGTTGCAAAGTTCAATTCCTACCGTCAATAAATACGGTGCTAAATGGTCTTCATGACGTCAACCTATCTCCAAATGAACTATGGGATTAATTGGTCATTATTAAAGATACAACTTTTACTTTATTGTAAGATACTCTGAACCAGTGACAAATATATTCTCCAAGGCTAAAAGATTCAGAGCATTTTCCCAAAAAGTCCCAATCTAATGAGTCCTCAAGGTCATACAAAATTCTTGCCTTTTCACCAAAAACACTCCCATTAAAAAAAAAGACAAACTTGTGAATGTCACACTAAAAGGAAGGGCTTTATGGCCCTATTAGTAATGGATACCTGTCTTTTGGAAAGCCGGTAATGATTTTTTGAGACTGATATTCTGAAAACTGTTGCTGCATTCTGAGTCGCCAGGAGAGAGGTAGAGGCGAGGAAACAATAAAATCTCTCGCTAAAAGACTTAATATGAGAGATAGGATTTGTGCGATCCTATTGTGGAGAGTCTGAACTGTCCATTGGCGGGTGAAGAAATTCATCCACACGTAAACTTAGTCCTAAGAAGGGATCAGATCCAACTTCTCTTGGTTGGGATTTGTTTCAGACGAGACATTGTATTCCAGTAGAGTGACAGGTCCAGCAGAAGGGCTATATCCGAGGACTTTATGTATCAACCAGTCTAAATACTGAACGATGAGACCCCGAAAGACCTCATGTGAGTTACTATTACGCCCTCACCTTGGTAAAGACTCTAGGAGCGGAGGCGAGGCCAAAGGAAAGAAGCTGGAATTGAATATCATGCTGGACAATAAGATGGGGACATAAATGTTGGCATCCTGGTCATCTGCGGAGCACTTCCTCAAACAACTTGTTTAATTTGGAAAGACTGATAATAAGTTGAAACTGCTCATTTAGGTGAAACCAGAAAGATCCGGGAATAAAATCCGAGACTTATGATGTTCGTCACCCTCTTAACTGTGCCCTTTCTTAGAAGGCTGTACACCTTAGGAATACCAGTTGTGGCTAGATGAAACAAATGGGGGTCCTTGGAAGAGGTGGAGGGTCCCGGAAGTGAAGCATGCAACCTTCTTTTATTGTGGAAAGGTTCAACACATGCTCCATGTGATCTGAGCAAACCGCTACAAACAGAGCCAATCTATACCTCCTTGAGCATCAGGAAGAGAGGGATTTAGCAGGAGAGGGTGTGACTCACTGTGGCCAACTGCCACCAGCCTTATTGAAGTGGATGGGGTCTGTAGATTTCATCCCCAGGCCCTTCCTGACACTTTGTCTTATGCAAGATGTGTAGGAGGGATTTAAAAAGGGATTTGACTATCTTGCTGAGACCCCTGCTTGTAGTGTTTCTAGAACCCTCCAAACCCCATCAGCCAATGAGAAATTAACCCAAAGTCGTCATTAAGTCTTATTATTAAGATTATTATTAGTAATTGTCAACACATACGTAAGCATCTATTTATAGATCCTATGTAATTTTACGCTTTTAACAAATCCTGTCACGTAGGCAAAACCTAACTAAAGATTTTCTGTACAACTTAGAACCATAAATAAAAATTGCAAATGTTAGATAAAAAAAAAATCATGTACCAGGAGTTCCAAAAAATATAGATATGCATAACACTACAAATTAATTATCTCGTCTCTCAAAGCTCAGATTTAAATAATAATGGATGTTAATAATGGATGTAACGAAGAGTACAAGAGTTATAATAATTAGGCAATATAATTCTTTCAACGTAGGGGTAGCTTCTATGCAGTATTTGTTAATTATGAAAAAGCCTTTGATAGGAGATACGTTTACTGTACCAAAAGCTAGTTGTGAAAATATAGTGGGAAAATGTTAAAAATCATAAGGGCAATTTATAATGATGTAAAAGCATGTGTCGAGTCCAACATACCTATTACCGATCTGTTTCATTGTCCTTTGGGCGTACTCCAACCTTGTATTTTATCGCGATTATTCTTTTATTTATTTATTTATTTTTTGAACGTTCTGAAACCATTTTTAGCAAAAGGAAACAAGGGAGTGTCAGTAGAAACCATAGAACTATATTTGCTTTGTATGCAGATGATTTAATTGTCTTTGCCAACACTGCTCACCAGTTGAAAAATATTCTCAATAGGCTGCATACATATTACCTAAAGTGGAAATTAAAAGTGAATATGGAAAAAAACAAGAGTAGTTGTATTTCGCAGAGGTGGCTATATCAGGAGTCATGAAAGTGGTACTATGGCCATAAAGAGGTAAAGATTGAATCATATTATAAGTATTTAGGATGTATATTCTCTTCAAAAAAAAGCCTCTTGGCATATGTGCCAGAAAACTCTATCCTTGTAGGCGCTGAAGGCTATACATATATTGAGGCAAAGTCTTTCAAAATTTGGCATATTACCCGTAACTGGATTGCTTCGTCTGTTTGACTCGATGATAGCTCCCATCCTTAACTATGGGGATGAGGTTTGGGAGTTTTACGATCCAATGATATTGAAAAAGCTAATTTTCATTTTGCAAATATATTCTTGGTACATCTAAGTCTACTTCAAATGCATTCATATATAATGAATTAGGAAGAATTAGTATGCAGTGTATAAAATATAAACGTATTTTGACATATTGGCTAAGAATCATAAAAATGACAGAAGACAGATATCCTAAATAACCCTACAATTTTCAGTTAAGATGGGGGGGGAGGGATTGTGATTGTTGGGCTAACTATGTTAAAAAGCTTCTATTTACATTTGGATTTGGCAGTGTTTGGTGTACTCGGACGTAAATGATGAAAATACATTTCTTAGATTGTTCACCAAGTGATGTGAAGACATTTATAGGCAAAAGCTGAATAATGAGATTATGTCGATGGAAAGATACATTTCGTAGATTGTTCACCAAGTGATGTGAAGACATTTATAGGCAAAAGCTGAATAATGAGATTATGTCGATGGAAAGATACATTTCTTAGATTGTTCACCATTGTGATGTGAAGACATTTATAGGCAATAGCTGAATAATGAGCTTATGTCGATGGAAAGGTTGCGATTCTATAGGTCATTGGGAGTCGAATTCACTTGTCAAAGATATCTTGAATTCTTAGGAGATAGCGATTTTTGTTATATAATCACTATGCTTCGAGTGGGGAACTTGCCAATCAGAGCTAACACGGGAAGATAAGAAAGTACTTCTTATGAAGAAAGATTGTGTCAAATTTGTAACGTTAATATCGAAAGTAAATTCCATTTTATCGCTGCTTGTCCGCTATATGGAGAATTACGAAGATAATATTTACCCACCTTTATATATAAAAATCCAACTTTAGACAAATTTAGGACTTTTGTACAAAATTATACTCGTAAAATTCTGATGACTGATTTAGCAATGTTTACTATAAAAGCCTTAAAGATTAGAGAACCGTTTTATCATCGAATCCTGCTACATAAGACTCTAGATTAATATCACAAAACTTGCAGCAAGCAGGTATTAAGCTTCTCTTCAGGTTAGTTTGTGTGATTACTGTGTAAGATGTACTTTTATCACTTAGTCGGTACACTTTGCCGATAGTGTGTGCAGTTTCATATTTTTGATATTATAACGTGAACATATCACTTTATGTTATTCTGATTGGTCCAAAAAAGTCCATGAAATTATTGTGCAGTATTCTCTTTACTGACTGTCTGCGATCGTGGGAAAACTTTTTTATCGTCGCCTTCTGGAATATTTTGTTTTCATTGAACATTTTGGCGGACATTTTTTCGATTCGAGTCACGAAAGGAACTGGGGAAATAATGGTCTCGTCTGTCTGAATATGGCCAATTTGCCACTACAAGGGCTTGTTGTGTCATGTATAACATATCATAACGTGAAAAATGGCTAAAACCCCAAGACAACAACAGCAACAACAAAAACAAGTAAAATTAAGGGTATTGCTCAGTTCGTAGCGGGCTTGTGGGGTGGGGGTTGTGGGGGTAGTAAACCTGTAGCAACCAATCCACCCTGTATACAAGCGTGGTTTAAATGTTAACTTACAGAAGTAAATAAACTCACCTCTGTTCTCAGAAGTATGTGGACATAAAACCGGTCTCCAGACTGACAGAAATTTATCACACCACACAATGAAAGGTCCAACAGTTTTCAGCTTTCCTTCAATTCCCGTTCTCACAGCTGTTAGGTTTCTTTCAACTCCCAGATCTCGTAATATAGGGTCCGACACTTTTTACATTCCTTCAACTCTTCGATCACACAATGTAAGGCTTAACCGTTCCCAGGCGTCCTCTAAATTAACTGAAAGACTGCACATTGCAGAATCTGACAGTGTTGGGGTTTGCTTCAACTCACAGACCACACAATCAAGGGTCCAACAGTTTTCAGCTCAACTACCAGACCTCACAATGACGAGTCTGGTCATTTTTAGGTTTCTTCCAAATTACAGAACTCACAGTGAAGAGTCCGACGCATTTTAAGTTTCTTGTAGCTCCGAATGAAAGGTCTGAGAGGTTTAAGTTTTCTCCAACATACAGAGCACCCAATGCAGGGTCTAACAGTTTTTACGTTTCTTCCATTTCCCAGACCTCAAAATGAAGCGTCTCACGCTTTTTAGGTTTATTCACTCACTGGCATCACAATGAATGATCTGACGCTATTAGGTTTCCTGCAAGTCACAGAAAACACAATGCAGGGTCTGACACTTTTGGGGTTTCTTCCAACTCAGAGACCATACAATCTAGGGTCTAACAGTTCTTCGTTGTTGTTTTTTGTGGGTGTGTTTCTGTCTTCTTCTTGTTTTGTTTGGAGACCTCAAAATAAAGTGTGGGAGAGTTTTTATGTTTCTTCCAACTCAAAAATCACATAATGTAAGGTCCAACAGTTTTCACGTTACCTCCATCTCACAAATCGCAAAGTGTAGTGGGGTGTAACAGATTTTAGGTGTATATTCTCCCAGACCTCACAAAAAAGATCTGGCAGTTTTTAGATTTCCTTCAACTACAAGACCACTCAATGTACGATCCAACAGTTTTCACGTTCCCTCCAACTCACAGACAACACAAAACAGAGTCTGACAGTCATCAAATATTCCTCCAACTCCTAAATCTCACAATACATGGTCTGACAGTTTTCAGGTTTCCATCAACTCCCAGACCGTACAAAACAGGGTCTTAAAGTTGTCAGGTTTTCTTTAGCTCACATACCACACAAAAAAAACAATGGTCTGATAAAATGCAGGATAAAATGGAAAGAACTTTTATAGCCCAGCTCTAATTCACTTTTAAAGGCCCTTTTATATGGAATCCATCGAATTAAGACTTCTCTTTTCATTGATAATAATTATATTAATTAGTAGTATTATTAATCCATTTTGAACTGCTTCCATTTTAATGGTTAAATTATTTTATAGAAATTGTTATGACACGTAATAGCCGATTGGGCTATCCGAATTCAAAATTTGCTTGCCAAGCTCTACCATTCTGACAGCCCTGCGCTCAGTGTACAAGACTAGTTGTACAATCCTGCAGTACCACTGAGCTGGCATTTGAGTGTACTTTAAATTTATTATAACTTTTTGCTAAAGAATCAAAGTTAAACTGATGATCTTAAATGAGATCCTGTGTCAGACTGAATCTATGAAATAATCTAATTAAGCATTGCCTCATAAAACGTGGGAATTCACAGAGTAAGTGTATATATTTCAATACAAAGGTCATAAATGAAAGATTTTATTCTCCTATTTCAGTAAAACATGCTTTGGCAAATACCTCAATAATTAGAACACCTGCTCATAATGACACACATTTATAAACCCATTTAATTGTCTGTTGCATCTAATCTCTCCAAAAAGGATAAAATTGTGTTGTCTTTTAAATGTCCTTTATTGACCGGCTTCAACGTACAATATACATGTATAATGCTTGGAAACTATGAGACATCTCAATGTGTACAGTATCAGAACAGGAGATAGTAAATTGAAGTGTGTATGTGTAATTTGATAAAGGACACTACACAAGTTCTTATTTCCAGGACCTGGCCATTTCATTTATCATCTACTAGTTTTCTTACATTTTCTGGATATATGCCATCCTCTTTCCCAACTTACGTCAAATCATAGTTTTGTTGAAGATAATTGCATTTCTAAATATTCATTACAAATGATAGCAGTGTCCTATGTTTTGTGACCTAAACTATGCAGTCTGCACAAACTGACATACGATTTTATCGCGATTATCTCAAACTTAACACAAGTTGCTACTTGAGTCGTTTCCTGATACTTAATCGTGATTTCTTTGTACTACCAAGTTTTGAAGTCCCTAACACTACTCCTTCTTTGTGCTCCCCCCACCCTCTCTCTCTCTCTCTCTCTCTCTCTCTCTCGCTCTCTCGCTCTCTCTCTGACGAGAAATCTGATGACACAATTAGGTTTCTTTCCAGTGAACTGGTAACGCAAACAAAGTCTGTATTAACACGAATCCCCTCGCCAGCAGGAGCATATTTTGAGTAGTCGGCAATATACAGACTTGTATGAAGGCAAATACAAAAGTCACATGAGCATCTAAAATTTAAATTATGTCACAGTGACCTACTTTGGGTATGGCTGAGATGTATATACTTATCAATTCCAATGCATATGTGAGATAGGGTCCTACGTGAAACAGCGTCTAAGAGATTGATGGCATAACGAAAGAATGAACGACCACATCATGAACGTACGAATGAGCAGTCAAAACGATGTATATTATATGCTGATTTTTCTCTCTTTCAGCTGTAATAACAATGGCAATAAATATACTTACCTTTCTGTGTCTTGAATTTCTTCAAAATGTACTTTCTTAGTTATATCAGAATTAAATGGGTACCAAAAATTGATCCACACCGCGATATTGTATCCAATACAATTTAGACTACATTTCCAACAGAAATCACTTTCTCCTTACTGCACTCAAAACAAAATGAATGTGATATTCCTTATGTAAACAATATTTAATACAGAGTATTTTTGAGAATTTCAATTAAAATAATTAATATTTTCCCCACATTATGATTCCAAACAGTCATTGACAGAACAGAAACATAAGTGCATCGCATAGTATTGTTAAGAAAAGCTCGTTGACATTTCCCATAAAAATGTAGTAACCTACAAATCTTTCTCTCAGAATCGTTGGCAAGGAAGTAATTATCAGCATAGGTTAGGGTTCTGAAGAACAAGATATTGTAAATTATCAGGGTCTGAAATCAGTCATGTTCGATATGCTTTGTTTTGTAAATAACTGTAAGCTTTCACAAACATTAGTGTTGAGCACCAAAAAAAAAGAAATTACACAGTTGCACCACATTAATAATAATAACAGTAATTTCATCAACTTTCTCTCTTTCGCTGCATTTGATCAGATGATTTTTTTTTTTTTTTTTTTTTTGCACCTTATGTTATCCAAGGGGCATAAGTCCAACATTGACTAAATAAAATGACATGGGAGGTAACTCCCATTTTCAACCTTCCTCTCTTTAAATAGACAAATACTAGTAAGAAAAGACTGCAACTGAAGCCTAACTGAAATAGATTGCTTCATCTATCCCTGTGTCATGCGTACATCCAACATTAGCCTATTGAGAGTGACCTACACATCAGTATTGTGTTCCTAATCATTTATGTGTTTAGTTACCACAGAATAAAAATTTTTTCAACATTTTCCAATATTAATTCGGTCAGAATCAGGACAAAGAATGATTCTATAGTCTTGACCATGCATATAATCTTTTCATCGTCCATTTCATAACACTCACTGTTCCATGATGTGGATTTTACTCAGGTAAAATATGTTGCTCATCCGTAAGATTCGTATTAATTAAATAACGTTTTATGGAGGAAGTAAAGCAAGATTTTAGTTGTATATCAGATGTTACGACTCTAGGTCTTAAACTATGTAACAGAAAGAAGTGAAACCAAAAAGTTTACTAAATCGACAAACATTGTATTTCTCTACAATAGAAAGCGAAAATTGAAGAAACACTAACAGTATTGTGAATAAAATCCCAGATAATCCCAGCTGTCCTATCATAAGTCCAACATAATAAAATGTTCTGAATGAATTTCAATATGTCCCGATGTACCACAGTGATACAATCAAGATTGTCTTTGAATGAGTTGTCAATAACTGCAATTCCAATCATTAATTTAAATAAATAATTCCTCTCCAATTATATCTGAACAAAACTTGATTCAGATAAAAAGGATTCATAAATTGAACAAAACAAGAATGCATTATTTGTTTAGCAAATTCCTATTACACACTTTCACTTAACCTATAATGTAATATAATGTAAAGATTTCAAACGGAAAAATCTAGTCTAACTGTAACCAAAAGTGATCTTGAACTCTAGCTGAGTAAACAAGTCTGTTTCTACAATGTTTTGAACAAAAGTTATGTCAACACGTTATTTACAACTTATAATCATGGACAAAAGCTAATCATATAGACACCTTGTTTACAAATGACCATTATTTTAAAGTACAAGCTACAATCAGACAAAAGAAAAACACACAGTATATATGTACATAACACAGGTATATACGTTTTACAGCACTGAAATATGGACAAGATATATACCACCTCATATATGATGAAATTACCCATATAATTATTTCGCAACAGACTAAAGAGAAAAAAAAAAGTAACTGCTACATGTAACAAGATTACGACGGCACTTTCCTACACGCATGCGCGATGGTTAGTAGTCCTCTATGTAGGATTTAAACACACTAAATTTAATCTGTGGAAACAATTATTATCTTATCAGACTTACCATCACTGTGACCTCTCACCTTTTGTTCCCAGAGTCTAAAGGTGCCTTCATTACTCTAAGTGCAAGCCATTAGCCATACACAAAGTTTGGTTAAGGAACTTACTCTAGAACAAAGGTTATTCTGAAAACCCCCATTTTTATTGAAACATGATTATCTTGACCTTTGATCTTTTGAAACCAAAATTGATAATGCTCTGGTCTACCCCAAAAGCATGCCATTTGGCAATGTTTGATAACTGTAGATGGTGGAGAACTCAGCTACGGTGTCGAAATAAATGGTAATAAAAACATGTAAATGTAAATGAAAAGTGAGATCATATCATCAAGTATATAACTACCTATCTAGATTTTTGTGTGGTAATAAATACTTTAGGGAATAGTGATTTGCATTTTGATTTTCTTGACCTATATTTATCTTTCACTTGTTTTTGACAACTTTTGTGCGTTTAGCTCATTAATACCTACATTTTTGGCATACGTCTTGACAAGTATTACGTTCTTAGCTGAAAGGTCACTGCGCTCTATACTATATGCTATAGTGACTATGTTTAAATTGTGTGTGTTTAAAGTTCATTTATTAAGTGTTGTTTATGTTTGAGTGGTAAAACACGAGAACTTGATGCATCTGTTGTACTGTGCTATTGCAACCAAATAAGGTCTCTGTTGCCTGAATGCTTTACTAATATAAGTAAAGTATTTTTGTTTAGCTTATCACCATATGAATTTGTCCATGCTATATACATTCTATCTTTCACAGAAGGCCTTTTCTGACTAGAGCGGTGGGAAGTAATAATAAATGTTTAGTCAATGGTAAACTTTACATATTAATGACTTGTACATCCTATATTGTGATAGGCTACCCTCAACAGGTTAAGTGTTGTTTGCACAAATGAATGCGTGTAGAAATTAGATGCGTGGATTTATTGTTTTCATATGGAGCCTTAATAGTAGTGGCCCCTCAAGGTAATTACTTTTGCATAAATATTGCTTGTGATACTCGCTGACAGTCAAAGGTTACATAAAGCCTGAGACGTTCAATTGGTGAATTCTGGCTTCTATGATTGGATAGTGATACTGAAGCACATTTAAACGTCAATGATTTGGAAAGAAAAGGAAAAGGAAGCTAATTGTTGCCAATGAAGATGGTGTCCATTGGATATCCATTATGGCAGCTATGGTAACCATCTTGACATCATGTCATCACCACAACCACTGAAGCGATAGTCATATCGACATGCATTTGGTTCCTTGTACTTCAATGTTTTTATGATGTCTGGTTGGTCCCAAATTAAAATGGTGCTGATCTGTCATCCAATATGTCCGTCACTGTGGCCATCATGAAAATATTGTTATCGCTACTCCTACTGAATGGATGGTCATATTGACATGGAGGTATCACTAAAAGACTTCGTATGATGCCCCATATGGTTCCAAATAAACATGGTATTGATCTGGTATCAAATATGCTGCCACGATGGACATCTGGTCCCAAATAAACCTATTGCCTATATTATATCGAACATGGCTGCCATGTTAACAATCAACAAAGTCTTGTTGTCGCTATTCACCCTAAATGGGTCCTGAATTATAATGATGCATAACAAGCTTCCAGTTTCATGGACTCGATGGTTGTATTGGCATTTTTTGTTATCTCTATATATCCTGAATTTCTAGTCGTAGTGACATAGGGTTTTCACTATTTCGTCCTTAATAAGACTGGTGCTGATCAATGGTGACCAATCTGAAAGTTTTGTTATAATAATAATAATAATAATGAGGACTTTGTATAGCGCCTAATCTTTAGAAGCTCTAAGCGCTTTACAACATTTGACAACACTTAAAAAACATATATAATGATATGATTACAAAATTAAAAACAAACACCACGAAAGTAGAAACAGAAAATATGCTGTAAATATTTAAGGCAAGGATACATTATTAGGTCTTTAAGTCTGTTCTTGCAGTTGAAATAGGTGAGTTTTAAGAGCGCTCTTGAATGAGATCACTGTGTCTTTGTGTCTAAGTGCAGTGGGCAATTCGTTCCACGTTGCTGGGCCCTGGTATGCAAAAGAGCGTTGTCCATATGATTTCATCTTCATAGTGGGAATAATGAGAATACGAGTGTCAGAAGAGGAGCGTAAGCATCTTGCAGGTGTGTACACATGGGTGAGGTCAGATAGGTATGTTGGACTGGAGCCCGTCAGTGAAACGTAGCACAGAGAACAAATTTTGTATTTAATTCTGGATCGTATGGATAGCCAGTGTAGGGTAGAGAGCAGGGGAGAGGCGTGCTCTGATCGTGGTACTCTAAGGATGATTCGAGCAGCTGTATTTTGAACTTTTGGAAGTTTCTGAAGTAGATATTGAGACGAACCAGACAGAATTGAGTTACAATAGTCCAGTCTTGAAAGTACTAAGGAACACACAAGTGTTTTAGTGGCATCAACTGAAAGATACTTGCGAATGGAGCTGATTCGTCTCAGCTCAAGATATGCAGCCTTGCATATGTTCATGACATGTTGGTGCAACGAGAGAGTACAGTCGAGAGTGACACCGAGGTTTCGTACTGACTGTGTGAATTTAATGTTGGTGTTGCTGATATTTATTGTCTGAGGTAAAGGATGTGAATGAGAAAGTCTTTGTGTTGTAATTAGGATGGCTTCAGTTTTATCATCATTCATCTGCAGCTTGTTACATGTCATCCATGATTTCACATCAGAAATGCACCTCTCTACGCCTTGGATGGTAGCTTCAACTTCAGTTGGATGGCTAGATTTGTATATTTGGGTGTCATCAGCATACAATTGGTGAGACACTGGATGATGATCTATGACACTTGAGAGTGGCTGAGTGTATAGAATGAAGAGAACAGGTCCAAGAACAGACCCCTGTGGAACACCACAGCATAGATCAACTGGGCTGGAGTGTTTTCCATTTGCAGACACAATTTGTGTCCTGTTGACCAAGTAGGACCTGAACCACAGTAAGGCCGTATCATGAATGTCAAATACATGCTGGAGACGGTGAAGTAATATATCATGGTCTATAGTGTCAAATGCTGCAGACAAGTCAAGGAGAGTGAGGACTGTAATCTTTCCGCTATCCAAAGCAGAGAGAAGGTCATTGACTACTTTCAGAAGAGTAGTTTCAGTACTGTGGCAAGGGCGATATGCAGACTGTACATTGCTAAAAAGACTGTTTGAATTCAGATGAGATACAAGTTGGGATAGAACAACTTTTTCTAAGATTTTTGACATGAATGGCAGATTAGAAACTGGGCGGTAGTTCTTTAAATCATTATGGTCGAGTGTTGGTTTCTTCAGCAGAGGCTTTACAATGGCAGTTTTGTAAAATGATGGGAATTCCCCAGTTGAGAGAGAGGTATTAATAACATCAGTTAGTGAAGGCAGTATTGGATCCAAGCACTCTAGCAGCAGTGATGTCGGAATCGGATCCAGTTCACATGACTTTGGTGCACTCTTCATCACGATTGTACGTACTAAATCCATAGAGACAGGTTCAAATGCTGCTAACGGTTGCCACTGAAATTCTGTATCGCAACTGTATGGTGACGACGAGTCAACTGAAATTGTGTTGTCAAGTTTATCTCTGATGGTTTGTCCTTTGTCACGGAAGAAATTTGCAAACAGGTCCGGAAGGTCGACTAGAGAGAAGGTAGCTGGAAGTGGTGTACATTTGTTCCTTGACATCAGCTTGTTAGTAATCTCAAATAGCTCTTTGCAGCTGAAACTTTCCATGATTTTAGTACTGTAGTGGGCTGATTTAGCTGCATGGACTATGTTTGTGACATTCTTCTTAGCAGCATCATAGATCTGCTTATGAATAGTGAGTCTGGTGGAAAGCCAAAGCCTCTCAGCTTTACGGCGGTCTCTTTTAGCAGTGCGAAGCTGGTCCCTAACACTGCTATATCACGGAGAACACTTCTGAATTGCTACTCTGCACTTGGTTGCTGGGGCATGTTTGTCGAGCAATGAACGCAGGCAGTTATCAAGTTGTTCTGCTGTAGTGGGTAAGCTAGTTGTTAGGTTTGCTTGGATGTCATGCATTAGTTTGGTTCTGTTTATCATACGGAGGTTTCTCTTAGTAGCGAATAAAGGTGGAGGGTTAGGGACTGATACGTCAAGATGGCATATAATGCAGAGGTGATCTGATGAAAGTTCGTGGGACACCAGGGAGGACTGAAGAATATTATCATCAGGTCTGTAAAGAATCCAGTCTAATATGTGACCATGTTTATGGGTGGGTTGGCTAACTGACTGTTTGAGGTTGAAAACGTGAATGGAATCTAGGAGTTTCGATGTGCATGGGTTTCCAGGACAGTCAAAGTGAAAGTTGAAATCTCCAAGAATAATCAGGTTGCCACCTATCGAATTTCCATACTCCAGGAGATTCGGAAACTGCTCCAAAAAGAGAGATTCTATCAGCTTGTTTTTTCTACTAGGAGGAGGGCGGTAGAGGCAGAAAAAATGGACTGACCTTTGTTCCAGTGCGAGTGTAGTTTGGACTAGTTCAAACGATGTGTGGTCGAAATTAATCATTGTTATAGTTATCATTGCTCATCATGTATGTATGGTCGTATTGAGATGGATTTTTCATTGAAACTTCACTCACTCACTCACTCATTCACTCACTCACTCACTATATGTAGTTGATCCTAAATAAAAACGATGCAAATGTGACCTCCGCAAATTTGAAAAAAATCTAGTGTCTAATACATCTGAATGGATGCCATACCGACACTTTAAAAAAAAAGATCGACATCAAAACCTACCTCGTACTTGCATTATATCGTTTTTCCAATGTTAACATGACAATGATCTCAACTCCAAAATGGCTGCCTCAAGGGATGTCCAAAAATATTATTATGGCTACATTTCATGGGGTTTCAATAAAACACTTTGACAGTATGTCGCTGGTTCCGAACTAAAATTGGTACTCATCTGATCTCACTATAGTGACGATCTCGAAAATCTTATCTCTACTCATTTTACATGAATGATAGCTCTGAAATGAGATTGTACTAAAACACTTCTTGCCATATTTAGTTGGTTCTCAATGAGAATTGCATAGATAGGGCCACCAACATATCCGGACTTTTAGAAGGTGTTTTAAACGCCAGACCTGACTGACCTTGGGATAAAGCCAGAGGTAAATGCTGTCATTTTTGTATTTGATTAAATCTATAAACACAATTACGTGTACATGTACAAGCGAATTTTGACTAGACCTTGTACTTGAGTGCATTCCGAAGATCAGGTTGATAGTCAGCACCCCGACCTTGATTTTAAAGTCAATGGTCTTTACTAAGTTGTTTCTTCATTTCTACTCGCTGGTGAGCATGAAAACACAAACAACTTTCAACAGACGTTTATTTAACCCAGTTTGTTGTTACAGGATATATTAGAAAAAAAATCCTGAATTACGGTACTTTAGTAACTTCAATTACCCCACCAACACCACCACACAAAACTAATATTACTTAAAAATTTAACAATTTTAACGTGTAGTTATATCTTTACATTGTCAGGGACAAGTTCTTTGATTTTTAGTGCATCATATCAGTTTCCAGGTCATAGGCTATAACAAGGAACTTTTTACTATGCTGTGAACGTGGCAACTGTGAACACTTTAACTTAGATAATAAAAAAAATTGTTGTTTTTTTTTTGTTGCTACATTTGGTATATTTCATTTCTCAAGAATATCAGACATTTTATTGCAGTGTTATGCCCTGTTACATTTAGATATGTAAGAAAATGTTTTTCTCAATACTAATTTTGGTATATTTCATTCCTCGAGAATATTAGAAATTGTTATTGCATTGTTATGTCCTGTAACAGTACGTATGTATGTATGTATGTATGTATGTATGCATGTATGTATTATGTATGTATGTATGTATGTATGTGTGTATGTATGTATGTATGTGATTTAATGGCACGTCAGCACAATACTAGCTATATATTGGTTATTACAAGTAAGTTCTGAAAATATGTCAAGACAAAAACAAAATTGCAAACAACACAAAACAAACTTTGGCTAGAAAAGGGCCCAGTGAGACATATCTATTGATATTTTCTATTCACTACTCTGCATTAGCGATATGACAATGATATTACAGTTCCTGTCATCTGAAAGATTAATTACACCTTAATTCACAGATCTTAGATTTCAGTTCGATAAACTACCTCATTATCATGCCTCGACATACCAATATCTTAAATTTTAATTTTGCACGTAATTTCTTTTAGCATTGATATTGCTTCTATTTTGTTTCTTATATCTTCAGCTAAAACTGTTCATTACACCTGAGTAATTTGATCAGACATTCTATACCTTCCAAGTACATATATTCACTTAACTTAAATAGCCTAAACTCCGCACTTCCTATTTCACAGCACTTCAAATCGTGCAAGTACTGTTAATGTATGATAATAATAAAATGACCCCATTTGATCACCTGAAAATTAATTTCTTAGCAACATCGGGTATTTTCCGCAAAGCACTTACATGTATTATCATTGGCTTAATATAGCTGTTAACACCTGGCTTGAATGCAACCTGAAAATCAACGCCCGCTTAGCAATCGTAGCAATATCAAATATTTACGTAACGGTTAGGATATTTAAAAAAAAAAAAATATGGCATGGCATAGTTGACTTTTTTAGAAAATCAATAAGGGACGCAACTATACAGATCACAAGTGGTGATGTAATGTGGATATGGCAGACTGTAGTGACTAATTCCGTATTAGGAACTTAGGGACAAGAATTGTGATATTTAGAAGAACACATTTTATCATAACACTTATAAGCGTGTCACTATATAACTATAGTTCAGGTATGAAACCCTATGAATACCCTGCCTAATTTAAATATTCTGACTGGTTCATCTGAAGTCGTGTATGAAGAACCAATGTGGGTTTTTTTTCATTTTAAAATAAATATTAGAGTAGTTGTTCAAAAAATTTTATTATTGGAATTTTGGTAAACAGTCTGAGTGTTGAAAACAAAACAGCCCTGCAGGGCTCAGCCGGTTCACATGTCACCATGAATAAAACGTCGAATATTATTAAATACAGTTTAGTTGGTTCTAATGGCACATGCCATACGTTACAGTCACCCAACATGAATCAGTGAAGACCCAGATGCACTAACGTAAAATTTATTGACAGCTTAGGAACTTTCCTGTTCATTCTTAACATTATGATTGCAAAGTTTAAGCATATACCCTGATCTGCTAGCACAGTATGCACTATTATATATAGGCCTGAACTTTTCAAAATGTTGTTGTTGTTGTAGGTTTAACGCCATTTTTCAGCACACGATAGGCTCTACATAGCGGAAGCATCCGGGTAAAACCCGGTAAGAAAAACAAACCCACGAGAAGCTATTGGCAAGCTTTCTTACGTACCCACCGGAACGCGAGGATCGTAAAAGGTTTATAAGCGGGCAACTTAGAATGAAAATACTGTTAAGAGACAGCCAAGGAATTCCAGTGACCTCGTATAGTAGAGGTTATCCAGATACAATAACTGTATCTAACAAGAATGACCTACTTAATTTAGATATTCCTTTTTTTTTTATTATGCCACAAGACTATTACCTGACATTTCTAGCCTTTTAAATGCGGTCCATTGTATATATAGCTTAACACAGTTTTAAACAAACGAAAACTGTCCAGGCGGAATGCACTGGTATTGTTTAGTATCAGTGACGTACCACGGCTTCTATTCTTTTCAGACTGACCTCATAAAAGACATAGCTTCGATTACTATTTAAAGTCCTCGTCTACAAAGAGCAAAATTTGGAACAATATCCTCGTGACTTTGTATTTGATTATGTATTAAGTAATTTTGTATGGCTCTTTTATACATTTTCTTATGTATTTAATTCTTGTGCAATTCTTTCTTTAAAGAAAACAAAGCTGCCTACTGATAGCCATCCCAACATCAATGATTGCATCAATGCTAATATAAATGTTAATGATGTAATGGTTATTGAATTTTGTCATAGAACACACATCTTGTTCCAACTAAGGTAGCTTAGAGTATGTGTGTGTGATTTGGATTTTTAACATAGCTTGAAAAAATTTTCAGTCATATTTCCACGATGTCTGCAGTTTATAGTGATGTTTAGCACTGGAGCATCATGCCGCTGACATGTAGCATCATGTCCAACCCAGTCAGATTATCCTGACACCAGGCCCACCAGCCCTAACATTAACCTTTTAATGCCGAGCGCATAGCGAAGCAGCTGTTAATACCAATTTTATATGTCTTTGATATGACACGGCCGGGGTTCGATCCCGCGACCTCCCGCATCAGAGGCGAACGCTCTAACCACTTAGGCGATCGGAGCAGTCAGCTGAGAGTAAAGTCTAATCAAATTCTATACTGAAAAGAAGAAAAAAAAAAATCCAAATATGGGAAATGTCTGTTAAATGAGGAAGATAAAGAAAAGCAAGGATTCAATGATACATACATATTTAATTATTGATACATTTTAATAAATGATATGCAGATTCGTTGAAGAGCTTTACTTCAATGCACTTGATGACACACCTATTCAATTCTATTTTCGTATGAAACGTTTGCGATCTTCGAGTTGTATGTTTAGCCAAATATAAATTTTAGCATTTGTTAACATCTCATACACTTCTTATTCATACCATACTGGTGTAACAAGCTATGGGGATTTATGAGGATTATTGCTATCTTCTCATTATTTTATGTAATCGATATATCTGCACCTCGCGCTTGAAATCGAAAAAGAAATATTGTAATGTAATTAGGGATAATACCTCTAATTCAAACATAACCAAACTTTTAAGACTCCAAAAACAGGGCATGCCATTTAATTCTAGTTCAATGTATAGACAATTTCCAGGATGTAATGAATAATATAAAGATTTTAACAATACATGAAAGAATATTTCTTACAAAGGCCAAATTGATAAATTGATGCATAAATTATCCAGAAAAGCCATTCCTGTCTATCTAAGCAATATCTTTCACCAAAGAGATACTGATGGTACTCCAATTTTAACGTCCGTAAGAAATAAAAATCACATTAAACCAAGGCCAAAGAAGTAATTGCTTAAAAAAGTTTTCAATATACTGGTCCACTGGTATGGAACGACATTACCAGTAAGATAAGGCAGGCTCCTAGAGTTTCTTCTTTTTATAATCGAAAGAAATGGTTGAAATCTTAAGACAAGACAGTTCTTGTAATATAAAAACCGCCTGCTTTTCTGTACTTTCGCATCATTTTCACAGCTGAATTTTTCAATGCAGTATATTTTATATATGTTTATGTGTTTACAGATGTCTGTGAATATGCATATGTTGCAGGACTGAAACTTTGATTTTCGGAATCACTTAATTATTTAGTGTCAAGCCAGATTTTTTACATCATGTTGTATATACTGTATATATTGTACATAACAGCTAGAAGACCTCAGGGTAGATTAGTTCCGTAACTAATTGAGTTACCTTTTCTAAATACAGTCGTTATTATTATTATTATTATTATTATTATTAACATTACAATTCCTTTGAACGGTATTCTGCAACACTACTAGATTTGGCCACACTTGTATATCATTCAAATTGGTACATTTGATACCGTATCATTTCTTCACTGCAATTGTTGCTGTTATAATAGACCTATGAAATATTTCTATTACCATTCTGAAAACTGTCAAATCATTCTTAGTGTAGCTTTATGCTATTATTTACTTTGTACCAAATATTTCAGAATAATTTTCCTATGTACTCAGTGCCCAATAAATAGATTACAATACGGGATTTCCAATATTGATTTAAATTCATTTAAATATATGGACCATATTTAACTTTAAAAAATAATTGCAATGTTTTAACTTTGTCATAAGTTTTAGGAAAATGCCTACCTTAGTATCGAAAGCTTCTACCTGAGGGGTAGCATATATCGGCACTTCACAGCTTGCCCCTTTTGTGTGTGTGTGTGTGGGGGGATTTTTTGCGTACATGAGGTCCTCCCAAATGATCAATTTTATTTACATACCTCGATTCATTCTTTTATTTTTTATTGTGAGTTGGAGGATAGTACATGAGTATTCCACCTTTGATATAGGGACCCGAGGTGATGTGCTTTTGTTTTGAAACAATGTGATGGGTCTAGAAATGTTTTTGTGCAAAGGCAGAAGATTTTTTAAAATTTTGCTTAAAATTTTGTAATAGGTAAGTGACTCTTAATTATTATCTACACATGCTGTCTTTAGGTCCTATTAAATACATTTAAAACAAGAATCACAGGCCAAACTTAACCGTTTCTGTGTCTGCTAGGTCTTGATGTAAACTTATCAACAAACTGCTTTAAGACCCCAACTTACAATATAACAAAATAAACAGATTTTTACTCAGGCATTGGTGGAAGTACGGCATAGATATTAAAGCCCTCCAGCTTTTACATACATACATACATACATACATACATACATACACCCTACAACCAAGGCAGAAACGAAGGACATTTCAACCCTATAAAACCGGACAAACATCGCGTGGAACTTCGGTTGCAGTAGCTCTAGCTAGCACAGTGAACGTCCTCTTACACGCGGAAGCAGACAATACTCTGGAAATCAGCACTTCGAGAGAAGTGATCCGAACTATTAGAAAAGAAATGATGGGACACGAAGAGCCTGTGTAGATAGTCGATGCGGATATTTTCTTATATCCAGAACAAAAATACAGTCATGATGACAATAAAACCAGGAGAAGAAGAACATTTAGTCTCCTGTGTGGCTACTGACCTGGCTGAAATAATCGCAAACCTGATGAAAGAACACTTTTATGGATATCAGAAAGAGCACGAAACATGTCTGCATGGTTCCCACTCTTTTCTAAATATAAATTTCCAGGTGTTTTCCAGGTTTTTTCCAGATGAAATAAAAATTTTCAAGGTTCACATATGACCATTACTGAATGGAATTAAAGAACATTTTGGATTATAAAACATGCATTTTCTAAATCTAAAGATGTTTCTCTTTCAAGACTCTCCAAAACATATTGCAGAAAAGATGATCATGTACCAAACCACAAAATGAGTCACATAAAACAAATCTATATTCCTATAAATTGGCATTTAAAGCCATTTCAATGTACAGAATAAAAATTCTATCTTTACTTTGCTGACCTGTTGCTTCGTGGAAACAACAAATGAGCATAAATTAGTTTTGTTTCTTTCAAACATTTAATTATAAAGAATTTTATAGCAATATATGTGCATGTTATACAAAGTAAACATTTCCTATCACAGTATGAAAAAAAATAAATAAATAAATAAATGCAAAGTATTAGGATCTTATCTTGTAACGAAAAAATGTTAACCCTGAATTTGTGTGCCAATAAAATCTCAAACAAAATTTTTCAACCAACCTAAACTCCTTAAGACGATTTGGCTAAAGATTCCATCATTTAAAAACATTTACAAAAGGGTTGATTTAAATTTGGACAAAAGACCTTCAAAATTATATATTGTTGTATAAACAAGGACTGAATTTTCTGTAAAATCAACTTGTCTTCTTGTAGTTAGATAAACCAGTTCCCAAACCTTTACTGATACGGGGGCTCTTATTGTTTCTTAATATATAATAAAAGGGACGACAATTTCCCATTTCTCCTGCGTTCTATTTAAGATCTGAAACCAATGCTTCAACCTACATGTCACTGTGTAATAGTTTCGCACCAAAGTTCAGCTCAGAGATTCGAAATTTTTCTAATCCAGGTTTCCTCCGAATATTCCAACCCCATTTTTCACATTTGGACATTTAGGATGGAGTGTGGGGTCGGAGCAATTACATATCAAAACTTTGGAATTTGCCGCCACCGTAAGATAGCTTACCAGCAGGCCTAGCAAATTTAAACTATGTTATATCGACTTAACCTGCATGAAATCTATAGGAAAATTATTTATTTTCTCAAAAATGGCAAGTATTATAATTGTTATGTCTTTGATCCGCTACCAGACTAGACGAAACTTGGCATAGATGAAACCTGACCCAGTACTCGCCATTTGCATTACTAGTCACATGACTTCACAAATCTCAAACAACGACATCGGAAGTCCAATAGTCACGTGAAATCAACAGCAGACTCCTTTTTAATGTTGTACAAATTTCAATTATATTAAATGAAAGTCTGATACCTTTTGTAAAAACCAGAAAGAACATATAAGTCTCAACATATTTATTTTGAGAACAACGACAAGAAACTTGGCCAGTCTGATTCATCAAGCAGAGTAGTCTGGTTCTCTGCTTCCTATGCTCCCTGCATTAGAGAGCTCATGTCAACGTGGTAGTCACGTGATACAAAAAACTCCGGAAGTTGGACTCGGACTAAATATAGAGAATTTTGCGCTCTTTCGTTTTTCGTACTTTTCTTACAACCAGTATACAACTTTCATTTAATACTTTTTTTTTTACAATATTTGAAAATGGCAGTTGTGAGATTTTGTGTGCTTGGGTGACTAGCAATCAAAATCTCTAATATCAGCTCAAATTTCATCAACACCCTAGTTTTATCGTCTTTCAACGGATTCAAGACATAACGATTTCAATACTCGCAATTTCTGAGAAAATAAATAATTTCATATCGATTTCATGCAGGTATAACTCAATTTAACAACGTTAAGTTTCCTAGCCCATCCACTAAGCGACTATGCTTTGCTGCCACCATGTTGGCCTCTTGTGATGCTAGACTGGTTTTCATAACTTCCACATAAAAAAAAGATACGGATATCCAGCTGCCTGTGCAAAAAAGTCTACTAGATGAATCTAATCCACTGAGTGTTTGGATTGTCTCAACAAATATATTTATGGCAAGCACCCAAATGTTCCATACTGCAACCTCCTAATATTCTGATTAGAACTCGATAAATTTAACTCACGATCAGTTCAGTTACGACTCAATTACGTAATTGTTTCGGGCATCAAGTTGTGGAAGAAAATTCCCGAGTTTTTTCCGACTTTCGTCAATATTTGCAAAATTCAAGGACTTTTCACGGTCGGGAAAAAAATTATCATTTCTCCCGACTTTTTCCCGATTTCCCGGGAGCGTGGGAACCCTGTGTCTGCTGATGAGTCGAAAACGGTGGAACAGTATATGGAAGAGGTATGGACTCATATCAGAAGAGAAGATTTTTATAAAGTGGTATAAAGACTTGCGTGACCATCCCTTACATCCATTAACATCTCTGGAGATGAAACATATCGAAGCTCTCTTTCAACAAAGTACAGAGACTACATGCTGTTCATTGATTTACTTAACAGATTTTTCAATGAAAATCTGATTGCTTTTCATTCAAGTTTAACTCCACAACGTTGTCAACCCTGTAAAACACGTTAGTGTTTACAAATTTGTCAGTTTGTTTTCCTGTTTGAGTTAGAGAAGCTTCAATTTATTTAACATGCTGGGTTTGAAAAAAATGGTGAATTGTTTATTTGTTGACAGCAGATTGTATTGACATGCCATTTAAAACTTGTTGTCGATCTTTGTCGTGTGTGTGTGTGTGTGTGTGTGTGAAACACCATGGCTGCTGTTACCTAGCTGTCCTATGGCTTATGATCTTGTATACAACGTCTGGCCATATCGGGTTGCTTTTCTCTTATGACACGTTCAAGTGTTGGAACTCGAATAGGATTTTGATCGTTATGGGCCGCATTGCTGGCAATGCCAGTTAGCAAACGGTTTGGTACCTTTTTTGGAAAACATGATTTTCGATCTTGGATAGGATACTATGGGCAATGGTGATGGTTTTCACTTCCAGTCGTCTTAGAGGAGACTTGGCTGTCGTTCTGCTGGGTTTGACTAATGTCGTTTCCCAATTAGGTAAGATTTCCACACGGCTTACTTAAAGTCTGGCTTCTTCGGCGATTGGTTTGTACTCGTCAAATGGAACAAGGTACTTCTCCGATTCAGTCTCGGGCTTACATCCACTCTATTTAACAAATACTTCTCTTGCAATCACATGTCCAAATGCAAACGATCCTTCATTTCTAAACTGCCTCCTTGTTTGATTTTCCATCGACAGTTGTTAAATCTAACGTAATATAGTGATGATCTTCAGCCAGTGTAAACAATGTGTCTTTGAAGACATCTGTTGTGTCAGGTTTCCATGCCACAGAAGGATCCAGATCTTTGCAACAACGTGTCTTTGAAGACATCTGTGTCAGGTGTCCATACCACGGAAGCATTCAGATCTGTTTAAACAATGTGTCTTTGAAGACATCTGTTGTGTCAGGTTTCCATACCACGGAAGCATCCACATCTGTGTAAACAATGTGTCTCTGAAGATATATTTGTCAGGTTTCCTTACCGTGACACGAAACAATTCCATTCTGTACTTCAGTTAGGTAAATAACCTTTTCAAAAGAATCTTTGGTTTTTACAATGCGAAACCAATTCCCGTTGTGCAAAACTTTCTTTCTATGGTTTGTGATGTTCCAAACAATCGATCAAACACCATCACTTCGTTTTCGGGGGGCACTTCTTTTGCCACACATATGTTGTTTCTATGGTTCTTTTGGTTTAAAGCTTTGACTAAACGTGTTAACACGTCGATGAATTTGAGATTTGTTGATGTGTAAATACGTTGAACACACTAGCTTTTGTTTCAGGATTTTCAGTGGTGAAAACATTAATGTGTCTTTTTTAAATTCTTTAGAAAATCTTACTTCAAAACTCTGGTGCCTTAGTCTGTTTGCCATCGTAGAGGCTCAGCTACAAGGGAGTGGTTTATAACAGACCGTTGTGGGAGTCCATTAGTCTGACGCCTCCACGAACTGCAGCTCTTTCTGATGTGCACTCTGAAGCGCCTGTTGCGAAGGAACAGTTCAATAGTCTCAACTATCCAATTCGACAATACTCTGGAAAATTTCAACAGCAGCCCTCCATGCCAGACCGTGTCATATGCCGATGTAAGATCCAGAAAAACAACTCCAGTTTGCAGTTTCCTCTGAAACCCGTTTTTAACAAATGCAGTCAGGGCAAGGACTTGATCGCAAGTGCTACGGCCATGCCTGAAACCTGCCTGCTCAACAGTTATGATATTCTCCAAGTCAGGACCAATTCTTTGGAGAATCAAGCGCTCCAGTACCTTAAAACAGACTGAAAGCAAGGAGATTAGCCGATAACTCGCAGCATTGTGGGGATCATTGCCAGGCTTTGGGATCGCAATAATCTTTGCCGGGCGGTACAAAGTCGGCATGCACTTTTCCCTAACAACCCGGGTGTAAAAAGCGGCAAGCGTTCCTTTGCCTTCGGGCCAAGATGCTTCAGGAACTCAGGTAGAATGTTGTCATATCCTGCTGCTTTGCTTGATTTGATGCTGCATAGCACCTTTTTCAAGTTCTGTTGTTGTAAATGCCTCTAAAGTATTTCGATCTAGTTCATCTAACTTCCAACGGCAGTATTATTGCCACTCATCTCGTACTTGACGTCGGTGCTGTTTCTCCAGGGGTGCTTTTGCCACTTGTAATAAGTGGCTAGCTACAGCATTTGGTTGACAACAGGGTGAGCTTGAACTGGTGGTTGCTGAGCAGTGCCAAGTCTTCGAATCAAACTCTAGCATTTCCGGCTGGAGCGCGTAAAGTTGAGTGATCGTGTAGTGTCCTCCCAGCGAGTGCGCCTGGCAGTGTCCAGGGAATCGATCAGGTGATCTGCTATGTCTGGGTCTCCAAATGTTTCATATTTCTTGAGAAGAGCCTGACAATCTTCATCCAAACAGGGTGTATAGACTGGACGACGACAACGAGGGACAGGCTGAGTGGTGCCTTGAATATGGCTCTTGAAGCGGTGGTAGGATTCCTTGATTGGGATGCAGCGAGATGGTATAGTGACTATCCTACGCTCCAGTATGTCAGTGTACTTCGTCCAATCTGCTTTGCGTAAGTTCCAATGCCGCTGTGAAGAGCTGTGTATAGCCGGCAGCTGAAGTCCAATATGGATAAGTATTGGTCTGTGCTGACTGTGTGGGAAGTCAACTAGAACAGTTTGGTTTACTGGCTGAGGATGATCACCAATGGAGCTGACCCAGCAGAGGTCCGGTGAGTAGTCTTTTTGCCATCTTGCAGAATGAAAGGTCCCATGTTGCTTGGAGTCGTGGGCCAGAATGAGGTCATTGTTCATTGCCCACCCTACCAAGTGTTCCCGTCTTCATCGGAGTGTGAGTAGCCCCCAGTCAGGGTGATGACTGTTGAAGTCGCCAATATCGATGGCCGGGTGTTCTAGATTTGGAAGCATATTGTTGTCCCAGTGGGCACTGGGCGGTTTGTAGACATTAGCAATCTTATACCCTCCAACCTGGACCACATCGCAGAATCTGGTAGAGGAAACTGGAGAGGCATCAGTAATGTCGCAGCGTGCGTACGTAGCACGGCCGAATTTGGAGTCAGGTGTTGATGAAATAAGATCAAAGCCTCCAATAGTGTATTGTCCTGATACCTGGTCTGCTACGTGACAGATTATGTCAACATTATGTCGGTGGGCTATAGTGCTGATGATGGTTCGTTTGGCTGCTGAGAGATCCTCGACGTTAAGTTGTAAAAGTCGTAGGGCCGGTCCGATGGCTTGAACGTCAGCGGACATTGGCACCTCGGGGTCTGCTCTTGGTAGTGGCACGTAACCAGGATTCATTGCTGAATTCAGTTTGAAAGTTGGATCCTTAGTTTCCACAGCCTAGGGCGGAGCCTTGGCTGAGTACTGACGGGGAGCGCGACGTGAACGCGGATCCATGCTCCCAGATGCATCACTCGTTCAACGAGCAATACGGGTAGGAGCAATCATCGGGTTTTGGGTGGTGATTCTTGTTTGTGATATCATTTTTCACTTCTGTCGCACCTTCGTTAATTTTTCTTTCTCTTCTGCTAAAGAAGGTGTCGGCATCTACTTTTTGACCCGAGCTTTTATTCCTTCTCGGCTGCGAGTAATGGAAGGTATCAACAAGGAGGCTGCGTTCTTTTAAGTATTTGAGCAGACAAAAGTTTTGAAATGCTTATCATGTTTGCTCTTTTTACATCCCTGTGGCGGTGTCTGTCTTTGTGGCTTTTTGTTTTTCTTTGCTTTTCACGATAGTCTTAAAATCTCTCGAAGTAGGTTTAGTTGTTTCATCTAAATGTTTCTGGTGAAACAATTGAAGGTGTTGTTGTAATGGTCCGTATCACCGCGATTTCTAGCAATCTCTTTTTGTTTCTGGCAAGTTCGATCCATCAGTGGTTGCAACTCTTTGTTGTAACTGAAATCTCAGTGAGATTATAATAAGGAGGTAAATGAAGTGTCCGTTGTTCGTACCAACGATGTAGCTCTATCCACTTCTGGGTGACATATTTGTTTCAGAAGCAAAAACACTCGAGTGAATCTTATCTCACACTTCTTTGCTGTAGATAAATTTGTCTCCACTGATTTTCATCACGTCAATTCAACTTGACTATGAACATCACTCGAAGATGAGGTGTTTTCAACGGACTAAATCGTGACAGTTCAGCTCTTGTTTGGATAAATCCAGCAAACTTTGTAACACGTCTATGTGTGTTTTTCAATTGTCTTATGAGAGGCAAATTTGTTTAGCTGCAGCAGCTGTCACTAAAGCAATAGAAGAAGTCTTCGTGGCCGGAGAAGTAGAAGTTCTTTAAGAAACTGGTATCCAATTTTACATCAAATTAGGGAACACTGGTCTTAAATCAGGATTGGCAGGAATCATCATCAACTAACCAAGAAGAAGCAGCTGTGGCCGGAGAAAATGTCACCAAGTGAGGTGATTTTTTTGGGGATTATGTGCTCGTTCAAGCAACAGTACCTCCTCTCTTTCTGGCATGAGATGTGTTTTTTTCCTGGGACTTTTCTTCTTCCTAAAGATGAAGTTCCACGAGGTCTCAAAATGATTTGATTCTTTGATTTGATTATCGATTCTTTGGATCAGCAAGTTGTGCCAACGCTACTTCGTGTTTGTTTCTTCAAAGAAACATTTTGCTCGATGTCGTTTGTGAATGATGCCTTGTAGTAATTGACGTGTTGTGAAATTAAAGAGTAAATGCTACTACTTCTTTGAGACTCGCTTCTTACAAATGAGACCGTACTTGTGAAAATTATTTTTCGCGACTGATGGCATAGTGTGCACGAATCAGTTTCACAGAAGAATGAGATTAAAATGATGTCATGTGGAATAATTTAGAAAGAAAAAAAAAAGAAAGATTTTTAATTGCTTTTTTCAGACAGACGCCAAAACTGATGAATAAATGACCATTAGTGAAACATTGGTACAAAATATCAAATACTGGCGAGTGGTACGGTTTTAAATTGATAGGTAAATACGCATGTCTTGTTTGAGTTGCATCGTCAGGCGTATAATTCATCCAAGGTGTTCCTAACTGTTTTGCTAACGCTTGCACTTGAGATTTATCTCTTGTACTTTTAAACAATATCACATTGTGGGCGTTGAGACTGGTGTTTCGATGAGCTTCTCTTTGTTGAAGACAGTTTGAGTAATGTAAATAATACTAGCATTACGACCATGTCCTTTTCGTGAAACCAAAGTTTAATTTCTTCTTCGTCTTCTCCCAACTTGCCAACGAAGATACTTGTTATCATTGCCATGAAAAGATACATTTTCTTTCCGAGTGTCCCCAAAAAGGACACTGGTATACAGAATGTCTCAAGAACGAAAGGACATTGGTCTTCAGAGTGTACCAAGAAAAAAGGACATTGGTCTTCAGAGTGTATCAAGAAAAAAAGGACATTGGTCTTCAGCGTGTATTCAGAGTGTTCCAAGAAAAATGGACATTGGTCAAGCAAGTCAAGAAGGCATGACAACTAGAAGAAACTGAAGAGGAAGAATCCATGCCAATAAAGACAAAAGAAGCAGACAGTGAAAGAAAGAAGCAAAGAAGTTAATAGACTTTTATAATTTCATCGTGTTTCTTATTATACAATAAAATATCAAGGTAAAATTAATTTCTTTGTCTTGATTTATTTTGCTTTTAAGATAAGACACCCAAAAGAACTTACACACATACAAATGATATCATTGTGTTATGTATATTTAATTTGCAGTTAGTTTTTATTTACTATATGCTGTTGGTTATGTAAAATTGTATTCTGTATCTGACCTTGTCCAAAATCAAGTTCATTGTCTACCTGACCAGAATCATTGGCATTTTTTATTCTGTAAACAATTAATACGTAGTTTATATTTCTCTGTGAGTCTAGGTTAAATATTAGGACAACTATCTTCGTCTGAGTTAAGGACATTATGTTTACCATGTTCTTTATTATAATTTTAGTAACAGACTTGTAGGAACGTTCGTGCGCATATATTGAAAGTCCCCTCTCTTCAGACTGGAAGAGAGAGAACATGCTCTGACTGAATTCTGGAACACGCGTTTTAATTGGTAGAATATTTCAATTCGGTCATAAATTATACAGCTACATACTCATATGATGTCATCTATTCTCAGGATCAAGTCAACATGTATACCACTGTCATATCTTCTACGATTGTTTAGGGGATGCTGTTCAACGCGGCTTACCCCTTGAATGTGAAGGCATCGTGGGACATCACCAAGATTACGGACACAGAGATATGAAAATTAAGAGTGTATGTGGAAAGACATGAGTTTCTCAAGAGATTACTAGTGCATGGACCCCCTGTGAGAAGTTTGAGAAGAACAAGACCAGTGAAGTGATGCCACTTATGTTAACCCTCTTGGCTTAACAAAAACAAACGATCCTTTCAGGGTCACCCAAGTCACTAGAAAAGAGAGGTACTAACATTTGCCAATTTGTGTTGTATCTTTAGTGTATGTTTTGAGAATGTCTGTGTTGGCAACTAAAACTTGAAACCCCCTCCCCCTTCTCTCTTATGTGTGACAGTGTTTGTGTGTAAGGGTAGAGTAGTGTGTCTATAAATACTACTACACTTCTGTGATAATATAGTAGAGTATGCTTGTGTGAGAGTGAGTTTATATTATCTCCCTTCTTTACATTTTACCCTCCACTTTTTCTTTTATAGTATGTTTGCATGTATGTAAGTATAGAATGTGTGTATAAACACTCCTATCATTTTCGTTAGAACGTAGGTGTGTGTGTGTGTGTGTGTGTGTGTGTGTGTGTGTGATTTGGATTTTTAACGTAGCCCTAACAATTTTTCAGACATATCGCTACGATGTCTGCAGTGTGGCAGTTTATAGTGATGTCTAGCACTGAGGCATCATGCCGCAGGAATGTAGCATTATGTCCCACCCAGTCACATTATCCTGACACAAGGCCGACCAGTCCTAACACTAACCTCTTAATCCTGAGCGCCAAGCGAGGTAGCTGTTACTACCATTTTTTTAATAAGTCTTTGGTATGACTTGGCCGTGGTTCGAACCCACGACCTCCCACATCCGAGGCGGAAGCTCTAACCACTAGGCCACCGGAGCGATTAGAACGTAGGGGTGTGTTTGGATTGTAATTAGCATTTAAACATTACCATTCCAATATGATGCCATAAAACCCACAATGTTAAATTCCCGTTTGAGGTCATATAACTTACCCCCTCCCATTCCCCCTTTGTTAAATACCCTTATAATGCAATAAAATGCCTACGTGTTAAATTCCCGTTTTGCCATATCGCCGCACAACGTAAACGTACGGGCTAATTTTAATTCCCGTTTGAGTCTCAATCGCCGCACATTACAACATACTATTTCATCTCTGTTCGAATATTTCACTTGACAAGAAATTATCTTGAATTAAAAAGTTAATTGATAGACGGCAAAAATTAAATTGTTTTTCAGCAGTGCAGACTGTATGGACTGCTACTCAGCAGGCTGACTGTAGGAACTGCTATTCAGCGGGGCAGACTATAGGAACTGCTATTCAGTATGGCAGACTGTGGGAACTGCTATTCAGCAGGGCAGACTGTGGGAACTGCTATTCAGTAGGGCAGACTGCATGAACTGCTATTCAGCAGGGCAGACTATAGGAACTGCTATTCAGCAGGGCTGACTGTAGGAACTGCTGTTTAGCAGGGCAGGCTATAGGTACTGCTATTCAGCAGGACATATTTCAAGGCTGTTATTCGGCAGCTTAGTGAGCTATTATGATCATGAACAGTTTCTACTTACAATGAGGATATGCTACTTTGCAATCAATTATTAATTTCATTATCTATTCAATGAATTCAAATATCTACTAATTTATTTATTAAAATCATACATAAAAATGAGAAATTTACTGGTATAATGAATTCAGAAGTGAGACCGAGTCCCTTGAATTCCAATATAATTTGTAAACTGGGCCAAAATTCACTCTGAAGGTTGCCATTTTGCCCCAAAATGTGCGATTTTCACATCTAAAGACTCCAGAGATTTTACTTAAAAATTTCTTACCAAATAATTCCTCCATTATTGTTTCAAATAGTCTTCATCAAATAATGAAGAACAATTCGTTCTTCTACTGCTTCTTTCATTTGTTACAGGTAGCCATTTCAGAATACCGAATAGGGAATCTCAGTTTTAGACCCGTTTTGACATCACACCTTTTTTCCGCTCCTGTGTCGTATTTGGCATATTAGGTTTTATTTTCTCGTGTTTCCCTCACTGGATATCTGGTTATTTCAGACTTTTCTCTAATTATCCTAGGCAGTGTTAAAATAAGTTTTTCATTCATTTATTTAGGTGTATTTTTGATGGTGTCATTTGGGTTATAGAGTCTAAACTTGGCCTTACTTCAGATGTGTAACTTTCAAAACACTGCTATCTCCGCTTGGTCATTTTCACATCCTGGATTTCAGACAGAAACTGGGAAGAAAAAAAAGAAACAAAGAGCCGATAACATTTTTTTATTCTACCTCTTAAATATTTTATAACTTTTAAACTTGTTATGTATTTTATAATTCATTCATTGAGCTTTTGCTGTCGTTGTCTACTATGGCAAAATTAATTTTCACTATTCTAATAACTGCTAGTGTACATTGGACTGGTTCAGGCTCATTTTTTCAGTATATGGGCAGGGCCGACAAAGGGAGGGGGGGGGCAACCGGAGCTATATCCCCGGGGCCCGGGCCCGTAGGAGGACCCGGGCCGAACAACACTTTTTAATTCTATAAAAGAATAAAAAATTTTTAACAAGAACTAGGAGAGGCCCGGGTGTTTTTTACCCCAGGGCTCGCTTTCTACGGCCCTGTACATGGGCACAGCCATTTTAATTACTATCTGCTTTAGATAGTGCATAATTTCCATAATTATCACATGCAAAAAATCTTCAGTCACAGTACATGAAAGTAGCATGGAGGTATGCCAACATTCTCTCCAATGTGCATATTACAAGTGCAAACAGCTTCACTTTATCGCGGTTTCTCTCAGAAGTACACAATAATTGTTGAATGGAACCTTTACAAAACTCAGACGACTACGCGGTGACGTTCAGCAGCTTTGATAGCAGTGTTATGTAAACTAAATTGTCGCTGAATCTGTACTACAAAAATCCATTTGTACAGTGGTATGTTTGTGACAGAGAATGCATGCGGGTTAATATGTATTTATGTGAGGTTACATTCCTATCAGAAAGTAAATTGTTATTCCCCACCTATAAGCTAGCGAAGTATACAGTCAATCGCCCGCTAAATGGGACCGTATATAAACCCCACCCACACAAACCCCGATCTAAAAACAAACAGCAATAAAGGTATTAAGAATGCACCTAACTTTGTCATTTGATTCATCAATTTGTAATTTCTAACCTGATTGTCATGGCCACTGATCAATATTTCCCCATTTTCCATGCTTTTCACTCTACTGAATTTTAGATAGAGCTATAAAACGCTTTTACTTTCTGTTTGCTCAGTGTCTCTACAGCTACGGCACAAGGATCACAAAGCTCGGACAAAAATGGGATAGAGGGCAAATATTTACCTAATTTGCTACTTAAGAGCAGCTATCGCCTCCCTGGCATACGTCACTTGCTGTAATTCACAAGAATTTTGTGAATTTAATGAGATAACTTAAGTCACAAGAATATTATTCACAAAAGCATATGTTACACAATACTAGAAATTAATCTATTTTGGACAAATTATATGTCGAAAATATCCTATACATGCTAATTGTATCGTTCAAATATACCTTTAATTGTATACCTAAGGGTGAAATACAGAAAGTTTTGGTCAAATATTTTTCATGTTCTTTTTTCGCTTATTTCTCACACATGAAAAATATATCCTTCCATTATCAAACGTGAAAATACAGGTTTCCATCAAGTCATTGACCTTTAAATGTTCCAAGAGGAGTTATGCTTGCAGCAAGAAAAGTTAACAATTTGTGACTTAAATAAATTAATGGGAATGCCATCGACTATTAGTACATGTAATATTTTTTTTTACTAGATACATTAAACTCATCCTTGTTCACTTCTCAACAAAGGTACGTGTTCTGTAATCTTTCCTGTCTTATCGACCATGTCAGATACGACGTTCTCTCCCTCCATTATGTAGTTAAATATGATTAAATATCTTATAGTATGTCAAAAGTATAATTGCAAGGGGGAGCTGGATTTTTTAAACAGACTATTCTATCCCAAAGCTTCAGTTGTGTTAAATTACTAATAGTCGATGATACGTCTCTGAAAATTGTTGAGATGAACTTGGTGCAATTTGATAAGGTATTGATATGTCCTATTTAACAGTTGAACAATATCGTAAACACTGGTTGTTAGCCCCAACTTCTTCTCGGCACTATACATTGTATTTCAAGGTATAAATTGCAGGTATTTGACGTTTCAAGGACTCAGGTTGCTGTCAGTTGTGTGAAATGGGCTAAAACCCGTTGAATGCATACTGAACTTCTAGATAGTACACCGGTGCTAATATTTTCGGATCAGAGTGGATAAATTTTTGTCCTCATCCAAACAGTCCGATTTTATGGTGATATTTGTACCTTTAATTCGATAACAAAAAAAGAAGATAATTGGGAATCTTCAGTGCCATTTAACCTCAATGGAATATCTCTGTACCCTGGATTAAGTATAATTGCTTCCAGTCAGTGATTCGGCGAAAAGGAAATTATATTTAGGTAGGTTTAAGTTTTTAATTTAATGTAATCAGATTTTATTAGTAAACATAATTTAATTACTTTAATAAGTAAAGTACATAAAATAATATGTTTGTATTCAGATTTTACATTAAAGAGGGTGGGAAACGAACTGCCACTAGCTTATGGGATGGCCTGTTGTCCTTCGGTCGTCCATCCATTAGCACAAATCTGTTAACGCTTCTCCATCTAAACTACTTAGAGGATTGTTGTGAATCTTTACACACACACATTCATCTCAACGTTCAGTGGGTTCTAAATGAAAATGGTGTCACTCAGACCTTTAATATGGCAACTATATTGGTCATCTTGAAAATCATATAATTTCTCCTCCTGAACGGATGTTCATATCAACTTCGGATTCACTTAAATACTTCCTATGATATCTTGGTGGACCTACATTAAATGGTGTCTATCTAATATCAAACATGGCCGCTACGGAAGCCATCTTGTAAATCTGTTTATCACTTCTTTTCCCGAACGGAAAATCATATGAGCATGGGCATATGAGCATGGCAGTTTCACCAGAAGGTTTCTTATGATTTTTAGTTGATCCCACATGAAACTGTTGCCGATAAAACCTCCAATACAACAGTTAGGTTGGCCATCTTGAAAATCTAGTTATCACTATTCCTCCTGGACGGATGGTCATAACAACGTGAAGTTTTCACCCAAAGACTTATTATTATATCTGGTTGACCCTAGATGAAAATAGTATTTATCTAGCGTCCAATATGTTGATCAATATATCGAAATAGTGCGGATCCGAAATGCCCACAACGATGACCATCTTGAAAATTTTGTCATTGCTACCCCTCTGGAACGGAAAGCCATATCAACAACGGATTTTCACTAATTGACTTCTTATGATGTCTAGTTGATCTTGTTATGATGTCTTAATTGCTCATAAATGAAAATGGTGGCCATCTTGAACATTTTTTTCGCTCAAGAATATCAAGTGTTGGTTTCAATACCCATGAATTACTTTATAGTTAGTACAGTTCGCTCTCTTTGAGTCTTTTCCATATTTCTTTGGATACATTAAAGTAAAATTATTATTTTATTTGCGGCCTTTCGTGACGTTCAGAGATATTTTAGTTTTCTGTATGCAGACCTCGATTTTGACAGAACCTTCAAATCACTACACTTCATACTCTTCATGAATGTGTAGAAATTTTGAAAGAAAAGTTCCTCATAACACTTCTTTAGCATTATTTCATTATATAAACTGGGAAGAACTGTAAAGTAAGGTCCTCACCTGGATAAGTGAATGACTCGTTACCAGTGTTCATGCCTCCATTTTGACAGAACCTTCAAATCACTACACTTCATACTCTCCATGAACGTGTAGAAATTTTGAAAGAAAAGACCCTCATAACACTTTTCGACATAATTATATAAAATTGGGGAGTACAGTAAAATAAGGTCCTCAACTGGATGAGTAAATGAAAGATAAAGCACCCGGATCTTAACACTCCACTATTATAATGTAGCAATGTATTATATCCATGAAATCAGATTCGATTCTCTGGTGGGTAATCAAGTTTAACAAAGACAATACTGTAGAAATAATTAAAAGTGTAAGTATCTCATATAGAAATCTCTCTATGTATTGGTCGAGATGAAAGTTTTACGCTCAGCTATATTCCAGTGTCTATGCTGCAAAAGTAGTTTTATTACTATCTTTTGAAAAGTAAAAAAAGACAACAATTTTTAAAGAATAAGTATATTATATTCTTAGTATCAACCTAGAAGGCATGTTAAATCATCAAAAAGACTCAGTAGGAATTAATGACAATAATTCTCAATTAATAACAAAATCCATTTTAATGAGTATCTGCTTGGAGATTAATTTAAATACCAGGCTAAACCTTAATAATAATAATAATAATAATAATAATAATAATAATAATAATAATAACTTTATTTATTTTTTAAAAAAAAAAAAGCTCATTTGGTCAACAAACCAACCTCCCACAATACCATGTTTATTGCATGCGGTTTTTACAAGCTGTGATTTTTGTTGGACGAGAAACAACATAAATAGATAACTGATCTACTACTATTATTAATCCTAATACTAATACTACTGCTGCTACTGCTGCTGCTATAAAGCAAGTACAAAGTATTGTAGATAACTACATAATACTTCATTCATAGAAAGAATTGTGGTTAATTTGCATACTGTATTACATGTGAGTACATGCAAGTACAGTGTGTTAAAGAAGATAGCCATATCTAGAGCATAATTCAAAATGGACACAGGGCAGAGGGTTGTGCTATTCCGCGTGGATTTGCAAGTGGCCATATCAGGAAATATTATGTACATATCGCCAAAAGAACCCTTCAGCCGACGGTAGTTCAACAGCCGCGAGAAATACCTTTAAGTGTATAAAATGTACACCGATGTGTGCAGACAATATTGTCTACAGATATTTGCAGGTTTTAATGAATAGGCGATATCAACCCCTAAAACGCCAGTTAATATCATAATAGATGTGGGGGTGATTTATGAGCCTAATTTCAGGCTAGCCAGATATTCAAACATATTAATGTTTTCATGAGTTACTTGAGCACATGAACAAAACTTGTATTGCAATAATTTAAGTGTCCAAGGAAAATATAACAGCACAAGTTAAGGTGGCAAAACTGTCGAAGCAAATAATATTATCCCATTTATATAGCATTATTAGTTCATGATGTACTATTATTTTCCTTTGCCCTTGTAAAATGTTATATGTCAACTTTGGAGGGTTGGGGACACATTGGTCCCTTTCCATGGAAGCATATATATATATATATATATATATATATATATATATATATATATATATATAAGTATATATATATATATATATATATATATATATATATAAGTGTTAAGTATATATATATATATAATGTTACTTTGATTTAGGAGCGAATTGATTTCGCTGATATTTCTCTAAGCCGCCAGGAAAGGAAAATCAACCAATGCAGATTGTTTATCAATGTAATTAAAGTCGAGATCTCCGACATCACTTATTTCAGTTCGATCTCGATTTTAATCAGACCAACTGTACTGAAGTCCCTATAGCTACAATAGACTTGGATCATAGCCATCATGTTATGTAATTCTCAAGGTCAAGTGGGTGGGGCAAATTGCACTTTCATTGCACATGTATGTGCAGTTAGTATATATGGATAATGTTCTAATAATACTTACAAACAGCTTATAATTGTTTTGATGCTTTTCATGAGAAAGATACACCTTAATGGAATGCTACTCTCGCGTTCCCTTTTCAGGACACTGCATTGTACATTTGTAATTTAAAATACTTTGTGGACGTGTTTTGTATTGCTGATTTCTCTTGCTTAGAGAACGCGAATAAATTGTTCAAGTGTTTTGTGATCCGAAGGTCGCCTTCTGTGTTATATATAAATAAAAGTGACTATGTAAGTAGGAATGTTTATTGTAAGTCTTAATAAACCTGTAGGTTTAAGATTACGGCACATGTTGGTCCTGTATACATCCTGTAGAACATCATGTGCGTTTTTGTCTTTCGCTGATAACCTATTTCAATAAAGAATATTCAGCAAAAGAAACTAGTGCGGTGGTTCTCAAACTAATTTTGTTTTTTTCGTTAACCACTTGAACAATGCTGAGGGTCTCGGCGGACGACTTAATGATCTTTCCTAATGTTAATTGTACCGTTAGCTTACTATTGCAACCTTTCCGCGGACCACTTGAATCGAGCTCGAGGACCACTAATGGTCCGAGTACCACAGTTTGAGAACCTCTGTACTACTGGATAACTTGATGTTCGGTGTTTATAATGTGTGGCTGTTTTAATGTGACTTCTCTCACAAGTTCTTCATATTTACATTTGAAGAACTTTGTTTTAAATTCAGACCATATAGCCTCTATTGTTCTTACGTACCCTTAAACGCTAACACATACATACATACATACATACATACATACATACATACATATGAATGCAAACTTGAGTCATCATATATTTTATTAAAGCAGGCATATAATGCTACTGAAATACATAAATTGTATGATCTGTTTTCCTCTTTAAGAGTGCGATGACGAAAGACACACAATGCTTTAATTAAAAGTGTTAAGTTGGGACTGGTCATTCGGATGATAAATTGGAAACCCTTCTCCATATTGCTGAATACCAAGTAGGCAATTGATATAAATGGGTTGGATATATAGTTCATTGAACAATACAAATATGGTTATTTTATGGACTTCTTTCCAATGGCTTTTCAGTTGTGAATTCGAGCAAAAACACAATGTGTTTTGACTTTACATCCAAGTAGGATAATTATGCAGTTCTGATTCTAATCTACAAAGAAGTACCATGGATGTATATAAATATTAGGCGATGTCTGGCTTATTTCTCCTGGCATCCAGTTATCTGCAAATCAAGACTGAGTCACATTTAGTGTTGATATCCTGGACAGAAAGTATTGTCATGTGACTGTTGTATTCATTTAGGTACATGTAAATGGTACGAAGAACCAATTTAGGAACTGTATAAAAAAGATTTCATTTCTATACTTGATCGTGTACATCAGAAAAGCAAAGTCATTAAGGTGTGGCAATACATAAAGCTACCTGAATGACCATCCTACAAATATTTTTTTATTTAAACTCGTAATATATTTCTTTCCATGGAGCACTCATATGCTGTAGGGAAAACATGTGTGGTACTCATTGATTGGTACCCCAAATTTGTTCATGTATCTAGTATATCACAAGTGTCTTACTTTCACTATTGTAAGGAATAACTTTTTGAATTCAGCTTCAATTTATTATGGGATCAATATAGTCAAGACCTTGATCATATTCAGTTTTCAACGTTTTGGGGTTCATATCTGAATAGTTGACCCTGTTTGACTTCGCAAGTTGCTCTTACATTTTTAGCAAAGTTTTCGTCAACTATATCCAACGGTTTGGGCATCCACGTCATCCATAGACATTTCAAGTTGAATTCTAAAACATTGGGGAAACAAGATTTATTACATTTAAATTCTTGTTCTACTGGGATGAAGAAATATTAGAATTAAGATCGTGAATAGGGAATGACTATTAATATACAAAATATAATTAATATACAAAAGTTTTTCAAGCAATTGGCTATTTTTATAGCAAATTAAATGCGTCAAAGTTAATTTTGCCTTGGTTAAATTCTGGAACGATGTTCGTTTTTACCTTGTCAACATAAAGTCTGCCGTCTCAAGCATAATGAACCGTATTGATGAAAGTATCACCTTCCTAATTTTTTTTTTTTTTTTTATCAGCATTATACTATACATTACAAAGTGTTTTCTTCATTTAGGATTTTTAAAGTCAGTTTCTTTTCCATTCTTTGCTTCTATTATTTGTAATTTTTCAGCAAGAGTTACGTAGAATTTAAATCATGAAGTCACCATTTAAGTCACATAGTTCATGGCGTCACGAACCTGATATGATTTCCATGATTGGGGTGGCACAAATATGTATTGACTTCTTTTAAACGTACATACTTTGACCTCTAAAAATGGAATTTTTCATTAAATAAACAAGTTTTATTCAGATTATCTTTTAATAATGTTTTATGCTAGAATAAACACGTAGCCTGCAAAGTTTGTAGGAATGCACATAGATTCTCAAATCGTAATAACGCAGCTATTAGGAAGTTAAGGACTGAACTCCGCTGGTTTTTATTATAAACAATATTTTCTGAATCAGAGTAGCGTATAAAGCTCTAATTGAAATAACATATTACTAGGATATTGATGAATCACTTGATTTACTTGAGTCTCTATTGGCACATTTTTTGTCCATTTCAATCTCTATCGTAGGTATCGTATTTACTGATAACAAAACTGTCCAAAATAGGAAGTTCTTGATCCAGATCTGCTACTGCATGACTAAACAATAGACAAGGGTTACGGGTATTTCTTATCGTGATTTCTTGTGTTTTTATGTCAGGTCTAGCGGTGATATGTTCATCGCTTGACCTCCAGTGACACTGTACAGTTTTATCAAATCTTTTTGTGATCTGTCCATCACTTGACCTCCAGTAAAACTATACTGAACTATCAGGTCTTGTTGTGATCTGTGAATTGCTAGATCTCTTATGGCATAAATTGTTCGCTTCAGCAAAATGGTATTAGACGTAAGGGCGAGTCAAACATTTTCTGCGCGAGTCTGGCTTTAACAGTAAATGTTTTCTCCTATTTCCAAGGACCTCAAGAAAACAGTCTGTCAACTGAAAATTTCTTAAACGCGCAAATACTACATTAATCTTCTTCTAATGATCTAATGAACACACATCACGAAAGATTTCACACTTGCATGGCATTTCTTGATTCACATTTGTATGATTCGCAAGTAAAATGTTCTAAGCCGAATATTTGTATTTGTACGCAATGCAGTACAAAACACGACACAAACACCTAATACAAAGAATTAATATTATCTCAACGTACTAAACAAGTAGACCTAAACATATCCAGAGAATTCTCTATGTTAAGAAATGGAGGGTCCATTTTTCGACGCTAATCCATGTTGTCATAAAGTCTCTTGAACACTGTACAAATGATTTCTGCTCCTAGAAATTGACTTATTACTTGGGATGAGAAATATGTTCCCAACACGGACTCCCCATAATAAAAAATAATCACTCAAACCTAAGAAAGATACTAACGGAGACGTAAATACAATTAGGAAAAATCCGATGATTATTTAAATATTGATTATCCATTGTCAGCTTTATTGATCTCATTTTACCATCACGATCACCAAAACAACAACTACTGTCACTACTACCACCATTTGGAATGAATTAATATGTGTAACTATAGTGGTCAAGGGATATATATATGAACAATATACGATACACAGGTATACAAATTTCAGCGTGTCAGAAGTCATATATACATATATCGAATAAAACATGCACATACTATTTCTGAACACAATGATAAAATTCTCTGTTGCGGGGCTTTAATATCTCTTTTTTGCCGGTCAAGAAAGGATTCTTTTATGAAGTTTTAAACGAAGCAAGGGAATTTGAATTAGGTATCCTCAGAGGTAAGGAATTCCAAAGGGTAGGTGCTGATATAGTGCATGAACTTTTGAAAAGGTTGGTTTTCGACCACGGCATCTGGAGATCGTTGTTAGATATTGAACGGAGATTACGCTCAGTATTTGATGACCTTTGTTCAGTTAGGTTATAGATGTGATCTGGAAAAAGATTGTTTAAAGACCCAGATGTCGTGATTACTTTAAAATAAAGAATACGTGTACGTATAGGTGGTCATTGTAGACGTGAAAACGAAACACTCACTGGAATCGTAATAGGAAGCTTCAGAATTATTCCGGTAGCCCTTTTAGGAGTTTGACAATGCTGGATAGATTATAATTGGAAGTGTTTCCCTGTATGGTACAAATGTATTCTCAGTGGTAGTATATATCCCCGAAAAATAAAGTTCAAGTGACGGGGGAGTTAGAAATTTCGACAGTAATTTTTGAGAGTTATTCTTTTCACTACCGTTGCAGATGTGTGATCTCCGCCTTGGATACGGGAGGTCGTGGGTTCGAACCTCGGCCAAGTTATACCAGAGACTTATAAAAATGGTACTAGCAGCTGCCTCGCTTGGCGCTCTGCATTAAGAGGTTAATGTTAAGACTATTCTGCATGTTGTCAGGATAACGTGACTGAGTGGGACATGATGCTACATATCTGCGGCATGATGACCCTGTGCTAGAAATCACTATAAGCTGCCACATTGCACACATCGTAGCGATATGACTGAAAACTTGTTTAAGCTACGTTAAAAATCAAAATCACAAGCACACACTCAAATGTGTGATCGGTATTTGTATTCCAACTGAGATGTTAATAATTACAGTTATCAAGAGGTTTATTTCTTTTAATTTTTACACTAGGCACGTCTGTGCCATTTGGATGTAGACGTAAATCCATGTTAGTAGATAGCCCCTGCCTGTTCCAGTTGTCATATATTTCGTTTTAGAGGCATTAATACGCATTCTGTTTTGCTGACACCAAAATGGTGTATTGTTGAGGTCGATTGAAGATAATTTTCAGTGGAGTCAAGAGATTTACTAGATGAATGCTGTGTAGAATCGTCAGCGAAAAGATCTGTGTTCGATTGGATTGGATACAAGGCTAAGTCATTGATAAATAGTAGAAAAAGAAGAGGCCCCAGAAGGAGTTCCTTAAGGAAACCACTTAAATTATGACTTGATTTGGAAGTATATTTACAAGTGTAAACAACGTGGGGTTTGTTAGTGAGATCAGACGTGAATCAAACAACTGAGATTGAACTTCTTTCTGTATAGTATACACCATAAGGCGGAGGTTACTCTGTGATGATGTTTTCTGTTCTTCCGTCCGTCTGTAAGTGTGTCTGTTACCAATTTCGTTTCCACACAATAACCTGAGTTGTGCATCATCTACAGTTGCCGAACCTTGTGTATGGCTTGCGCTTCGTGGAAAGAAGAACCTTGTCGAGTTCGGGGTCCAAAGCTTAAACGTTAAGTCACTCTGACTAACAGAAAAAATGGTTCTGCGCATTAATTCGAGTTCTTCACCATCTGCTTTTACCAAACGTTATGGAATGCCCGGCTTATTGCAAGAAAAAAACAACAACATATTTCAGGGTCAAAAGGAACTCACTGTGACTGAAAGAATTAAATCATTTCTACACAGTAACATTAGTTCTACATCATAGATCTGGACCAAACATTGTGGATGGCTTATACTTCGGGTAAGGAAGAACCCTATCGATTTGGGGGTCAAAAAGTCAAGATCACAGTGACTGGAAGAAAAAAAGTTTTCTGCATAAATTCAAGCTAACCTACTATTAAACACTGGGCGGGCGTATTATGTGCCGTTCAATGTACTCTTCCTTATTTTCTTCTTCTGTTGTTTTCTTCTACTTCTATTGTTTTCTTCCTTTATGTAATAATTCTCCACACAGCAGCATTACTTTTGTTAAGCCAACTTTGGCAGAAGCACGAAATTGGGATTACTTTGACATCCGTGGACATGCCTGTACCTAGTCTGTATGTTCATACGTCCATTCGTTCACATCTCAGCATTAATTTTGTTTGGTCCACCTGGCCGTAAAGCCAAGCGAGCTTATGGTATGTCCCTTCGTTCTTCGTGCGTCGTTCAGCCTTCGTCCTTTCACAAATACTATTTACAGCTTATTCTATATACAAAACGATCTGGTGAAATTTACAACAACAAAAACACCCCCAAAACAAAAACAAATCTTTTGGCATGAATTGGTTCAAACGATACCTATTCGCTATCGAATATGTCCACCGTTACCATAAATTAAACAAAGTTTTGAACGACTTCTTCTCATGAACCGCTCAAAATAATTTGACTAAATTTGTCAGAAAGTATCTAGGCCTTAATATTATTATAATTTAATAAAATTACGCTGATTCACCTTAAAATAGGGCTACGGCACTAAAACATGGAAGAAACTTAAGAAAATAACTTCCTTAAAGCAACTCATCAGAATATAATGATATTTGAAAGATTTCATCCAGGCATAGATGAGTTTCGATCTGCTATCAAACGCAGTTACTGTTAATTAAATTAAAGAAACCTAACAACGATGTCCCAAAGACTGCTAAATAGAATTTGACCAAATTTAACAGAAAGCATGAAAAATCTTTAAATCTGTGCAAGTGTTGTGGATCTGAAATAAATATGGCCTTCTGTACCAACAATAAAATAGAAAAAGCAAACTTGAAAAGAGTTCTTCACAAAACTGCTTACCGGTATATTGATAATAGTAATAGATAACATGCAAATTATTCCAAGTTTCCATTAAATATGGCCGCCGTAGCTAATAAGAGAATACTTCGAATGACTACTCAGAAATAATCCATTAGAATTTGATCAAACTCGATAGATAGCATTTTGGCATAAAGTTGTTTTATGTTTGAGCAGATAAATGTCAATAGCGAAAATTTAAATAACGTCATCTAAAAAGTTGCTTAACAGAATCTGAGCAAAATGGACAGAAATCATATAATATGAAGACCTTTCACGTTTATAGAAATTATTCAATCCCCCATCAGGTACGGTGGTTGTTACTAAAACTTAAAAAAAAAAAATTACGCAATTTATTTGTTAAAAGAATTTCTAAAGGAAACATGCTTTTGTTGCAGATCTATTTTGTCATTTGATCTTGTATTTCGATATTGGGCAGGGTGAGCGATCTCCGACCCACTTGGGGCTCTTGTTATGTGATCAGTTCCTCAAGAACAGTTTGGTCACAGAGTCATGCTAATTGATACCTCGATACATCTTTGTCTGTACAACAATAATTAACCACATAATGGGGAGGGGAGGGGCAGGCTCAACTTGCGGGTCGTGACAAGATTCGTGCAGTCGTTAGTGTTGTCTAACTATCACGTCTAAGGGTACCCCTTGCCTAAAAAAAGATCAATTTGAACCCTTAACCATGTAGTTGGGTATTGCCACACTTTCTGATTTGGCTTTTTCTGATGTATTAAATTTTAGCACATGTGGACTTTCTTGTACAGATGTAATTTAAGCCATTTGAAACTGTTATATTACATATTTGTAAGAATACGTTTAACAGGTGCCATATCTGCTCATGTATAGTCATGGTAATCTGTGTTTTGTTTTGGTTTGTGTGGTTTAACGCCATTTTTCAACACATAATAGGCTATTGGGACGCTGTATAGAGTGGTGGGTGTAAGGTGAAGTTGCCTGCATTTGCAACATGTACAATGGAGAAAATGTTGGTACATCTCCGTTACTTTCATGTACTGTGGCTGAAATTTCTTTGGATATTGTACTTGTGGAAATTGTACATGATCAAAACACACATCTAACTAAAATGACCGCTCCCTTGTGCTGAAAAAAATCAACCTGAATTAGTCTTGAGTACACTATCTTTATCTTTAGCAGTTATTAAAATAGGGGAAAAGAATTTTGCCAGACTAGAAAATATCAGGTTCTGAAAGTGCAATGAATGAATTACCAAATATATAATACGTACAAAAAAAGTTATCGGCTCTTGTTTTGTTTATTTTTTTTGTTTGTTTTTAGGGGGTTTTTTTTGTGTTTTTTTTTTTACAATTTACCTCCTAAGTCCAGGAAGTGAAAATGACCAAGCGGAGCTAGCAGTTTTGTAAGAGATGTACATCTAAAGTAAGGCCAGGCAGTATAGTCTATAACCAATATTACATCCATTAATCATAAACCAAAATAAAGGGAATTAAAGGTTCTTTGAACAATACCTACTATATACAAGTTCTTTTTTTTTAAATAGACTGTATAACTAGGGAGGAAACCCTGGGAAATTTTTTTCTTTAAAATTCTGACCCTATGCAAAAATACTGTAGAGCGCCACCTGTGCATGGCGGCCAGTACATTTGGTAGAGGAAGACCCTGCGAAGAACCAACTACCAACGGGAAGCAACTGGCAAGCTTTCTCACATACCCACGCTGGTCGAACCGAGACTAGAACTCACGCGGACAGAGGTGAAATGTGTGAGTTATCTCTAAAGGACTTAGACCATTCGGCCACACACGGCCCCTTTAGACCACTCGGCCACACACGTCCCCTTTAGACCACTTAGCCACACACGGCCCCTTTAGACCACTCATCCACACACGGCCCCTTTAGACCACTCATCCACACACCGCCCCTTTAGACCACTCGGCCACACACGGCCCCTTAGTAGTAATGTGGATCAATGTTGTTCAGAGTTATATTGGTAAATAGGGTATTTGTTGTGAGTACTTTACAGTACTTTGATTGTTTGGTAGAGTATCGTTTTGAAGGGAAGATTTGGGGGATCTCGGAGACCTATCAATGTAATTAACATTTTAAAGATGCGTGGTTGCCGCTATTGTCCTTCATTTGGAAATTCTGTTGAACCATACATTTATAACCTTGAATTCGTCACTAACGCTACAGTCTCTACATAAAAGATTATCTCAAACCAAATATTTTACAGCCTTGAATAGGTCACCAAAACATATTGAGAGGCAATATACTTTGTGAAGTTACCTACTGTAAAGGGTGTCAAAACTTGATCAGAGTGTTTGTAATGGGCATTACCAGAGGTACTTAGTTTTTGCTCTAAAAAGAAAATGGTATTTGCTGTTGTTAAACATCATCTAAACATGAAGGAAAGTTTGATTGGAAAAGGAAGACAAGATGAACACGAGTCACACGTACACGTTTTTTTTTATTTGTCACTAGTATTGACTTGTAGATTTCTAATTCTGTAATAGGGATAAGTTGTTGCTGTGTTTTGCTTTTTTAAACTGTACAAGCACGTTTAATGGCTGACAGATCTAGAGGTGGTTAAATTATATTTACCAGTTTAAAAAGTAATCAATTTCTTCACAAAATAAACACGTATTAAAACAAAAAACACATAATAACAACTTCTATGTATATCAGACACCAAATATTTGTAATTCTTACATATTGTTTGATCACCAGTATTTAACTACAACCTCAATATATATTGCTTTGTGGATGTGTAATCATTGTTTAGGATATGCAAAAATTATGATGGATAGAGTCTTATTTATTATTTTCAGCTAATTCATGAGTACTACAAATTTTTTTTTTTTTTGTTTTTTTTTTTTGTTTTTTTTTTTAAATCTGATCACAACGTTATTTTAGATTGATAGTGAATGGAGATAAGGAAAATTACAGAGAATTTTGTTTGACTTAAATGTATGATAACTTAAATAGTATATGTCATGCACTCTTTAGTGACCAATGTTGTACTTAGCATATGACTAGTGTAATTTGTTTATGTGTAACACGTATCAAAATAAAACTTCATGACATCATAAAGGATGGCATATCTTCATACAGCACAAAGGCGTAATGACCAAGGCATCCGAATGTATTTTAAAGTCATTTCATTACACCATTTTGCAGTTTTGTAAATAAAAAAGAAAGTATTTTTGTCACGTGATTTTAACCAATCTGGTATGCATCATTATCTTGATGAGGCCGAAAAAGATTTAATTCTTCAGCTTTCTAGGTCCTCATGGCACCTGATTGCCCGCCTTCCTAACTCTTTTTTGCTTCTTAACTTTACCAAAGAATGTTAGATTACAGTCAGATTTTGCACACAGCTTTAGATTTATGATACCTTTATTTGATTTCCAGCTTTTCAAGACATCATTTATATGACTTTGGTTTCCGCAGCATTACTTTGTCTATGTTTGTTTTAGAATTCTGAAAGTTTCCCAAAATTTGACGAAAACTGCATGTCACCAGGCATTTAGACTTTCTGAAAGATCACGAAATTCATTGCTATTCCAAATTTCATCGGAAACAAAAGTGGTTTAAGAGTGAATAAGTCTGCAATTTTGTAAAAGAAAGACGAATATTAAATATGTCAGTACATATTTGGTCTACTTTCGTTTGATTAATGTCGTTAAATAACATCCAACCTACGTAAAGTATATTTACACTGCTCAAAATAATGCATACATCAAATAAAGACATGGGTTTTAATTTCATTACATCGTTTATATATCGTAGATAGCGCAATATAAGCGAAACTTTGTGACAATCAAAATCCGACATATCAGATCAGTACTGTATGCCGATTTTTTCCATGTCACATTTAAGAACTTAGCCTACATAACGTTCTTTTCTCCAGAGACATAATAATGCATATCTTAGAAATATAATTAACTCACATATTATATGGACGAGAAGATTTCGTCCAGTTCTCGAAACAAATCCCTTTAAAGTTTCATATCTATGGCATCTTTTCTATATAATTCTAACCAGCGTAAATCTAACCACCATATCGTCTTGAACTGTACACGATCTACGCACACATCTATCCAAAATGACTTATCTCATGTGCTCAAAAAATCAGCCGGAAGTAGCCTAAAGTACACTATCTTAAGTAGTTATTAAAATAGGGAAAACGAATGTTGCCAGACTAGACAATACGAGAGTCTGAAAGTGCAATGAATGAATTATCAAATATATAAACTGTACAAAAAAGCTATCGGCTACTTTTTTACAATTTACCTCCGAAGTCCAGGAAGTGAAAGTGACCAAGCAGAGCTAGCAAGTTTTTTTTTTAACATGCGAACATCTGAAGTAAAGCCAAGCTGTATAAATTATAACCCATATGACACCCATCATTCATACACAAAATAAAGAGAATTAAAAGTTCTTTTAATAATACGGAAGATATACAACGTATTTTTTACATAGCCAGTATAACCAGTGAGGAAAACCTGGGAAATTCTTTCCCTTTAAAGATCTAACCCTCTGCAAATATTAAACTCCCTCTGCAAAAAACTAAACTGTAGAGCGCCACCATAACTACTAGGGTGACCATCTTGAAAATCTTGTTATAGCTACTTCTGAATGGATGGTCACTGTCATGTGGTTTTCACCAAAAGACTTGGATTCCTGGAAATTCTTTTCGAACCGTAGAGCATCAATCGCTTTGAGTGACTTTTATTATGGAATAATTGATGTCTATAATAACGTTTTATTAACGGACGTTGAAAGCAATATCTTATTTACCCCCACCCCATAAAAACACGAGTTGATCATCGTACTTTTAGTGTTTAATATCACGATTATTATATTTGTTTGTGGACATCTCCAAACCCTTGACTTTGAGGAACTATCACGCCTATGGCGTGACATCTTTGCTAGCTAAGGTTCCGATAACTCTATCTACACCTTGGCGGATCGAACAGCTATACTGGTGCTTTGTCCTAGCGACATCTATTGGAATTCATGTGTTGCCTCCCTTAGTATGTAATGCCAACTAACCAATAGCGTGGTGCATAGTACATCGGCCGAAAACGGTATTGGCAATTGACCTGAAAAGGATACTTTGAAAGTTTAACATCGAAATTATGACTATGTACAAAAGCGAAGCCATTACAGGTGTATTTGAGTGAAAGGTATTTGTGCAAACACGGACCGGCACTAGAAAATTGCTTATTTATCAGTCCATTCAAGTTGTGTTCTCCCCTTGTCTCGATCACGTAGGAACAGTGTTAAAATTTGAACAACTTAATTTTTATTGGATGCGGTGGCTTGCCGGCGCATAGAATGAAATTCACAGACCCGAAGCACAGAAATATCTGCTCGATATGCCAAGGTGTAGATCGGGTTATTGGAATTTTGGCAAGCGAAGATGATGGCGTGACCACTATCTTCTAAAAGTCAAAGGATCTTATCTGTATGTGGTCTGCCCGGTCTTTGTAGCTAATGTGGATACTTAAAGAAAATAATCTTGGATGGAGTTCTTATTTTTAAATGGGAAGAAATATAATAATTTTGATCCCCGTTTCCATCCTACCTGTTCCTGATTTGCAAACTATGTTAAACATGGGCTACTACTCCCCTCATTCTGGATATTTACATCCCATAGGTGGGCTTCTAGCCATTTACCTAATAAATTAAATGGAGATCTTTGGCATTTCTCTCTCTCTCTCTCTCTCTCTCTCTCTCTCTCTCTCTCTCTCTCTCTCTCACACACACACACACACACACACACTATTGTATCTGGAGTTTAGAAAGCAAGAAAGAAAAGGAATCTTACTGCAAACACTGCCTCAGAACGCTGAATCCAGTAGGCTTACAACTAGAAGACCAAAAGGTACCTCAAATGGTTATCCCAAACGCAAATAAAATCGATGTTTCGAGCCCATATTATTCAACTAGAGAATTAGCTGATTTAGTTAATTATTCAATCACTTACCTAAAATTACTACTGTTTTGTAGTTCTTGAAATTATTATTATTATTATTATTATTATTATTATTATTATTATTATTATTATTATTATTATTACTGTCATCAAAAGCTATTCATTAACAGGGATATAATCTACAGATACACAACCGTATATTTACCCCCCCCCCCAAAAAAAACAGTTTGTGCTCAATACACACAAAAGCGTCATTTTATCAACTGAGTTCAATCCAGTCAGGTGCGACGTCTTAAATTCTTTAAATACCTCCACTGGACGTACACTTATGAGAAGTTGCGCAAGTACAACACTTTTGTGTTTATTGTCTGTCTTGTTTCTGTTCTTTAATTGGCTCCAACAAAGACTCAGTGGGGTCGAAATCACTTAAGCTAATTAATATTTTGCTGTGCAATTCTTGTGTGTATTTTTAGCCCTTAGTGTCTTATTAGATAGTTATAACTTGTCAGGGACTGACATTTCCTAGATATAATGAGTTGTTTACCTAAAGATAAAATAGATTAAAAAAAAAAAAAAAAAAAAAGAAAAGAAAAGTTCAGGGTTTTATCTAATGTTTGACGACCGCTCCGGTGGCCTAGTGGTTAGAGCGTCCGCCTCGGATGCAGGATGTTGTGGGTTCGATCCCCGGCAGAGTCATACCAAAGACTTAAAAATGGTACTAACAACTGCCTCGCTTGGCTCTCAGCATTAAGAGATTAGTGTTTAGGAGGGGTCGGCCTGGTGTCAGGATAATGTGACTGGGTGGAACATGATGCTACATGTCTGTGGCATGATACCCCAGTGCTAGACATCACTGTAAACTGCCACACTGCAGACATCGTAGCGATATGACTGAAAAATTGTTAAAGCTACGTTAAAAATCCAAATCACACACACACACACACACACACACACACACACACACACACACACACAAATGTATGGCTGCATTGTATATTTTACAATTGCAGTTGTTAGTATATGTCTTTGCTTTACCCAGTTTCTTTTGACCGTGGTCGTGACGCTGTTTTCAAGGATGTCTGAATGAATCTACCTGGCATGGTGCCTTGATAGCTTATCCATCCACCATGAGCACCCTGCTTAGAAACCATATTCTTTTGTCCTGTATAGTTACATCGAGATACGTTTCATGCCTATTTTAAATTTGTCTGTGCTAGTAACTGTGACTCCATCTTTCCTTTTAATTATGTTTTTTTTTTATATTTTTTTTTTATTAGGATGTTATTATTTTGCTTATAATAACCCCTAAAGTCGACTCTATTATTACAGTCTATCACATGTTGACTACGTCAAGTTTCCCACGTGCATTTTATTAACCTACCTGTCATTGATTTCTACAAATAAATTTTTCAAGTGTGATTCAGGTGTAGCTGTTTCAATACAATCTTCTTTGATAATGCTATAGACGGTTTTTAGGCTTGTTTTTGTACTAAAGTAAACTAATATTAGAGGTAAATATAAAGCTCGTCTTACAATTGTTTATATTGAAGACATTCTATCAATGGCTTTAGACGTTTAGTTTATTTAGGGATTGTCTGAAGAAATCTTAAAAAACATGGGTTATCTTTATAATGAATAAAAACACTGTTGACTTAAAATAACGAAGATCTCAACGAAGGGGCACTGATAGAGACATGTATATTTAACGAAATCGATATACGAATCGAATTTGTATACGTATACGATGTACCCATTCTTGACTTACAAAGCTCAAACCATTTCATGAACTTACATGAGTCTGAAGACTTGTTTTATTGCATTGGAGCATGCAGTTTCAGTGTGACTTTATACCGGTACATTTTTAAGCTAAATTGTTACTTTCTGTGTACAATATATATATATATATATATATATATATATATATATATATATATATAAATATATATATATATATATATATATATGCGTGTGTGTGTTGTCATTTGAATACATTGTGCCCAATTTATTGTGTCATATCAATCTTATAGTACTTTGGTTTGGTTTTCCGAAAATAATTTGAAGTAATGGAACTTTGAGTAGCGCTGCATTTTTGTTTAAAAAGGTCGATATCCTTGCATCTTGTAACTGAAATATAATTACTGAATATCCATTGATGACTGCTATTAATAATCAAACATTATAAACAGGAAGTTATCGTACTATCTTAATTTTTAGAATTGTCAGTCACTAAAACAGTTAAAAGTATTGTTAATTAGTCTGACAGGAGTTACACAGAAATCACTCTTCATACATCTTTGTTTATAATTTTATTCGCCCGCCTTATGGAGGAGAGTATCGTTAGGATGTTGTCCGTCCTTCTATCTGTCTGCTACGATTTCCTTTCCGCACAATAGTGGTCGTCCAAAAATTTGTAGTTACCAAAGTTTTGGGATGCCTTGCACATGGGATAAGGAACAAGCCTATCAATTTCGGGTTCAGAAGTCAAGGTCATTGTTACTGAAGGAAGAAAAATGCTTACCGGCCAATACCATTAATTCTATTTCACAGCCATGGAACAAACTCTGTTGATGACTTACACTTGGGTTGCAAAAGAAGGCTATTAACTATGAGTCAAAGGTCAAGATAAAAAAGACATAATTTATGGATTTATGGATCCTTGATAGAAAAACTTTTACATGATCTCTCTCTCTCTCTCTCTCTCTCTCTCTCTCTCTCTCTCTCTCTCTCTCTCTCTCTCATGGGACCGCTCCGGTGGCTTAAGTGGTTCGAATCCCAGCCGAGTCATACCAAAGACTTATTAAAACAGTACTAACAGCTGCCTCGCTGGGCGCTCAGCATTAAGAGGATAGTGTTAGGACTGGTAGGTCTCGTGTCACGATAATGTGACTGGGTGGAACATAATGCTACATGTTAAAAAATTCGAATCTCACACACAAATCTCTCTCTCTCTCTCTCTCTCTCTCTCTCTCTCTCTCTCTCTCTTTTATATAAAAATGTCGGGTAAAGAGCATTTTTTTAAATTTTATTTATTACGACAATGATTATTTATTTATTACGACATTCTAGTTATTAAGGACCGGATCAGGTCAAGTGTTGAGGGGTGGGGTTGGGTCCAAAGTTTAAAATGGGCCCTGACTTTTCTCGAAAGGGTACCAACGCAAACGTCTATGTGTCTGTTTACTCAAAGTGTGTATAATACCTAATAAACTTGCGCAAGAATCAAATGATGGTCAAATTTCAAGTGACAAGCGACTGTATGTTTGTGTGAGTACCTGACCCCCCCCCCCCCATCTGGCCCTGACCACCGTTGTATGTGGGGTGAGTCTGTTCTTAAATGTTTTGACTTTCGTCGATTTTGTAAGTTTTGTATAATGTGCTCGAAGAAAACCTGGACATAATACACTGACTGTATGCATGATTGTGTGAACAACGCACTCAGCCATCGTCGCAAGGGCGATAATCCGCTGATATTTTTATCACCCGTGGCTGCCTGTTATGAAATTTCGTCGTTTTTCTTGAATACGCACAAATAAGTAGATACAACTCTTCAACAAAGCAATGTAACAATCTCCTGCAACCAATGAAAGTGCCCCTTCGTCGATTGATAACTGACTGTCCATGGAAGAGCAACTTTGATTGGCTCATTCAAACAGAGCGAAAGGTCACGTTGGGTCACAATAGCAAGAACAATTTACTCGCGCACACAGTGATTCATCTTCGCTAGCCAAGGTTCCGATATGATAACCCTATCTACACTTTGGCGGATCGAACACACACACACACACACACACACACACACACACAGACATATATATATATATATATAGTATAAGCATATATATATATATATATATATATGGTATATATATATATATATATATATATATGTGTGTGTGTGTGTGTGTGTGTGTGTGTCTTAACGATATATATTGGATTTCATGAGTTGTCTCCCTTAGTATGTAATGCCTACTAACCAATAGCGTGGTGCTTTGTACATCGGCCGAAAATGGTGGATGCAATTGAGCTAAAAAGGATACATTGAAAATTTAACATCGAAAGTATGACTATGTACCATAGGGAAGCCATTACATGTGTCCTTGAGTGAAAGTTTTTTTCTGCAAACACGGACCGGCACTGGAAAACTGCTTATTTATCAGTCCATTCAAGTTGTGTTCTCCCCTTGTCTCGATCATGTAGGAACCGTGTTCAAATTTGAGCAACTTAATTTTGATTGGATGCGCATCCAATAAAATTCACAGACCCGAAGCACAGAAATATCTGTATGATACGCCAAAGTGTACATAGGGTTATCATATCGGATCCTCGGCTTGCGAAGATGACAGTGATTCGTTCATCAGGTTTATGCCTATTCATATAAAACGACGAAATCTCCTCTCAGGCGACCACGGGTGATAGAAGGAGCGCAGTAGGGACATCATGACATGCACTCAGCAAGCATGCATAGTTCGTAACTAAAACTACGGAAGTGCTGGGGGACAAATTAACACACACCCAGAAAGTCAACGCATTTCTTAACAAGAACTACGGAAGCGCATGAGGGACATTTTTATCTGGTTCTTTTTTTCAACTTAATGACATTATGGAAGCATATTTATTGAATTTATCAAAATATTAAATGTTAGTAAAGCTTATATTGACGTTTATTCGTCGTTGATATAGCTGGCACAAACATTACTGTCTGAATTAGATGAAACGATGCATGAAAGATCCTTGGCGAACTTGGTTAATGATGAAATTAAACATTTTCAAAAGCCCAAGTACGCAACAAACAGTCATATAGAAATTACTAGCAAAAATCAAAGCAAGCAGCACATCATATAAGTAACACTCTGAACACTGAAATGAAGTTATTCCAATATCTTGGAAACAAACGACAAAATCATCGCCCAAATGTACCAAATAAAAAAGGCAGCAGGCCAGATACGTTGGATGTACCATCAAGTGTTATGCCAACAACTGATCATCTTGAAGCGGGGAACACATTTGCAGACAACATAGCTGAAAACCGATGGGAGGCAGCAACCCATGAAAACCAGCTTGATCACCGCATAACAGAACTTAAATGGCAGCTGCCAAATCAAATAAAATGTAAGGACATGGTAAATCCAAATAATGATGAAACAAATTTATATTAATACGCTTGAATTAGTAATAGTTCAATAGTAAATTAAAAGCAGACCTGGAAATGATGTGCTGTAATCTGTGTATGATTTGGAACGATGAGAGGTGTGTAGGAATTTAGGAAAATGACGCAGTAGGGTTCTGGGTGTGTTAAGAATTTATGTGTCTTCCTAAAACAGTAAACTCCATTCTAACGGTTGTATCAACTGCAAAAACACAGGCGGACATGGTAGTACATCTAATTGATCTAATGCAGTCGGTATATGGAACCAAAATACAGCGAGTTTATGATCAAATATCTGCAGAGTCAAAGCAAATAAAATGTAATGACTTCTTTGCAGCAGCACATTCGAATGACATAGATGACAGTACCAGATGCTTACATAACGTGTAACACATAGCTTAAATAACAGATTTCCACAGCCAGATAACTTTCAATGACAGATGATGCCCGTCAGTAAATCATGATAAATCATACAGACTGCATTACAACGAAAAAATATAGTTTTTACTAGGAGTTTAGTCTGGATTTCATAGAGGTGACCCACTCATACTCGGTAACATGTTTGTTCGGAATAAAAAAAAACAATGTCTGGAAAAAGAACGTTTCTCTGCATACTGAGTTACTAATCAGTCGCATATAATTAATTGAAATTGTATTGCTGATATAGTTATATCCAACGATTCTAATTTTGTTTTCAGGTTCACGACAGGGGCTTACATATTGTAAATCTAGATATTAGTTACATTTTTCCCAAAATTGATGAAACAAATCGACAATCGCTAAGCCTGTTATTTTTTATATCTTTGTTCAGTTTATTTTAGACACTTCTTTTTATATTTCCTTTAATACCACTGAAGTTTACAGTTTGGAGAGAAAAGACGGTACACCAAAATGACCGTGGGATAGTTGTTTATATTTCCAATCATTTCAAGTAGAATACATTTATTACATGCTGAAATTGGCGTTAAACCATACAACAACAACAACAACAATAACAACAACAACATCTTGAATGCGACACCATAGAATCAATATGGATAGAGATTCCCTCCCTAAATCAAAAACCTTTTTATTTTGGTCCATTTACCCGCCCTCTCCCCCAATCATCTGCTCTTGGATTGACATTTTTAATGGTGAAGGTGAACGTGCCACTCTCTAAGCCAGGGGTCTCAAACTCAAATCACCCTGAGGGCTGCATGAGGGGATTTTCTATGGCCCAAGGGCCGCACCACCTTAGTTTTTTCTCATGACACCTTGTGATGCCAATCATTTTGCCGGCCACAGGATACATCTTGGCGGGCCGCGTGTTTGAGACCCCTGCTCTAAGCCTAATATGGAATTTATCATAAGAAGTTATTTTGACATAGATCTTTTGTTTCAAAATCATGAACAGTCGGCGGTCATGATTCTTTTTCATAACCTTACCCAGCATGCCAATAAACCAACAATGGTAACTGAGTCAACATCTATTTCAATTGATCAAATTTACACTACGCACCCACAGTGTATATCGGAACAAGTATACTTTGCTTAGCTCTACGTGACCATTATCCGATCTTCGTATCGCGAAATCAATTCATCAAAAAATACCAAAAACTATTACTAACAATAAGAACGATCCTCAGCAATGAAGAACGCGTCATGTTTGTTACTTGATCCGGACAATGTGTTAATTGTATGGTCTGACATGCTTTTATCTGTACTTAATAAATATTCTTCACTAAAATGAAAATGCGTTGAGTGGCACGTACAACCTGAATGATACACTGATGACAGGAAAAAAAGATAGTAAATTGCATGACTTCTATCACAAAAACAAAGATTGACAGAATTTTTAGACTTGGCGAAACAGTGCAACGTTTCTTATAAAGAAATGTTAGAGAAAATATCACTCGTTTAATTTCAATTGAAAAAAGAACACGATGTTCTTCTGGAAATAATTAGAAGGCATTAACGCATCAAATTCTCTCTCATTCCCTCGTGCAATTGCTGTAAATAACGAAACTGTACATAAGGAATACGAATATGCAAATAATTTAAATTAATTGTTTTCGTATCCATTAATAATCGTCTGAGTGAAAAAGTTTATTTCCATCATTTGACTTTTCCTGCTTTTCTGACTTTGTGGCTAAACGAGTACCTCCTGATGTTGAATTTGTTTCACTTAGATGCTCTGTTCATGCAGTTTGTAACATTTTTCTCAGCCTTAATGGGAGAAAAGTCATAATGCCAGATGGGATTAGTGCCAAAATATTCAAGTTTACTGCACTAATTATAACTCCTTATTGCACGGATCTCTTTAATGATTGCTCGTTGCCTTGAAGCAAGCCCAAGTATTAGTCATTCATAAAAGTGGACTCAAGAATGACAGAACAAATTATATATCTATTTCTATCTGACCGTGGTTAAAAATAAACTTATATTCACATATTTCACTGCTTTAATAAATATAATTTTCTATATCGATTTCAATCGGAATTCGGACGAAATCTACTGCCCTGACTCAACGGATAAACTAACGACTATTAACACAGGTAAAATGACTGGATTACCTTTGTTGATTTCAAAAAGGCCTTCCATATTGTTGGTCACGATATTCTTTTGAATAAATTAGCAGTATGTCAATTTTCAACTATTACACACTCATATTTCAAGTCTTACCTAACACAAGGACTCAAGCATCAGTATTGAAAACCACTCAACAACATTAGATACGATAAAATGTGGCATCCGACAAGGTCCCAGTTTAGGACCTTCCTTTTTCTAGTCGTCATAAACGATCTATCTCTGTGTCTTAAATATTTTAATTCCAATATATTTCCTGATGGCACAACTATCCATCGTTCAGCCAGCTCTAGGTCTGTTGTAGATCATTTGCATATCGTCATTCCCAATATAGTGTAAGATCCCACCTCCCCTAAAAAAATGCACATAAATCAAAAGCTACTTGTATGGCCTTTGTTCCACTCTGAAACTTTCCACAGTTCCTGTTCTCAAAATTGTGTTCAATGACTTTAAACTTGCCTCTGTATGCTCTCAAGAATTGCTCTGTATTTTCATTCATAACAATCTTCATTGGGGAACCCATGTATGTTACTCGCTTGTCTTTTGCTCAGTTGACGCATTGCACTTATGAAAATTCTTTCAAATATTTCAGAAAATATTCTTAAATTATATTATAATAACTATATTTTACAAATTTTAGATTATGAGAGCACCATTTGGGGCAACTGCAGTACAAATCTTAGATTATGGGTGTACCATTTTGGGCAATTACTGTACAAATCTTAGATTATGGTGTACCATTTTGGGCAACTGCAGTACAAATCTTAGACTATGGGTACCATTTGGGGCAACTGCAGTACAATACTTAGATTATGAGAGCACCATTTGTGGCAACTGCAGTACAAATCTTAGATTATGGGCGTACCATTTTGGGCAACTGCAGTACAAATCTTAGAATATGGGTGTGTCATTTGGAGCACCTACAGTACAAATCTTAGATTATGGGTGTACCATTTGGGGTAAATGCAGTACAAATCTTAAATTATGGGTGTACTATTTGGGCAACTGCAATGCAAATGTTAAATTATTGGTATACTATTTGAGGCAACCGCGTGCCGCCCAAACTGTAAGATTGGTAAATCGCAAAATAGAAGCTGACAATAATTTTAAACACTTTTATTTTTACGCCATCATCTGAAATGTTTTCGACATGAAATTGGTTACCACTTTGTTAACGTGCTACACTACAAAAAGGTTGCTGCCTGATGTATTCAACATTCAATGGCCTTGTACCTGATTATCTTTCTTGTATCACCAAATCGTTAGCATACAACCCTGACCTTCGTTCTTTTTCCAGACAGTATTTTTTTTTTATTCCGCTATCTCGTTTGTCCTCTTTGGATAAATCGGTCGCTGTATGGAATCCAAACTTATAGAATATTGTCATTGAAATTAGAAATTGAACTTCCTACTGTAAATTCAGTGCCTTGTATAACGACTGCCGTTTGAGTCGTCGCAAATAATATTCGGACTAAAATTCAGCTTTGACTGTGTACATATTATTTTCCTCTTCTTTTGTTGTTTTAAAATGATGATATCATCTTCTTGCATTGTACGTCACTCTTGTCAGCGTTATAAGTAGTATTTTAACTGATCTTCCTCTGATAATAATAATAATAATAATAATAATATTATTAAGTTTATGAAATGTTTCCTCACAGCGGATTTAGTACTGTTGTCCAAAGTTACAATGATTCTTTTTCAATATATTTTATTTTGAAATACATCAGTATCTACCGGAATAGTCAAGCCATATAAATACTGAAGTTATTATTGAGTGACATAACAACCCAGTGTAGATTGAATAATATAGAAATCATGGATGATATTTATTTTTGTAATTTCCCCTTTCTGATAACTTTTATGAAAACATGTACCAATTTTCAGTAAATTTATGCTTTGAACACCTTTGTTAGATAAATAACTTATACAACGATTGCCTTTGTTTTGAGGTTATATGACGATTTGACCACCCGATGCATATGTTATATAGACCCAGTGCCGGATTACCCATTAAGCACACTAAGCACGTGCTTAGGTCACCAGCCCAACAGCGGCACCAGAATAAATTCAAATTAATTGTTGATGATAAAATTGAATGAATTATATATAACCATTTCGATCTGCATGTACAGGTATTTTGATCTGGAATGATGGCAACACTGGTATTTTCCCACCTTTATTGTTTTTTTGAGTTTCACATTTTGGTTGTGATGGTGGGTCACCATAATATTTTTAGTGCTTAGGACCCTGGAAGGCCTTAATCTGGCCCTGGATAGACAGGACACCGCTTAAGATTAATCTGACACATGACTAGGATGGACAAATCACCATTTAACCTATAAACCAGGCCAATACTTGTTTTATTAAACGGACGAAAAGCTAAATAACCTGAGTGAGAAAAAATAATACATTTATAGTGTCGCAGGATATGACGGTAACTTCAAGATACGACGTGAGGTCATGAGCACGCGAGGGTACTATGACATGACAGAAAAATAAGCAGGTTATGCAGTGCCAATGCAACTGGAGTAAAATGCCTTGCCTTAAGGGCACATCACCGTAGCAGACCCGGGTTGTAAGATTTTAACCCACGCTCTTGCGGTTGTGAGGCTGGCGCGCTAACGTTTAAACAACCGCCCCTCCTGCAACCGTGTCGCTTCATATGACATGCAGGAGGGCATGTCTGACCTACCGTACGCCATAGAGCCCGTGGCGGGTTATTCATTGCTTAGCCCCCACCCCCCTTTAAAATTGTTTAATTTTGCAAACTAAAACTGCTCTGGAATAAATTGTAAATCTGCATTATATCGACTTAACTGGCTTCTTTATATTGACTTACGTCATCGTCAGGAGAAAAGACAGGTAAGATGTCCGAGTGACGAATGCTGGACTGACCACATGTTCATAATCTCCAAGCTCAGTGTCCAGATTCAGTCTAACATACGACCACGAGGCAAAAAGTACCGAAAAAGTTTGATGTCTCCAAATTGAAACACGAGAATGTGAATCAGGCATTTATCGAAAAACTGTGCATCTCCAACTGGACACAACCGATACAAAGTCCGAGAACGTCGAAGAAAAGTAGACATTCTTCAGAGACTCTGTGCACTCGTCTGCGTCCAAAACCATCGGTCCCACCACATGTAGACATCAAGATTGCTTTGATGAGAACGATGCTGGCAGATTCGGACAAAGCTGAATCGGACTGTGGCTGACTCGGACCATACCTGATTCGGACCAAAGCTGATTTGGGCAATAGCTGATTCGGACCATGGCTGATTCGGACCATAACTGATTCCGACTATAGCTAATTCGGACCACGACTGACTCGGACCAAATTACGAGCTGATGCCACGCTGATTCGGACCATGTGAAATATTATGAGAAAAGCAATGGAACACACACACACACACACACACACACACACACGATTTCTCGAGCACTGTATAAGAATGTGACAGATTGATGTTGAGCTATTAAATTTACGAAAGATTGTTATTATCAAATCTCTAGTTGAAATCAGAACAAAATAGATATGAAATATCTCATTTAATTTTTTTCAACCAAAATAACGTCTCATTGTTTACAATAATGAAAATATATAGTTATAATTTAATTAATATATCTGAAAAACATTTTGAAACTTTTTATAAATCAGGCCATTTATGTCCGACTTTCGACACTATCAAACAGTAATGCATATAAATTTACACATGGTTTTTATTGATTTCGCATGCAAATCGTGCTTATATATTTACACCAAAACGTTGTGTGTATTGAATTATTGATGAGTAACACAATAGTATAACGTACTTCACTGTTGTCGTTAAATTTGTATCGTTTGAGAAGATCTTGAACCTGTAAACCAACTTAATTTCATTTAACCATTGAAACATTTGAAAATATTTAATTTAAGGTACATATTAAACCCATTAAATATTGACTTATGAATATATATTTTATTATATCAATACAGGAATAATATAATACAAGTTCTAATTAACCACGGATCGCAAACTTATTTCAAGTAGGCATTATATTTTGTTTTCTAGAATTCATAAAGTGGCAAACGACATAAAAAAATACTTTAATAATAGCGGAGTTGATTAAACGTATTTTGACAGTTTATGGACAGATTAGTGTCTGCAGTTAAATTTATTAAGGACACACTGATCAATTAAAAAAAAAATCCCCCAAAAATCTGGTCCGAATTAACATGTTACCACTGAGACTGTGAATAAGAAACATCAGCTACAGAAGGTCTGCTTAGAAGACAGTACTTCATCATGTACGAAGACTGCCTTCAACAGCATCAAGAGGACCGTTTAATGCAAACTCAGAGAGTTGCAAGACTCATGGCAGGGCATTAAGACCGATGAGATTGAGTCTTACGCAGCATGGGCGCCCACACAGAGGGGCAAGGGGGTCACTTACCCCACCCCCACACTGATTTCACTTCTAAGCATGTTTTGGCCTACATCCGTAAAACTTAATAGCTGACCACTACATGTTTGCCCGCCCCCCCCCCCCCACCAAAAAAAAATTCTGCGGGCGCCCTGTTACGCAAACTGGGATGACATGATGAACTTCCAAGATGCTTTGAAGATAATTTACGGGCCACATTCATCAGGAACATCTCCAATACTGAGTGCTGACAGCGCCACACTGCTCACTTACAAAGAAAAGATACCTCAAAGATGGGCAGAACACTTCAAAAACATCCTCAATCAACAGTAATCTATCATCTAGGATGCAAATGATCGACTATCCCAACTGGAAATCAACATAACACTTGCTAATCCTCCAACGCTGACCTACACCGTGAAAGCAATTGACTTGCTGCAGATACAACACCAGCAGAAGTTTGCAAAACTGGAGGCTCGCACAAGGCACAGAAACCTACTGAACTCTTCCAGTCAATGTGGACTCAATAAACTATATCACATAAGTACAAGGATGCATTCATCTTCCACTTGTATAAGCCGAAAGCAGCAGAAAATCAAGCGGTAACCATTGGAGCTTCTCCCTGTTGTCAACAGCTGGCAAAATACTTGCCAAAATTCTGTTCAATCATCTTGTTCATCACGTTTACCAAGGACTCATGCCAGAGAGTCAGTGTGGCGTCAGGGCAAGATGAGGGACCACAGATATATTGTTTGCTGTTCGTGAACGTCAGGAAAATGCCAGGAATGGAGCTCCAAGCTCCAGGCTGTACATGATATTCATTCAACCTGACAAAAGCCTTTGACACAGGCAGCTATGGAGGCTTTGGAAGATCATGGCTAAATTTGGTTTTCCTAAGAAATTTATCAAGATGGTTCGCAAGTTTCATGGTGGCATGCTCGCTCATGTCGTGGACGATGGTGAGTCATCTGAACCATTCTCAGTCACAAGTGGAATCAAGCACGGCTGTGTGTTTTCCCCAACCCTCTTCAGTACGATGTTCTCTGCCATGCTTACTGATGCCTTGCATGACTATGATAGTGGGATCGACATTATATACCGGACTGTTTCAGTCCGCGGTAACTAGGGGCGAAAACGAAGTTAAAGAAAGTGACTATTCGTGATATCTTACTTGCTGACGACTTTTCCCTGAATAACAAGTCTGAGTCTGATATGCAACATAGTATGGACTATTTCTCTTCAGCTTGGGACAATTTCGGTCTCAGAATTAGTATCAAGAAGACAGATGTCATGCACCAACCTGCATTTGGAAAACTTTAGGTGGACCCTACTACCACAGTAAATGGCCAAATCATCATTGCAGTGGACAAGTTCATCTATCTCGGCAGCACACTGTCATGTGCAGTCCACATCGATGATGAAACCAACGCCAAAATTGCTAAAGATAAATGTGGATTTTGTAGGCTACGTGCAAATGTATGGGAGATCGCAGACAGGATCACTCCATCTAGTGGAGTCTCATCCATACAGGAGCTACAGATTCTGAACTCAAGAGAATTTTAGTAGCAAAGCAGAAGTGCGAGCAGCGGAAATAGTATAACTGTAGCGCGTTCGTTATTGATCAACCAAACCCAATCAACAGCTCTTATCAAGTGTGCCACGAACATTTCAGAGCACAAATTGGCTTGATCATCCATTCACGGACTCGCAGAACAAACCGGTTAGTGATGTCATGGTAATCTTCAAACTCTAAGAACGAACAACAACAACAACAACAACAACAACAGAACATAGAATAAACGTTAAGATTAAAATGATTGTAAAAGGATAAGAACCTACAAGTTCACCCGTACAACAATCCCCCTTCTCTAAACACCTCAGCTTTTTCTTCTCTTTTCCTACCCTTTTGGCACCTGTTTATAGAAGATCCAAAGTGCACTGTCAGCTCTTAAATGACAAACAGCAATGTATTTTGTGTGGGTTTTTTCTTAAATTATTCATACATTTATTCCTTCCTTCCTTCATTTATTTCGTTAGAAGCTTCGGTTGGTCAGTGGTTTGACTGCCGGATTCGCGACTGATAGGATGCATCTTCGACTGCTACAATCATACCAGCCCGGGTCGGCTACCTTGGTGTGCTCTTGGAAAAGGTGTTTACTCCAAATGCCTCGGCACTAAATAATCTACTTGATTTGCGGTGCTATGAAACACTAAACCAAAACCAAACATCCTCCTCAATGTACCTCTCTCAACATCAGTACCTTGCTGGTTAGTTCATGAAGAAGGTCACTTGAAAACTGTAAAGTCTTTGGATTCTGAGTAAGAGCTACAGAATCACACGAGCCACTGCAATTATGGGAAATAAACTTCACGTATAAAGTCTAAGAAACATTGTAATATTAAAATTCAGATTAATTATACAGTTATATTAAACTCCTTTCAATACCAATTTCTAAGTTCAACAAATAATTTATTTATTTGTAGAAGTTACTCTGGAAGTATTTTGTCCCTATACCCCTCATAAAAGAAAATTATTCTCTGCCTCACCGTAATTCGTTTTTCTTATCCTATGATATCGATAATGCTATAGCCACAAAGCAGTTGATGTATTGCATTTTCCCAAAACTGTAGCCCCCCCCCCCGCTCCCAGAAAAGATCCTCAGCCATGTTACCAATACTGTAAAAATGTTGATTGTATTTAATATTCGTCGAAAATATGTTTAATCAACCGGTAAATGAGCGACGAGCATCCAAAAAAGAACTCCTTAGAAGTGAAATAATCCAAACTGATGGTATATTTAAACAAATTCGTTATAGGAGTACATGTATACTACTGTAATAATACTAGTACGGATTGACTGAGGGACACAAATTTGGGAAGTTCTTGTATTATCGTTTTATTGTTGATGAAGTTATGGTTTATCCAATTGTTTCAGCTTGAGTTTAAAAAGCTTGTGTTCCAAATTAAGGTTTTGAGAAGCTGAATGCTGTAATAAGACATTAACTGTACCGAACAACTCTCAGGGATCTGAGCTTCAAGGTCAAATATACGTGAAATTCTCCAAGGACGTATCGTTTCTTCCTCAAGTCGCTCCCCTTTTTCATCTCCTGGTCGGCAGTGGCCAATCTGCCGAATAGCTGGAGACTGTAATCTCAATATACCTGCCCGTTTGTTTGTACCCCCGACCGATTAAAACAACGAAAAGCACAAATGAGATAAAAGATGAACAGACCTTAGTTAGTTCATTTACTGATTTATAATTTCAAACCTGATTATGCACAGGTGGGACCCTAACACCATTGTCTTCAGCGCGTTTCATTCTAAAGGGAAGTTTTCAGTGTAAAACACGACCTTGTTCAGCATTCATAGCCAGTTCCTGGACAAGTCCATTTTGATGTAAGGGGTGTGAGCACGACTACACATGTATGTACATAGAAGGAAAATATTGTCGTCTGCTTACGATATTTACAATGTCGAATCAAGCAAAGGAAAATAATGGCAACTACATATTTGCCTTTCACGTGGATTTTAACAAGCGGTATAATTTTTATGTACATGTGTGCAAAGACGTAAGTTAACAGGCTACAATGACGTAATACAAAGAAGCAATATTCTGTTGGGTGCATGTAACCACCTGCAATTGATTCTCTCATAAACGATGCCTGTGCCTATTTTATTGCAACAGTGTTTAAATTAAATTGGTGACAGCGTGAAAATAAATTGTCAGAGTAATAAAAGCTTTCTCAGAGTTTGATTTGGACAATATTATCAAATCATCGAGATGCCGTAAAAATAACTGCAATTTAAATACGTGTGATTTCTACAGGGCACTACGGCATCAGCAAAGACTTGAAAAGGGTGCAGAAATGTACGTTGACTCGTAAAAATGAGTCGGCAAAATCTGTTTTCAATTTTTCTGGAAGTGGATTGTGATAAAAATGGCACCAATACCCAAAAAATATTAAAAAACGCGAAAGTTCCATTGGACTGGTGATACTTCATCATCACTACTTAAAGCTTGTGAGAATTCATCTCACAACAGTTCAAATCAGCAGTCTCCAGGTATGCATATTTTGGTACCCGTGCATGTACCGGGATTAATACATCTTTTCGACAGAGACCACCTTACATCCACCCTGTATTCATTAGGGTCAACTCTAAAGGCATTTAACACTGTTTACTAATTAACATATTCACTTTGGATTATTTTTTTTTTTGCACATACGCTTCTTGATATATTTTTTGCATTCATTTTTATTTTTTGTTTAATTTATTCACGTTTATTTATAAACGGTACTGTATAATGCTAAGTGTTTACTCATGTTTGATTCTTTGGTGGGAATGGGCATTCTTGGGATTGAAATTAATTGCTGAGATTTGTTTTTTCTTGTGTTTTTTGTATTTGTTTTTGTTTTTGATGTTGAATTACATGCACAATGTTTAAACTTAACATTCTATTTAATGAAAAATATTTTCCTTTTTGGGGGATATTATAAATGGCCAAGAATTAAATCCTGGTATTATTAGATTAATGTGCGTGTGCTTTTCAATTTTCCTTTCTATCCATTTGAAAGTGTGGGACTCTCAGAAATATGCTAAGGACTCCTGAATTCCAGGAGTGAAGAGTCTAGGACTTCTGAGTTCCAGGAGTGAAGAGTCCTAGACTTAACATCCTAAAATTCTGTTGAGAACTATGTTATGTGAAAACTGCATGAGTATCATACTCATGCAGTTCACATGCTCAGTTTTTTTACTGATACAAATGTAGAAAATACGTGATTAGGTCATATATAGTTCACATGAATGCAGCAAGTGTTTGTTTTTTTTTCATTCAAAATTAGGTGTTACAAAATGAAATTTAAATGAACTCTGAAATTTACATTGTAAAAGTCTCATGGTGAGATTGGTCTCGAATAATTTTGATTTGACTGCATTTTGTTTTTCAAGAGTATACAAAAGCTGATATTATGGTAGTTTCAAAGCATAAAAGTTTTTGCACACATTTTTTTAAGCTATTTCACTTTTCATGTTGGGGGTTCTTTACAGATATTATGAACTTCTGAGAGAGTGACAATGTGTAAGGTGATGTTGGTTGCATTTTCAATATGCACAATGGTGAGAATGTTGGCATACACCTATTACTTTCATGTACAGTGGTTGAAATTTCTTTGGATAGAGTACTTGTGGACATTGTACATGATCTAAGCATATAACTAAACAAAATGACTGCTCCCATGTGCTCAAAAGATCATTCTGAATTAGTCTAAAGTACACTATCTTTTGAAGTTATTAAAATAGAGAAAACAGACTAGAAAATACCAGCTTCTGTAAGTGCAATCAATGAATTACCAAATATATAAAAGGTAAAAAAGTTAAAAGCTCTTTTCTTTTTACAATTTGCCTCTGAAGTCCAGGAAGTGAAAATAACCAAGCAGAGCTTGCAGTTTTTTCACAGATGCACATCTGAAGTAAGACCAAGCTGTATGCGCTGTAACCCATATTAACCCATCAATCAGTCCAAAATAAAGGGAATCAAAAGTTCTTTTAACAGTACCTAAGATATACTTGTCTTTCTTAAACAGCCAATATAACCAGTGAGGAAAACCATGGAAATTGTTTTTCTTTAATAATCAAACCCAGTGCAAAATACATAACTTGAACGCTTCCAAAGACATTTTCCACTCGCTTGACTTTCACCATAAGAGAAGTCAAGTTCATTGTATTTTGCTCCACCTTCCTTGGCTCTTTTTCAGGCAGTGTCAGATACTAGTATTTAATTTGTTAGGATGGACTTGCTCACCCAAGGTGGCTCTTCAACTGTTGTATCTAACATGGGGTGGGAAGGGTCAGAAAGAACCTCAGAATAAATTCATCTTTGATCCATTAAGGACAAACCTGTCACTTAGAAAACTACATTCAAAAAATTAATTTCTGTGTATTCTTACACTCACCACCCTCTTACAGACATTTAATATGTTAATGAAAGGCAAGATTTATTTCCCTTTTGGCATAATTGTACATGATTACCTCCTTTCAGAATTCTTGAGAACACAAGTAATTATTCATAGGCACCTTAGGTACATGGACAGAACTAGGCTGTATTGTGCTTATGTGTTAGAAAATTGGAAGTGAAAGTGGCAACAGTAGTTTATTTTCATAACATTGATATGGCTATCCCATGAAGAGATGGTGAACTTCTCGTAAGTTAAATGTCATCTTCAGACATAGAGAAGAAAGTCATTTAACTCTTGTGTCAATGATCATTCTGCGAGTCTTTGTGCAGTCTGCAGCATATCTTTGGTGACACATACAAACGGAATCAGACAATTTCACTGACATGCAATAAGTTCATGGCTAAGAAATAACAAGACTGCTTGATAAAATCAAGTATTTTTTAAGAATTAATGACGAAGGCTATCTGTTGTACACATTCAGGTCACTAGTACTTGCACACTATTGTCACCTGCAGTCATACACCATTGTCGCTATATAGTCAAATAACAATTGTCACTAGTAGTCATACACCGTAGCCACTAGAAGGTGTAAAAGATTTGCTAGCCATTAAATATTTAATACACAAGAATGACAGCTTCGATCTATCCACAGAAAACGGTTTCTTTTATAATTTGATGAAGCCATTAACTAAACACCTATGTCACAATCAGGAAGAACAAAGTATCTGTTTTATCAATTGTAAAATTATATAAGAACCAATTTAATAAATTTTAATTATAAGAATTATGTGATTGTCATCTTCTTTCTTCAACCTTAACCCATTTTAAATGCTGTTTCCTTTTTAAGGGATTAT